>JAOYRS010000032.1:1200000-1610000 GCA_032432895.1 Dryadula phaetusa
TGTCAATTACGGCACTCAACACGTAATGTCTTAATTGTAGTCAACGGATTGTCTTGACAACAGGTTGTCTCTGTCTAATATCATTCACAGTCTATTTTCGTCTATGACATATGATAAATGACAAAAAGTTTTGTAAAACTAATATTTCCATACTAAACACTATTTTACTCAAGTCTACATTGTTAAAATAACATTGTAATTTACGATTAAATCTTAAGATACGCCCTACAATTATGCCCATACGTGGAATGGTTATTTCTATATGATTATGTCGCTGTTGTACCATTTTAATATACTATTATCTATTATTAGAAATGCATCAAAATGTATAGTTATAATGTATAAATATATCACAGGTAAAAAATAAAATTTACGGTATTTTGAGCGTATACATTTTGTTATATAATTTTTTTTGGGTAGTAAAGTAAACCTAATGCTTAGAGTTGCGAAACCTAACGCTGTGGTTGGTTTAACTAGATAACTTTCGAATTTGTATTGAAACCAAAATCATCGTACGTCTACCAGATATCTCTCAACTGTGCCACGATGAAATTCCTCCAAATATATTTTTTTGTACTCTGTATTATGGTGTTATACTATTTCAATATATATGATGTTTTTTAAAATCATATAAGTATTATTATGAGAAAAATTAAACAAAAACATTATCTGTTTTTAGGTTCTTATTATTATGAAAAACACATAATTTTAAATTTTTGCAGTACTGTGCACAAGTGACGATTTTTAGTTTATTTTTAGTTTATTTTACACGTTTATTTTTAGTTTATTTTACACGTTTATTTTTAGTTTATTTTACACGTTTATTTTTAGTTTATTTTACACGTTTATTTTTAGTTTATTTTATTATGATAAAACTTTTTGTTTTTTTATTTATATTTTGTATATAATTTATAGTGCAAAGAAAACTTATTTACATGACACCGTCACTGAACACGCAGTATCTCAAATTAGAGTGAAAGTAGAACAGAGTATCTTGATGCTAGGTTCACTCTGCCTACCTTATAAGGTGGAAAAAAACGTTGAGGTGATAATATATATATATACATATATATATATATATATATATATATATATATATATATATATATATATATATATATATATATATATAGAAATGCTTACTATACTTATACATAAAACATATTATCCCACATAACAGGGTAGTTAAAGACAACCTAGTGTCAAAACAATTCACTTGACTGCTTTCCGACCTAAATCGAGACACTGCGTGTCAGTGGCAAAATCAACGCCGCGTTATATCTGATCAGAGCAAGCAAATGAAAATCCCCGAAGTGAGAATTGAATCCGTAAGCGAACGCACTCACAGCCAGACGCTGGCCCAATGCGCGACGATGGCCTCGTTCGTAAAACGTTGTAACGTACATTATGTTGAGAAATATCGTTTGATGCAAATATTTGAGAAGAATTGATATTTGTGTTTCAAAATATAGCACGTTAATTTTAATGACTTGTTATTATGAATGTACTTTTTGGTAATTAAAAATAAAACACTTGTCGAACACATGTTAAATTGATATGAGGTATAATTTTTTTTTATACTTATAATCATAACTTAAACTCTAAGTCTATATATAAATATTTTAAAAAAATCGTTTGGTAAAATAAAAAAAAATATTAAAAAAAATGTATTTTAAACAATAAAATTTATATACTTTAGTAATTATATAGATTAGTTAAGAAAACTATAAAAAAAATAAGTGTCCATAACAATTGCAATAAAAATACGTATGTATACATATGTTAGAAGAATTTAGCTATTTAAAAATATTATATTTAAAGGCATACAACCAAAGGTTTTGGTTGAAATAGATGGCGGTAGATTGATATAATTAATTTTTAAAACAACCAAGCGATGAATGCCAACTTTCTACCCGTGAGTACACACTACTATAGTGTTCGAAAAGTTCGGTTTAAAAATTAATTATCGAATACTACAATACATACGATTAGTCCGTTAAAAACAGTATATATTTATTGGTATAGAAACAGGCACAAAAATAAACACTTGGGGGCAAATATTGAGGCCGGTCGTGGCGTAATGTGACAGCGTCTGAATGTAATCACTATCGGCTGTGGGTTCGATCCCTACTCGGGGGAGTGATTATGTTTAAAATATTCTCACTTCCTCGCTCTGGTAAAAGACAAAAGAGCGGCGTTCAGTTCCACCACTCAACACGCAACGTTTCGAATTCGGTGGAAAGCGAAGTACGGAGTGTCTTAATACTAGGTACTTTCTGTCTACCCTGAAAAAAAAAACCTAAAAAATCAAAATATCTAAAATATATTCTATATTCTGGTAAGATACATCTATGAAGCTTTCCAATCAACCGGTAATGTCTCGATTTCAAGCGGGAAATTGACACTAGAGTGTCTTGCCACTATGTTGCGTCTGATAGATAATGAATATAAAAAAAGTAAATTAATCATCTCTTTCCACATATGTTAATGATAATTGCTAAATAAAAAACAATGCAAGATATAAATTAAGTAATTTATGATAATGCATATCTGAGAATAAGACAATACAGTGAGTGATAATTATGGTCTACCTTTATTATGATTTCTTATTAATGCATTTGCAAGTTTATTTTAATTATATATTCACTAGGAATATTGTTTCCGTTTAAAAATGTTTAAACAATTAAAAAAAACTGGTCGTGTCTCAGTGGAACAGCATCTGGTAGCGCAATCAGTTGTTGGTTCGAATACCACTTGGGGGAATGAATATATTTCAATTATTTTCATTTCCTCGCTCAGGTAAGACAAGGCGCTGCGTCGAGTTGTGCTACTCAATACACAATGTCTTGTATTTGGCGGAAAGCGGAGTACGGAGTGTTTTGACACTGGGTGCTTTCTTTCTATCCTATTAGAAATATTTCTAGTAACTTATCTCAAGTGTTAATAATATGAAGATTGAGATACCCAATGTCAAAACGCTCCGGTTATAACATTCCACTCTATATCGGGACATCATGACGGACGGAGAGTACTGGCACTCAACATCGCGTTTCGTTTAACCAGAACGGCAACTTGAAAATTATTTTCCCGATTTGGGTCTGAACTTATGACCAATTTTTTCAATAAAAATATAATTTTGTACGCATAGCAGAGTAGATCGAAAATATTTAGCGTCAAGAAGTTCTATACTTTGCTTTTCACTGAATATGAGACATTGCGTGTTGAGTGGTGGAGCTCAACGCTGCACTTTGTCTTAACAGAGCGAGAAAGTGAAAATAATCAAAACTCCTCCAAGTGGGTATCGAACCCACCACCGATCGCGCTTACTTAGTTAGCCTGGAGTTAGATTTTAACTAAATAAATATTCTCGGCAACCCTTTATCTTTTACTAAGGTTATCTATAAATTTAGCAATGAAGACATATCATTTTTTTATATGTTAATTCTCTCTCTCTCTCTCTATATATATATATATATGGATATATTGTCACGAGTAACTGGCGCAACTGAACGCCGCACTTTGTATTATTAGAGCAGAGACACTAGTGTTAAATATTCATATCCCGAATGGTAATTGAACTCAAAACTTACTTTTACTTCTATGATACATATATCGATTACTTCTAAAGGATATAAAAATTATTATATTGATAACATTTTTTTATAATATCGTTTTTTTTCAGATGAGGACACAAACATTTTACCTTTAATGGCGACACCCGGACCTGTATTAATGATATTGGCTGTTTATTTATTATTCGTACTTAAAATTGGACCAGCTCTTATGATTAAGCGCGAGCCTTATAAATTAACCGGCAGCTTGGTTCTATACAATGCGTTTCAAGTTGTATTGTCCATGTACATGATGATAAGAGTAAGTGAACAATATTTTTTTGAGTTCAGTGGCGTAATTAAACGCCGTTGTTAATTTACCATGTTCAGTGAAATGTCGCATATTTATCTAATAATATAAATATTAATTAATCGTGCAATTTAAACATATGTAATATAATTTAATAATTAGCGTAAGAGAAGTTCAGCGATTCAGAGTGTGAATTCCGAACTTTTCGAGCCAGCAACTCAAGTGCCGACTAAAGAGGCCCTTTCAAATGTTTAACTGAGGGCCCCTTAAATCTGCACGAAATGTTAGAAATGGATGATAATACAATATTTTTGTTTTCAGTATTATTTACATTTGACAAATAATGGCATAGCGCCAAAAGTCTGCAATATCGAGAATCCCACCGAAAGAAAAGAGGTATGTAAATCTAATAACTCAATATGCCTAATTAGGTCGAAGAAAATATAATATTTAAAACATAAACAGTACCCCTAAAAAGTACCCCCCGAGAATCGAACCCTTAACCATTACTACTTATTATAAATATTCGCTACACGATTTTTATTTCGCATCGCGTCAAGACATTCCGTACTCTACTTTCCACCGAATCCGTGATATTGAATGTTGAGCGGCGGATCTCAATGCCGCACTTAGTCTTACCAGAGCAAGGAATTTAAAATAACTAACTATAGTAATTTCCTCGAGTGAGAATCGAACCCACAATCAATCGCGTTTACAGTCAGACGCTGTCACACTCACCCACGACTGACCTAATATTTCGGTTTTAAAAGGCAAAAAAAAACAATTATTAATACATGTTAAAATTATTTCAGATTTTATTTTCAATTTGGTTATATTTCGCTGCCAAGGTCACCGAGTTGCTGGACACAGTATTCTTTGTACTGAGAAAGAAGTACAACCAGGTTACGTTCCTGCATCTCTACCATCATTCTATCATGATGATAGGCACGTGGTCGTATCTTAAATACTGGCCATCAGAAACCCTATATTTTATTGGTTTCCTGAACTCTTTGGTGCATATATTTATGTACACATACTATGGACTGGCAGCGTTGGGTCCGTCCGTGTCTAAATACATCTTTTGGAAGAAATATATGACGAAATTCCAATTGGTAAGATATTTTTGATTTATATATATATATATATATATATATATATATATATATATAATAATAATCTGGGGCCGGTCGCGGCGCAGTGTAACAGTCGTACTGTAAACGCGATCGGTTGTGGGTTCGATTCCCACTCGAGGAAGTGATTATATTTAAATTATTCTCACTTTTTCGGTCTGGTAAGACAAAGTACGGGGTTGGATTTATCTACGTTACACGCAATGTCTCGAATTCGGCGGAAACCGAAGTACGGAGTGTTTTGACACTAGGTACTTTCTTTCCACCGGGATGCGAAGCGATTCAATGACTATGCGGGATAAAAGTTTGAAGCTAAAAATAATAATACTAATAATAATATAAAAAGTAGAATAGATTGCAATGTAGAAATAAAAATTACACACAATCCCATGTCACATGGATTAATCACGTATATTCAAAAATGTATAATGTCATGTAAGATTTTCAAAAATATATGCTCGAATACCAAAATATACATGATTGATCCGTTTTAAAGTAGTTTCATTTAAAAAGTAAGAGATTTTGATCTAAACACATTTTTTTATATAACAGAGATAAACTAGTGTCAATATACTCCGTTCTCCACGTTCTGTTCAAATCTAAAAACATAACGTATTGGCGAAACACAACGCCGCCTTTTATCTTACAATGAAAAGTTATTTATTACAATTGAAAATTATTTAAATATAGTTATTCTTGCGACTGGTTTTAGAATACACAACCATCGTGTTTAGTTAGACGTTGACAAACAATGACAATTGCAAAGTATATTCCTTTTCAAGGTTAAAATGGAAATATTTTAGATTTTGTCTTGTTTTAAATAGAATTTATTTTATTTTTTAAAATCTCTAACTTACGACAGGTATAACTAATGCCAGTACATTGTTTTTCTTATTACATTATTGAGGCCGGTCGTGGCGCAGTGTGACAGCGTTTGACTGTACGTTTGTGGGTTCGATTTCCACTCGAGGGATGTATATATTTAAATTATTTCTATTTTCTCGCTCTGGTAAGACAACGTACAGCGTTGCGGAGTTTTCACACATTTTAACTGAAACTATTTTAAACGGATTAATCGCGTATATATTAGTACCTATGAATACAGATTACTGTAATATGTTCGAAACGTCGGATTTTCATAAATGTATTTTCGAATGTCAAGATATACCTACTTACGCTGTTAATGCGTTTAAAATACTTTCAACAAAACAACATACTTTACCAAAATATTTTACAAATTTTATCTATCTGTCTATCTGTTTGTTGCTAATCTTTGAAAAAAAAAAGACTAATTTTCACTGATTTAAGGAGTTACTTAGGCTCCTTTTACTTTAGAATTATATAATAAATTTCCATAGATGTGATAACTAATGCAAACAAAGTCGCAGGTACAGCTAGTATATACAATATACTTTCTTGTTACAGGTACAATTCGTGTGTATTATAATTCATTATATAGTTGCTGTAAATCGTAGTGACTGTCCACCGTCAAGAGGCGTCGCCACATTCATATGGGTCAACACTGCATTCTTTTTGATACTTTTCACACATTTCTATTGGCAAAATTATATAAAGAGAAGGAACATGACCAAGTCCAATGGAGATATTAGTAAAAAAATTGAGAAAAAAGCTTAAATAATGTATATTTATGAATGTTTAATAGGAGAGAATGGAAATGATTGTTATAATTGAATTTAATTTTATTTATTTTTCATTTATTTTAGAAATTTCATTTATTTCGTTCATTTTTTTTATATATACATTTTCATTTTTTCAAAGATGTTTTCTAATTCTAAGTGTGGAATAACACTTTAAAAATAGTAAATATTAAAATAAAATAGAAATCACTCTTGTTAAACGATTATTTCTTAATAATCTTTAAGTAGTAGAAATTTGTAAAAATCTCTCTACAGAGATGCTAACAACATAAATAAGTTGTTACAAGAACCTATGAGAATTTTGACACAGCTGGTAGTAGAACGCATAGCTTAGCGGTCAGAGCGCTTGGACGGTATCCAAAAGGCGCGGGTTCGAATCCCGCTGCGTTCAAATTTTTATTCCTATTTTTCAAAGATGTTTTCTAATCCTAAGTGTGGAATAACACTTTAAATATAGTTAATATTAAAATATTTTTTTGTTATCATATATTCACCTGAGAGTTTAGTTTTTTTTGTTTGTATTTTTAAGAGCAATAGTCAAAATTACAATTCTTAAAAAATAACATATTTTCGCTATGTAGCTAGTATCCGAGATTTAATTTATTTAGGAAGATTAATGTTAAATTATTAATTATTTTAACAAACAATTAAAAAAAAACGACGGAAAAGGAAAATATATTTATTAAAATATTATAATTTTTATGTAAGTTATTTTAATTTTTTGTAATAAAAAACAATAAACAAAATTTGTAAATGTGGTTAACTGTGTTTTTGTAGTTCTTTACGTTTGTAAACATTTCCTGTTGAGTGACGGAATTTAACGTCGCCATTTGTGCTACCAGAGCAGAAAAATAAAAAGAAATTGAAATATAAACATTACCTTGAGTGAGAATCAAACCCATAACCAATGATTTTTACTATTGGTCCTTGTAATCTAAATCTAATTCATATTTCAATTTTCAGTCTTAGATAGGTGTCTTAAAAACCCAGTTGATTTTTAATATGATAAAAGCCTTTTTATTAGGAAAATAATTACAATTTCATTACATTTAAAATCATTATTATATTATATGAAGGTTTTAAGCAGTGATGAAGTGTCCATATAACGTATACTCCTTTAATTTATAATAAATACATATATAAAGTAAGAAAAAGCCTAACGAAGTATGTTTTTTAAGCTCAATCATACATGACCATTGTAATTTGTATTTTATTCATAATATTCTAAATATTTTACTATATATCATTGATGAAAGTTCTATATAATACCTTTTCACTTAACAAAGCTGTCCTTTTAAAATATATCAATTATCTTCTCTTCTCTCTTCTTATTCTTTCTGTCTTAGGTAGATAAAAAATCAGAACAAATATTCGCAAAAACAATAACTAAATAGTTAAATTAAATTAACAAAAGAAACAGATTTAAAAATATTTTCTAGTCATACTTATCATCTACATAAGGATATAAGATTGATTGTTTTTGTTTTTTTTAGCTTCACGCTTTTTGTCCCGCATTGCAATAGAGTATACAGAAAGTTAATAGAGTAGACAGAAAGTACCTAGTGTCAAGACAATCCGTACTTCGCTTTCCACCGAATTCGAGACATTGCGTGTTGAGTGGTGGAACTCAATGCCGCATTCTGTCTCCCCAGAGCATTGAAATGAAAATAATTTCAATATAATCACCAATTATTAATATTCATTATATTAATAAAATAAATATAATCCCCTGAGTGGGGATCGAACGCACAACCTATCGTGTTTACAGTCAGACGCTGTCCCACTGCGCCACGATGGGGCTATAAGCTGTACTAATATTGAATTATTATCAAACGACATACGCATCTTCAACTGCGAATATCCTGGAAATGTAAATAACTATAACATTACGGTTTGCACACCCATCACTTTGGAACTGTGGCTTATGTCGCTTAACCTATGATAATGCTAATTACATATATATACATCCATATAATTCTGTCATATTTGAAAATATCAAAACTGTTTAAATATATTAAAGTTTTAAAGGAACATTTTTTCAAAAAACTGTACTTCCGGAAACCGTCCAAGCGCTCTGACCCGGAAACCACGCGCGTTATCAGCTTCAGGCTGCGTTGAAATTTGAAAGTATTCCCAAACTATTAACGTGTAATTAATATATAAAAAACAATAAACGATAGATTACAGTAATTATTTTCATTGACCCTTTGTAACAATGGCTTGAGAACGACGATCCATTGTTCGGCCGTTTAGTTCAAGAACAGGTCAAAGTTAGATTAATCAATAGCTTTTGTATGCAATCGTTGATGAAGGAAATGTTACTTAACATGATTGTTTTTTTTTCTATCCTTACACTCTCTCATAAGGGGCTATAAAGCGGGGTATAACAGATAACAGAGATAATATAGAGATAATTTTTTGAGTTATTTAAAAAAAATGTTTTTGTTTTAATATTTATGATGTTAATATATCCACATTGTACTGATTAAAGCAGATAGGATCTATTTTTCCCATAAATATAAGGTATATATATATATATATATATATATATATATATATATATATATATATATATATATACCTAAAATCTTCATGCTCTACTTTTCATTGACTTAGTTATATTGTGACAAGGCTACGACAGTAACTGGACTATATTATTGTGAATATGAAGACTTTGTATATATGGCTAATATATGAGGCTAATATAAGTGGATCAGCATCTAACTGCATATATAATTGGTAGTGGGAGTAAATCATGTGTGTGTATGGTAAGTAGTTTGACAAATTGCGGTGTAGAGTTCCGCTTCTTAACTCACAGTGTCTTGATTTTGGGCAGAAAGCGAGGAACGGAGTATCTTGATCATAGGTTCTCTTCGACTACCTTAATATGCGAGATAATGCTGGTTTTTTAACTATCCTACCTAGATTTTCAACTACGTAGAATTTGAACATATGACAACGTTGAGGTTTTAATTTCATAATTCAAATTGTAACAGTAACATACTTTTTAATTTCTTCAGAGTTAGTTCGATTTGCAACTACGCACACACACACACACACACACACACACACACACACACATATATATATATATATATATATATGTTTCTATATATGTTATATATGTTTGTGCATAATTGTGTGCATAATAAATCAGTAATAGAAATGTCGATCATATTTCTTATAATATCTTAATGTTAACAAAAAATAATTGTCATTGATATCGTTCAATATGATCCCATATTTTGTTTTCAGCTCACTTCAGCGGTCGACTTAGTGTCAAGACACTCCGTTGACTGCTGAAGAGAGGCAAAAAAGAGAGAAACTCCAGATTGTGTAAGCGAACGATTTTCTTCGTGGATTTTTGACTCGCGTCCTATTACAGTCGCACTTATTTTTTATTTATTTATAGGCTTCACGCTCTTTTCCCGCACAGCATTGTACACAGAAATCACATAGTGTCAAGACACTATATTTGGCTTTCCGCCGAAGTTGAAACATAATGTGTTGAGTGGTGGAACTCGAGATATTATGTGTTGAGTCGTGGAACTCTATGCCACGCATCGTCTTATCAGAGTGAGGAAATGAAAATAATTCAACTTTGTTACAGGTTCCCAAAATAATTTAAATTATTTGCAAACAGACACTATCCTACTGTGTTACGGCGGGCCACACTTAATTATTGTAACTATCAAAGTGATATTTCGGTGTACTTAGTCACAAAATTTTTCACGGGATAAATACCAAGTGCAAAATAAGACACAATGGTCACATGTAAGTAACTGTACCACGACCACGTGTTACTAAGTAATTAGAAAGATACCTTTGAACATATATTGCCTATATATAGAAACGTATACTATACTAGTTTAAATTAATTAATTTAATTTATAAAAAAGGTGAAGGATATATTAAAACACCTATAGTTAGATTAGAATGTATAATATACAAACCCAATTACGTATTACAATAGCATTTGTATATTTCTTATATAATATAGTTCCTATAATGAAGTCAAGTAAATAATGGTTGTACGAAGAGTATTCTAAAAAATAAATCTATTCAGAAACGCACTTAATTCTAAACCTGTATAAAATAATGATTATTACTGAAAAAAATAACACATTTAATTAAACTATTTTATACGGATTAATAGCGTATGGTTTGGTACCTTTTTGAAAAAATTAACATTTCCAATACTTTACAGTATTCCGTATTCACATCGTTGTACCGAAATATATACGATTAATCATAGTTATTAAAAGGAAAGAGAAACAATAGTTATAAGACAGTAAGACAACTCTCACATAGAAGGCATACTTGAATTTTAACTATATTATTCTTAAAACAATAACGTACAGTAAAAATTTTTCACAAATCTACTGGAAGACTAAAGCTTAATTCCGTTGCTTTCTCTAATACGAAAAAGCATTTAAATTATTATTTTTTTGAATTAGCGAATTGCATTAACAGTCAAACTAGTTTTCATTCCACATATGCCTGTGAAGGCACTTTATTTTGGATTTGTACAATTTTAGTTTTAAACGTTACTTTTATTTTGATAAAATCATTTATAATAGGTAGCCTTATTCATGTGGTATTAGGCTTTTGGCCTATTTTAAATCAGATATAATGCTTTACCTAAATTTCCTAATGAAACTACCCTCGAAAGAATTTCAAATTTCCTTATAACGCTTGACTCGATCACATTTCATATAAAATTTATTGTATTGTTTCAATTTTTTCCATAATAATAATTTCTTACTGTATAACTTTTTGAGTAATAAATGATAATAATTGTTTTATATAGTTATTATTATAGTGACTTATTTTAAATCACTATTTAATTGACAGATTAATTGATTGCCTTAAACACGTCAAAAGGTGAATGAGAAAAAGTTAGTCACTTCATTAGTCAACTAATTTGCAATAGCACATGTTCATTTTTATATTAGATTCAATTAAATGGAATCACTGTTATATATTATATACTTACATTTTCAAAGCTAATGCTTAGAAATCATTTATATTATGTATGAAAAATGTTAATATAATGATATCTTAAATGTTCATTTAGTTTTTTTCATTAAATTTCATATTTTAACTGAAATTTCAAATTTTGTCAAATATTTCAAGATTTGTCAGAATTCGTTTCAAATTTAGCTCAAAATATGAAATATTCTTTCATAATAACATCTATATTGTTTACTATAATAATAAGTAATTCATATTGCTTTTCCATTGAAGAAGTGACTATAAACCTAAAGAAATGATTATTAGTTTTCTTATAAAAAAATGTTAATTTACCTATGAATACTTTAAACAAAAAACGATACGTTTGAGCAAAAAACCACTAAAATGATCTAAAACTAAGGTATATACAACATGTTATTTACTAACAACTACAGTACAAACGTAGAATTTGTTTTACCTTGTATAATATACATTTTATTCTTAAGCATTCTTAGAATAGCTATTTTTTTGGTAAATTTTACCAAAAATGAAACAGGTTATTTTTAATACAATTTAAATTTGTCATTAAACAATTGAATCTTAATATAATTGGTAACAAAGATTTGACTCGAATATGTTATGGAGAAAGCACATAGGCATTTCTATGGTTTTCTATGTTTATATACATTACCCAATTTTCACGATATGGCCTAAAATAACTTTAAATATGTCACAATAATGTGTTTAATTTGCAACTCAGTTATTATATTTTAGAAATAAATGCAATTTTAAGAGTTTCTCAACCAAACAAAATTAGCTGACGATTTCAAATTGATTCAAATAAATTTACAGAACCAAAAAAAAAGTCGATATTAATAAATATATATACTATAGTATAGTTATTTATTAATATTATTTTATTTCTAATATTTCAAAAATCAAAATGAAAATATTCTGTACTTGGCTTTACTTTAAGAGATAATATAATAAGCGCTTCCCAATAGTCAGTTAACACAAAAACGTCAGTATTGTCAGTCCTATGGGTAGTCCAAGCGGGTAGTAACTATATACCTACTACCCGCTCGTAAGACCGTTTTGATGAGAAGTACAAGTAAAAGTCATCAATCGCTCTTTTAAAAAAAATATTTAATAAATTTATTTATTTCCAAAATAATATTAATTTTAATCTTGTGGAATTTTATTTTGATTCAGAGGCTTTGTTTTAAAAAAAATGAGGCTTTGACTTTAATTAAAATTTCTTTACTAATTATTTAAACTATAACTTGCATTTTTCGACGTACATATATACATTTTTCGAAAATATAGTATTAAGGTATCTATTGTGCATTTTTCCACATACATTTAAAGATTCAATATTTTCTACATATTTTTTTTGGTGTACTCAAACTATATTCTTTACCATTCATTAACCAACGGCGGGTCAACTGCGTATGTATATACATTTCTAAATAATATTTACACATATCGAACATATCAATTACATTAATTAATCGATCTTCTTCCCAGCGTTAAGAACTCCATTGATTCCGTTTTCCGTTTTAAGACCTTTAGCAATACCGTTGGATTTCTTGTCATGATGAATGGTTTCTGGCGTCTGTTTGATTTCTTTCTTCTTGGTGGGCTTGCCGTACGCCTTGTAGTAGAAGTCGTAGAAGAGATAGTAGAAGAAGATAGAGTTGGGTAGAGTGAATACTACAGACCAGCGTGGATAGCCGCAATCGTAGAATAAAAGTTGGGACGAGTGGAGAAATGCAATGCAGAACTGCAGCTGGAAATTTTTAATATGAGATTGTTAATATATATTTAGGGTTTAATAAAATATGGGCATATATAAATTTTGTTTAAATTAGTTTTTTTTTAGCTTCACACTCTTATCCTGCATAGCATGATAGGCAGGAAGTACTTAGTATCAAGACACTTCGTAAACCGTTTTCCATCGAATTCGAGACATTGTGTATTGATTGGTGGAACTTAATGCCGCACTATGTCTTACCAGAGCGTTCAAGTGAATATTAATTAAATATAATTACTCCCCCGAGTGGAAAATAAACCCAACACCCATCACATACAAGAGTTACTGTTGTGAAAAGTGTTTTGTACAAATGTTTTAACTAATTATTTATATAATACTAATTATAATATTAAATTTCATTAAATGCGTCTTATTCTTATATGTCCTTAAAAGTATATTTTTAATAGACATAAATCGTTCCCCCTTAAATGGAAATCGAACCCGTAATCATGGAGTCAGACTTTCCCCATTGCGCGATCTTGACTTCAACGTTACTTAATTATATTGCAATAAGTCCAATTTGTATTTCGAAAATTATATAATTTTGTATGTTTTAATGTTTTTAATCGGAGCATTTAGTGAATGATCTCGAATTTGATACGTCGGCCTTTTTGTGCTTGTAATGTTTTGACGCAGTTTTCATACATTTTTGACTTTCACTTCACTGTTTTATATAAGCTATAATAAATGACGGGGCATAATTATTGTTTAAAAAAAACGATCTCTGTATGAAAAAAGATATATCTTTATCTTGGGTTCTCTACTCTTTCTCCCGCATATCTAGTAACTCTAGCGACTATTGATTGGCGGAATTAAACGCCGTTATTTGTTTTACTGGATTGTGAACATATTGGTATTTTAAACATAATTACTCTGAGTGAATAGGTAAGATTTTATGAGTATTAAGTATTATTATTATATATAAATTATAAATATATATATATAATATTGTCAAAGCAATTCGCAGCGTTGAGTTCCGTAATTACAAGTAAACAAAAAAGAAAGACGGCTTATTTTTATACTAGGTTCCATTATTTATTTAAGTACTTATTATATAACTTACCATTTGTAAAGTGGTGATATGACGTTTCCAGAACAAAAACCTTTGATACTGAGGTCCCATTGCGGAGAACATATAATATGTATACATAATTATATGAACGAATGAATTTATTACTCCAATTAGGGTCCCATGTCCCCCCGGGTAGTATTTAGTAGCTCCCCATGATATCATAGGCATCACTGTATGGTGGTACATATGGAGAAATGTGATCTGTCTTTCCTTCTTTCTTATAACAAAAAATATCGTGTCCAGGAGTTCAGATATTTTTGCTAAGAAATATATGTAAACCCCTCTTGCGACCTGTTGAGGGATTTTTTGTTTCAATTATAATTTATTATTTTAATTTTAATTTTATTAATGTATATTTATTATTTTGATTATTGCATGTTTTAAATGAAATTATTTTAATAAATTAAAATATTTTTTAACTGACTTCATGAAAATTAATTAATTTTGTACTGGCTGAACCGATTTTGATGATTATTATTTTATACTAGAGCTAGTGCTTGAGGTGAAATGGAAACAATTTTTTTTTAAATATGTTTGTCTTGGCGGGAGTCGAACCTGAAACCTTTTATTATATTTAAAGCATCAATGATTATACGTAGAAAAAAGTAGTATATAAATTATTTATTTTACCCTAAGAGCTTCTGGTGTTGAAGAAAAATCAACCGGCTGACATTTCCAACTGTAAGTCCTCAACCAACCTGCATCGAGGCCCTGGAATTATAATTTTATATATTTATTTATATATTCATTGCGTGTTGATTGGCGGAATGCAACGCCGTGCTAAGTCTTACCAGAGCGAGGAAATATAAAAAAATTTAATTCCCTAAAGTGGGAATCGAACCCACGCTTCATCATCGCTTATTCATTAATATACTACTATACATCAAATCTGCTTGCTCTTTACTATGACAATTTCAACGAGTGAAAGGAATCGTATTTATTTCTCTAAATATATATATATATATATATATATATATATATATATATATATATATATATATATATTATCTCTATTACTCTCATTTTATTTTTTATTTTATTATTATTATTTTTTCACCTTATTCAGTCATTTGATACCATATTATTTTGATGAAAGGTTGCCGGTAAGATTTCTTAAGGCAATGAGACTTTTTTGCATACATTTTATATACCTACTTTGTTACTTGTTTATATTTTTTAGCTTAACGCTTTTATCCGGCATAGCAGGGTAGACAGAAAGTACCTAGTGTCAAGACACTCCGTTATTCGCATTCCACTGCAATCGAGACATTGTGTGTTGAGTGGTGGAACTCAACGTCGCACTTTGTCTTTACTAGAGCGAGGAAGTGAAAATAATTTAAATAGAATCACTCCCACGAATGGGTTCAAACCCACCATCGACCGCGTTTACAGTCAGACGCTGTCACACTATACCACGATCGGCCTCTTTTTTTTGTTTTGTCTATATGAAAATTTATTGTATCCTAAATAAATACGATTTACTCAATCAACTACAGTTGTACAATAAGTCGTGAGTAAACGTTAAAATTTATATTATAAATAAGTTATTGCAAATTTCTTGTAATGTATCTTCTATACATACTCAGTCACGATGATTGCTTCACGGAAAAGGAAGTAAAAAGCCGTTTATTTAATATATATATATATATATATATATATATATATATATATATATATATATAGGGAGATAATAAGTACCTAATGTTAAGACACTCCGTACTCCCCTTTCCACTGAATTCTAAGTTTGCATGTTGAGTGATGGAACTCAACGCCGCGTTTAGTAAGTAAGTAAGTAGAGAAAGTGCGGCATTGATTTCTTCCACTCAATACTCATACTCGCGCATTCGGTGGAAAGCGAAGTACGGAGTGTCTTGACACTAGATACTTCCTGTCTACCCTGCTATACGGGATAAAAGCGTGAAGTTAAGTATTAAACGCATGTTAAACGTATTTCAACGTCATATAATCTCAATTATCTTTACATTATAACAGATCCGACTATATAAGTTCTATAATTAAGATAACATAATTTAAATTGCATATTAATTTGAATTAAAAATGTATTAACAGTAACGTGGTTTATTTTTAGCTAATTTACATAATTTTGCTAATTCTAAGGACTTTGTTAAATAAACAATGTAATATATGGTAAACTAAGTCAGAATTTCAGATTCATTAATTACATATAGTAGATATATGCATGTACATATATATGCATATATATAGCTTTTCATGTCGCATAGCAGGGTAGACAGAAAGTACCTGTGTTAAAACACCCCGTACTTCACTTTCCACCGAATTCGAGACATTGTGTGTTGAATGGTGGAACTCAACGACGCACATTGTCTTACCAGAGCGAGGAAGTAAGAGTAATTTAAGTATAATCACTCCTCCGAGTGGGGATCGCACCCACAACCGATCGCATTTACAGTCGGACGCTGTCCCATTTAAAACTAAATAGTTAAAAGTCTTGACATAACGTCTGACTATAAAGCCGATTGGTTGTGAGGTCATTAATTATTCGTAGGAATGATTTAATTTAATAATCTGGTAACAAAAATTACGGCGTTGAGTTCCGTCACTAAGCACGTATTGTCTCTCTGTACAGTAGGTTCTCTCCGACTGACCGTTCTATGTATGTATGTAGTATAAAGTAATAAAATTGTAAAAAAATGCATACATAATCTGACAATAAAACTTGAATTAAATAGAAATTTATTAAAAGTAGGTAAATTAATTCTAAAAACCGTTACTTACAATACTTTTGAAAAATTTCGGACTTTATGTTTTAGAATGTCTTCGTACGAGCAGTAACTAGATATACAGGTTTTGTAACTGGCCATTATGTTCCTATTTGTGTTAGATATGAATTATTTATAAGCTTATGCATCTACACCGATAGATTTTACGTCCATATTAGCCATAAATAACATACAAATCTATATATTTATATGAATAGAAAAAAATTGAGGCCGGTCGTGGTGCAATGGAACAGCGTCTGACAACACTCTCGCGTCTGTAAACTCGATCGGTTGTGGGTTAAAACCCACTATTGATAGTGATTATATTTAATTTATTCGCTTAACCGCTGTAGTAATACAAAGTGCGGCGTTGAGTTCCACCACTTTTTAGAGCTACTTTTCCTAACCTATGCTATAACTTATTATTTTCTGTGACTTAAATAAATTTTTTATTTACACGTTGTTCCCAAACGATACCATTCATATTCTATTAAATATTAAAATATTATTATTTATTACTATTTAAATTATTAAAATTGGACATGCCAGTCAAAAGATATAAAGAATTTATAAATGTCAATCTAAATAAAATGCCGATCGTTGCGCAGTGGGAAAGAGTCTGACTGTAAACACGATCGGTTGTGGGTTCGATTTCCACTCGGCGAAGTGATTTTATTTAAAATTATTTTCACTTCCTCGCCCTGGTAATACAAAATGCGGCTCTGAGCTCCACCATTTAACACGCAATGTCTCGAATTCGGTGGAAAACGAAGTACGGAGTGTCTTGACACTGGAAACGTTCTGCCTACCCTGCTACGCGGGATAAAAGCGTGAAGCTAAAAAAAAATAATAAGGTGTGGGGAGAAAGGGGCATCGATATTTGTGAATTAAATCTCTACACAATGAATGTAAACTTAAATTGAATGCTTAGAGTTTTGAGATTTCATAGCACGTTATTTGTCCCATTTAAAAAATATTTTCTAAACCAAAGAGGCGAATCCGCGAGCGGGTTAATTAAATTAACCTAACCGAATTATTAATAAAAACAACCTTGTAAACTCTATATAAGATTTCTAAATATAAATTTTAGCTATAAATAGCCGATTATATTGACTCCAATTACATTTACATGAGAAATATATAGCAATAAGGAAAATAGTGTAGTCTGTAATGTAATAAATTTTATATTTAAAAAAAAAACATATATATCTTTAATTATACCTGTCTCTAATTCTATCTGTTGATAAGAAATATTACGAACAAATTAGATGAATTTAATTAATTTTTTAATCAAGAATCTATGCCAAAGAAAATAATATTTAAATATGCAGCTGACGAACGGTTAAAATCATAGAGAGATTATGATAATACATTAGTACAATAATTAGAATGTATTTTATTTAAATAAATTTATTTTTTTACATTAAAATAACTGGTTTTTTATAAATATATACTTCAAAATAATATTTAATACGATTTTTGTCGGTCTGTTTGTTACGGCTTATCTCTGGAACGGCTGGTCTGATTTTGGCGGGATTTTCATTGGCAGATAGATTGTGTGATAAAAAGTATTAGAGTTAATTTTATTTTAGAATTATATAATAAAGATCCAGAGATGTTAATTCCACGCCATAATATATTTAAGAAAATCTACATAATTTATTGATTATTTTCTAATGTAATAAAATATAAGAGGCCGGTCGTAGTGTAACATCATCTGACTGTAAACGCGATCGGTTTTGGGTTCAATCCACTTGGGGGAGTGATTATATTTAAGTTATTTTCACTTCCTCGCTCTGGTAAAAGACAAAAGAGCGGCGTTGAGTTCCGCCACTCAACACGCAATATCTCGAATTCGGTGGAAAGCGAAGTACAGAGTGTGTTGACAGTAGGTACTTTCTGTCTACCCTGATATGCGGGATAAAAGCGTGAAACGAAAAAAAAATATGTCAAGATATATTTTACAACTAGTTTCAATAATAATAGCTATTCTGTTAAACAGACTAAGCAAAAAGAAAAGAACCGTTTTTTTTTATAAAACACGTCCGAAATCAGTTTACGTTTCAAAAACACGAGGTCGTTGGCATTAATGAACTAATTTCTTATTGGAATAACGTTATTTAACTATTCTAGTGTTATTTTAAATTTAAAATTTAAATTTAAATTTAAAAGTATCGCTTGGTAGCATTTTATACCACTGTAGTTCAGTTGCACGGAGTTATACTCGCGACGGGTATAAATACAATTCCTATCTCGAGAGTTATTCCTAATAATTTTTTTACAGCTTCACGCTTTATTCCGCATACCAGGTTAAGCAACCTATTAGCTAATTTCTCCACTCCATTGGCTAATTTCCGCCAGAATTTGAAACATTTCGTAACTCAACACCGCGCTATGTATTACCAGGTCGTAGTAATTAAAATCGTTTAAAAATAATTATTCCCTCGTAAGGAGATTGTACTTGCAGCCATCTTATTTACAATCAGACGTACCACTGCGCCACGGCTTTTTTAGATAGAAATGTAAGTTATATGTTTTTAATTTACTCATCTTATATTTATATATAATATAGTATTAAAACAATAGTAATAAAAAATAAATGGAGACTGTTTCAGTGATGATAAATATACATATATATATATATATATATATATATATATATATATATATATATATATATATATATATATATATATATATTACAGATTTTTTTACTTACTTACTGTCAAGGTTCAAGGCATTGCGTATTAAATAGTGGAACTTAACGCCGTGCTTTGTCTTACCAGAGCGAGGACATAATTTTAATATAATCATTTCCCCTAGTAGGAATCGAACCCACAACCGATCGCGTTTACAGTCAAACGCTGTCCCACTGCGCCCCGATAGACCTCTAGATTAAACAATTAAAAATAAGAGATAACCTAATTTTCCTGACTGTAAATGCGATTAGCAGTTAAATTTACAAATCTGTGGAGTGATTACATTTAATTATTCTTATTTCTCCGCAAAGACAAGACTGTGCGCGGTGTTTAGTTCCGCCATATAAAATTCTCACACACTGGAACAGTCAACGAGTCAGTATTTTGACATTAGGTTATTCAATTGTTACTTTTAAAATAATAATATAGAAAAAAAGACAACACTCACCTCGTAAAACAGCCAACAACTGACCAATACTTGTACAAAATTGTAGACCACTAAGGTTTTTTGTAATTGGAAAGGTTTCTTATCCGCCATATACCGCGGACCCCATTTCAGTGTGAAATATAAGTACAGTCCAATTATAGTGAGCCCTGGCAAAGGACTCTTTATGAGGAACCAGTCGTTTGTCCGGGGGTCTGGAAATAATGGTAGGGTTTTTTATAATATATAATCAAGCAAGCATATCATATTTGCTATTTGCAATACACTGTGTTATTGTTTTCGTTGTATTTCGGCGAATCATTAAAGTTGACATATTTAAAACTTATTTGGAGAATGTATGTGTGTGTGTGTGTGTGTGTGTGTATGTGACACACTTTCATAGTAATGAATCAAAAATACATTAAAATATTATAATGAATATTACACACACTACCATACTACGTATTTTCACATACTTTTTAGGGTAACGTACCCAAAGGGTAAAACGGAACCTTACTTCTAAGTCTTCGCTATCTGTCTGTATGTCCGTCACTCACTATGTAGTGGTGGTATCTCATGAACAGTGATAGTTAGATCGGTAAAAAAATACAAATTATGTATTTCTATTGCCGCTATATAAAAATAGTAAATAAATATTTAAGTGGGCTCCCATATAATAAACATGATTTTTATGCTCGATATTAATAACAGTAACAGGTATACGCTTGAAATAGTTATAGAAAATTTTGATATATGTTTAATTTAATAATAAATAATTAAATTAATAAATAATAAAAAAAATCCACACAAAAGACACGATTTAGTACTGTTTTATATACAATAGGCTGGACTCCTTTTATGCGAGTCCAACTCGCACTTAGCCGGTTTTTGAATAATGTAAAATATAAGTTGCAAAGAGATCCATATTAAAACATATATTCTTTGATATAATTATTCAATTGTTCATAAAACCGAAGAAATGAATATTATAGTAAGTAATTATGTAAATTATATAAAAAGAAGATATAAGCAAAAGACATAGGTAAATTATTCTCAATATTAAGTATACAGGCGTGTCGTGGCGCAGTGGGAAAGCGTCTGACTGTAAACGCGATCGGTTGTGAGTTCGATTCCCTCTCGGGGGAGTGATTATATTTAAATTATTTTCACGCCTCGTTCTGGTATAACAAAGTGTGGCGTTGACTTCCACCACTCAACACGTAAAGTCTTGAATTCGGTGGAAAGTGAAGTCTTGACACTAGACACTTTGTGTCTACCCTGCTATGAGGGATAAAAGTATGAAAATAGAAAGAAATAAATATTAAAATATATTAAATTTATTTAGTATATCCGTGGTTGTCAGATAAAACCCCCTTAAGGGTTTTGTATATGACATTTGCAATAGTGTAAAGAGAAAACAAGGAAGACAGATCAACTAATCGGATGGGAGGGAGTCTTATCACTATACCACTGATCGCCACTTTTTTAATTAACTAAAAACTTTTTTTTTATTATATACGATTCTCAAAGTATTTTAATTTTATTATGATTCAATATTTCCATATATTTCTTGCCGTCGGATTTGCTTAAACAAATAATATAGCTTTTTGGATCCGATAAAAATACTGTGTTTGTAGGAGCATGTTCTTTTTTTATTAAAAAAAAATATCGTTTCTGGATTTATCCCGCATATCGGGGTAGTCAGAGTCAACCTAGTGTAGCAACCAAGTTAATCCTTTGGCTTCTTTACGTCTACAATCGAGATATTACGTGTTAAGTGACTTATTGTCACGTTTTGTCTTTCCAGAGAATATGAATGATTTTTTTAATATAATCATTTCTCCGACTGGGAATCTAACTCACAACTAATAGCGTTTACAATTAGATGTGGCCCACTATGCTATATTGGTCCATTTCCTTAAACTTTTTATTCGAACAGCAAAAGGTAATCTCTATCTCTAATTCTCCCGCTTTTCCCGTAAATCTGAGATATTGCTTCTTGAGCGGAACCCAACGCCGCGTTTTAGCAATTTTTTGATGTACCTAATATTTGTCGTTTTATTTGATTGTGTTTTATTAACTGTTACGTTCTAAGTAAGTTTATATTAGCATTAGCAAATCTGCATCTGGGTTAATCATTGTGTTAATGAGTACAAAAATAAAATTTAAAAATAAACAGCTTTCACCTTTTGCAACCTTAAAATTATGAAAAACGTTTTTTTTAATGATTTATTTATTTTTGTTATATGAAATTACATTGCTATTTGCTTTTTCATGCATGTGTAAGGGAGAGAAGAAAGGTGAAGAAAAAGGAAGATTTCACGTGTAATTTTTTTTTAGCTTCACGCCAAAAAATATTGACCGACATTGAAGCTAAAATTATTTTTTTCTAGCTTCACGCTTTTATCCCACATAGCAGGGTAGACAGAAAGTACCTAGTGTCAAGAAGACACTCCGTACTTCACTTTCCACCGAATTCGAGACATTGCGTATTGGGTGGTGGAACTCAACGCCGCTCTTTGTCTTTACCAGAGCGAGGAAGTGAAAATAATTTAAATATAATCACTACCCGAGTGAGGATTGAATCCACAACCGATCACGTTTACAGTCAGACGTTGTCACACTACGCCACAACTAGCTAATTTAATATTAAGGATTATAAATAAACTTATTATTATTATATTTTTCCCGCATAGCAGGGTACTATCAGGGACAGAAAGTACCCAGTGTCAAGACACTCCGTACTTCACTTTCCGCCGAATTTGCGTGTAGAGCGGCGGAAATCAACGCCGCACTTTGTCTTATACGAGTGAGAAAGTGAATACGATATAAATATAATCACTCCCCCGAGTGGGAATCGAATCCACAACCGATCGCGTTTACAGGCGCACGCTGTCATGGCGGACCACTGTGCCACGACCGGCCACTTCTGTCTTATTATTTGGTATATGTTTCATATATAATATTAAAAAGATAAAGAAAAAAATACAAAAAAAGCAAACAGGACAATTCTTCTAATGACTTCAACAAGTTTATTACATCTTCACGCTTTATCTCTCATCGTTGAGATAAGCCTCTAGACATTCTGTTCTTTTTACTGAAATTCCAGATATTAAAATAATTAGCGGAACCCAGCGCCGTGATTTGTTTTAAAAAAAGAATAATGTTATATATAATATAGAATAGATATAAAGAAAGAGTATAATGCTATATATATAATATAATTTACCTGCTAACTCCACAAACAGGCGGTGGTAAGTCTTCGAAAATGAATTGTTTGACATTGCCATCTTGTTCTCGGTGGCTTCTACAGTTTCCGTCATGAAAGGCTTTCCCGCATTTTATTGTGGACTAGACGTTTTGTTATCTGAAATTAATATAGAATTTATATTAGTGTTTCTGTATATTTCACATGTTTCGCCTATAAGGTAAGATGCCTTTGCTATAGGTCAGATAGGCCAAGAGGCTTTGGCTTTTCCTAATATTAAAATCCTTGTTTCTTAGCTTTGCACCTTTATCCTGCATAGCAGGGTAGATATGAAGTATCTAATATCAGGACACTCCGTACTCCCATTCCCTAGAATTGCGCGTTGAATGGTAGAGAGTCTCACTCAACGTCACATATTATATTAGAGCAAGGAAATGAAAATAATTTAAATTTCATTATTACCTCAAGTGGAAATCGAGTATCGAACTGCCAACTAATTGCGTTTAAAATAGGCATATAACTCTCATAAAATTTATCCTTAGCAAATATATGTTTCCCAAAACCTAGATAGATACGTAATAAATCCGGTTCGTCTTCCACCTAAGTTATGTAACCGAGAAATGTGTTGCTTATTTAAATCTGTAAAAATATTTCTGTAGACCTTTACTAGTGTTTCTTTCTGTTCTTTACTTTACTACACTTACTTAATATTTCTTTTATAATAATTTAAAATTTCTTCCAGCTCACTAAAAACAGAAAATCTATTGCTAAAACACTCCGTTCTCCGATTTTAGTCCAAAATCGAGATGTAACAAGATACAGTGCACAACGCCGCGCATTATTTGTTCGGTTTGATTAAGGAAGTTAACTTAGATGTAATATTTTCCAATCACCCGAGTGGAAATCGAACCCAATACCAGACGCTATCTCAATTCGACCAACAGACTCTTTTGGTTTTGCAAAAAAAACTAGAAGGTATACGAAATAACGTTTACGCAATATAGGCTCAGTATTGAATGTCGCCATAAAGCATGTTTTTATTTTGACGGAAATGAGAGAATGAGGTCATCAGGTTGCGTCTAACAAGCGAGCAAGATGCGTACAATAATCATTTTCATACTACTTGTGCCCTTGACTTATATAGTTTATACGGAGTTTAACGCCTCTGGATCTGGATTTATTATTCTAATATTATTTCATTAACTATCTACCAGTTAAAAGCCTATCAAGATCGGTTTAGCCGTAACGAAAAGACACATCGATTTTAATAATCATTTTAATTAAGTCATTTTTTTTTTATATTTTATATTTTTTTTAGCTTCACACTTTTACCAACGATTAGCAGGATAAACAGAAAGTACCTAGTGTCAAGACGTCCGTACTTCGTACTGAATTCGAGATATTGCGTGTTGAATAGTGAAAATCAACGCCGCACTTTGACGTAACTCAAATTTTATACTCAAATTTAAATATTTATTGTTCAAATAGTTGCTTTTTCCCACGTAACAACAGAACAGAAACTAATTTTAAATAACTCTATACACCAATTTTCGCTTAACATATAGACATTAGATATTTAATTGCGTAATTCAACGCAGAACTTTGTCTCGCTAGAACAAAGAATTTTAAAATATATTTTAAATGAAACTATTTTAAATGGATTAATCCGCGTATTTTGGTATCAAAATACATTTTTGGAAACTGACATTTCGAACTCTTTAAAGTAATCCATGGTCACAGGTAGATCTAAATTGTATTATAGAATACCAAAATATACGCGATTAATCCATTTAAAATAGTTTTATTTAAAACCTGTAAAAACCGCAAAAATCAAAGATCTTATTAATTCAAAATATAATCAATCCTTCGAATGGAAATCGAACTCGCAATGATGCTTAAAATTAGACCCTTTGTTATTTAGCAATTTCTTGTAAAAATTAAACACTTGTATATGTAAGTACATTAAAAGTGATAATTCATTTAATTATTAAACAATGAAACTGACTATAAATACGACCGGTTGGGGAATTTTTGACTTTTACTTACTTACTTTTTTTTATTTAATAATTGTTTTTTTGCTTTCATTTAAAAGAGATTCCTTATTGTTTAATTTTTATAACTTCACGCTTTTATCCCGCATAGCAGTGTAGACAGAAAGTACCTAGTATCAACACACTGCGAACTTCGCTTTCCACTTGAGTGGTAGAACTCAACGCCGCACTTTTGTCTTTTCCAAAGCAAACAAATGAGAATAATTTAAATATAATCACTCCCCCGAGGGAACCAACAACGGGTCGCATTTACAGTCAGTTTCATTGTTACTTTAAATGTACTTACATATACGGAGGTTTAAGCTTCTGTTTTGGCCTAAATCTACATAATAATTGGCCTTGAACGATTTTTAATTCGATATCTGTATGGCATAACAGGTATACCAATCCATAAGAACCACATATCTCGTTTACTAAAATATATAACATTCAATTAATAAAGCTTGTTATGAATTGAGGCCACCATGGCACAGTGAAACACGGTCTGCCTATAAACGTTGACTAAGGATTCGATCCCATTCGAGGGTATGTGTATAATTATAATTTATTTTCATTTCTCCGTTTTCGCCACTCGGTACACAGTGTCTTAATTTCGGTGGGATAGCAATCAACAGGGTGGGTGTCTTGACACTAGGTTGTCCCTGATTACCCTGTTATGCGGGATAATGCGAGAATCTGTATTATTGTTATTTGTTAAATTGACGTTAAATAATGATTAAATTAATTCGAAAAATATTATTATTTGTTCATGTATTAGAATGAAATACCTGATTAATATGAATAAAAGAATTTTTTATTACTATCTCTATATTAAAGTATTTACTAATAAATAATATAATATAAAAATTAATAAATATTGTAAATATTTAAATAATATATTTTTTATAAATATCTAAATTTATTAGTATTTTAATTATAAAAAAAAACTATAGAAATTGTAAAAAATTTTTTTTTCCACAATAAAATCATAATAATCCAACCTAAATCTATACAAAAGACGATTATTATAATTTTGATAATCATTATATAATACAAATAAATGAATATAATTTTATTTTTATATAGTATAAGAAAAGACTACTTCATTTGACGCAGAGACATCAATTCATCAAGTACAAAAGGCTTCAAAAATGCCATTACGATGATCAAGATATCTTCAAATAATATTAAAACAAAATATTACAAAAATATTATTAATATTTTAATAAAATATAATAAATACGTACATTTTCAAAGAAAATCACATTAAAATATCCAAACACACCGCATTAGTATGAAGACACTAAAGCACCGGCCGCAGCGGGAGCTTCGACGCAACTGAGCTTTCCCCACCCCGAACACTCCACGCCATTTTGCGAAACGGAAATAGTGACAGGGATGTCTTGAATACCGATATTTATTTATTGTTTTTTTTTTTAATTACAATTTTTTATCTCGCATAATAGGGTAAACAGAGAGTACCTAGTGTCAAGACACTTCGTACTCCGCTTTTAATATTGAGTTGTAGAAATCAACGCTTTATTTTACCAGAGCAAGAACATGTAAATATTTTTGATATAGTCATTTCTCCGATTGAGAATCGAAGCCACAACCGATCACGTTTACAGTCAGACGCTGTTCCACTGCGCCACTACCGGCCTCTTGTTTTGATTTTAATATTTACAGGGCCTAACTCTAACATGGGCTGATAATAAAGACAAGCATTTTTCTAGCACTAAACTCTCCGTCCACCAAAATATGGAAGAAGGCAACAAAATCATATTTTATTTTAATTTCTTTTCTAGGAGAAATCATAAATCAATTACAGTAATTTCATAGTGGGATGTAATAAACAAAGTATAATAGTATACGATAACTTCAATATTATATATATATATATATATATATATATATATATATATATATATATATATATATATATAATATTGAAGTGTCTGTATATATCAATGTCTGATATGGCAAAGTTAATAACAAAATAATATTTTTTATAATTTTTGTCTTTTTGTTCAGGTTAATCTGGTCTGGAACCTGGAATAGCTGGACCGATTTTAGACGGAAATTTCACTGGCAACTTCACTGGCTTACTTTTACTTAACAATTTATTATTAAAGATATAGAGATTATTAAATACAAACAAACGAAGCCGCGGACAGAGCTCGTATAGTATATAAAAATAAATAACAAATAGCAGATTCAATTCTGAAAGAGTAGACAAATTTACGCTTTTTAAATTCACGCTTTCTATCCCGTATAGCACGATAGACAGTAAGTATCTAGTGTCATAACACTCTATACTCCACAATATGCCGAATTCGAAAATGTGTGGAAAAGTGGCGGAATTAATAATCCACTGTTCACCATCCGCGAGGGCGCTCGTGGCTCAGTGGGACAGCGTCTGACTGTAAACGTGATCGATTGTGGATTCAATCCCCATTCGGGGGAGTGATTATATTTAAAATTATTTTCACTTTTTCGCCCTGGTAAGACAAAGTGCGGCATTGAGTTCCACCACTCAACACGCAATGTTCCGAATACGGTTGAAAGCAAAGAGCGGAGTGTCTTGACAGTAGGTACTTTCTGTCTATCCTGCCATGCGGGATAAAAAGCGTGAAACTAAAAAACAAGTAAAATAAAAAGTAAAGTGTTATTTGTATTTGAACATCTAAGACAAAGACCGAATTGATATCAATTCTATGCCATATAAGGCAAATTACTGCTTTATCCTGCATAGTAGCGTAATCAAGGACAACCTAGCGTCAAGAAACTCCTTTGAGTACTCTCCACATAACATCGAGACATTTTGTTCTGAGCGGTATACTCTACGCTGTCCTTAGTCTTACCAGAAACGAGAAATGTAAATAAATTTTTAATATAATCATTAGTCCGAGTTGGAATCGAACCCACGACCAATCGTGTTTACAGTCAGATGCCGTCCCATTTAATACAAAAAACTTTTATACAAACACTAACTAAATACACAAACACAATAATTAACAAAACAACTTCTGTTCTTAAATTTGAATTACATTGAAATTATTTCAAAGAATAAAGCATTGACCGAGAACTTAATATTTCAATAATAATGGGAAAATGTATTGTTACAATTCCCCTATTAGTATTCTGGCTTAAAAGTCTTTTCTTTAGCTTCACGCTTTTATCTCGCATAGCAGGGTAAAGAGAAAGTACCTAGTGTCAAGACACTCCGTACTTCGCTTTCCATCGGATTCGAGCACTGCGTATTGAGTGGCGGAACTCAACTCCGCACTTTGTCTTACCAGCGCGAGGAATTGGACTAAATTTAAATATAATCGCTCGCAAGAGCGGGAATCGAACCCATAACCAACCGCGTTTACAGTCAGACGCTGCGCCACGATCGGACTCAATTTAAATTGATTTGAATGTGTCACTACCAATAAGTTATATGTAATTCTTAAGCTTTTTGTTCCACGCTGTGTTAATATAATCTGACAAGGTCTTTAATAAGAGAACAGCGTAGACCACTGGGCGAAAAAATCATTTAGCCGCTCTAGAAAGACAAAACGCGACGTTAAGCGCCTTGGTATTTGAACAAAGTTTTTTGACACTAGCTTGTCCATGACTACCCACCCTGCTTTACTGTTTAAAACCGGTTCGAACTGGAGTTTACGTGAATCAGTGTAAACAGGAAGTGGAAATGAGAATTATAATCATCGTTAAGGTAAAATGCTATTTCATAAAGAGCTATTGAAAATAATATAACAATTGATGTTATTGTGACACGTTAAGAAAAATGTGTATTTTTATATATATATATATATATATATATATATATATATATATATATATATATATATATATATTATCATAAAGAATATTTTTATAATCTACAAACACCCAGAAAGTGTCCGTGAACTTCATATAAAAACGTAACAGGTTAATACTCTCACTTGCATACAAAATTTACATCATCTTATTGCAATTATTGCACCTATGCATATGCTAACGCACAAGCAGCTTTCGTAATTCATTCACAAACCAACTTCTACGACCCATTCCTACTTAGAAAGGAATGAAACGGAAAGGTCTTTCTCGCTGGTTTTAGCCAAGCTTAAATTTTATTTTCCAAGTTACAAAGCCTTATAGTGATGCGATTAAGTACATATTTGCTTGGCACTAGAGAAGTCCACTAGTTTCGTCACTGTTCTGGTCGGCTGACTGTCCTAAATACCTCGGTCCACAGAATACCGTTCGGAAATCCCACTCTCACTGAGTTACAAAATGATGCGTATATATATATATATATATATATATATATATATATATATATATATATATATATTTATATGTTATTTTTATGATATTTCTAAATGATGACTATCATATAAAAAATACATTTTGACCTACTATATTTAAATATTAAAAATATATATATATATATTATATATTTTTTTTAATTTATATTATATATATTTTTTTTCTAACTAAAAAATGTCATGGCACTTCCACTAATACTATTTTGAGCGTACTTATTACACATACTTTGCACTACCGATGTCCTAAATTTGAGCAAAAAGCTAATGAGATTATAACAACGGTATTACTCCATATGTACGAGTGAATCGTATTAAGGTATTACAACCTCAAATGCACTTTAAACAACGTATCTAGTGTGACAGTCTTGATTTCTAGATCTAGATTTTAAATTATTATCTGAAAATCTAGATTTTATATATAGTCGTCTAGCTCTTTGTAATATAAGAAATTGTATTTTTTTTCTTGCAGTTTCACGCTTTATCTTGCATAGCAGTTAGAGTCAACCTACTGTCAAGACACTCCGTTGACTGGTTTCCGCCCGATATCCAGACGTTTCGTGTTAAGTGGCGTACTCGACGTCGCGCTTTCTCTTACTAGAGCAAAACTAGAGCTAAGCTACTAAAGAAATGTTTTTTTTTTAATATTATCATTTCCCCATGTAAAAAAATTGCAGAGCAGCCTTACGCAACCTAGTATCAAGACACTCCGTTGTCTGTTTTCCGCACGAAATATCTCGACATTGCGTGTTAAATGTCAAACTGAACAAAACAAGGAAATGAATTGCAAACGCCATTACAAGAACAATTTACGCAAACAAAGTTGTAAGTGACACTTGTTGTCTCAATTTTAATATTATAAAACACTTTTTAAGTGTAGAAAAATACTTTAAAAAAAATAGTACATAATATTTCACTGTAATCTGGCAATTTTAATTTAAAAATTACGTGATATGATATCATGGGTCTTATGTCACTAGTGTTTTTACAAACACGTTTATATATTTTGAATTGTGACCTTGACCACTTAATAAATGTCAATATTGGTCATTTGTTTTTTAGCTTCACGCTTTTTGTCGCGCATAGCAGGGTAGACACAAAGTACCTAGTGTCAAGACACTCCGTATTTCGCTTTCGAGATTTCGATTCTCCGTATTCGAGATAATGCGTGTTTGTTTGTTTGTTTGCTAAATCATCTTCTTTTAGTGTAGAGTACCTAAACCAAATGGAATGTAAATAATTTATAATTTATATTTTCATTGCTTTTCAGCTTCTCTGCAAGAGAGAGCCTAGTGCCAAAAGAGAACCTAATGCCTCCGTTCTCCACTTTCTACCCGAAATCGAGTCCACGTGTTGGAAAGCGGAACTCAAAACCGCGCAATGTCTTATCAGAGCATAACAGCATTAATCTCGTTAAAATTATCATACTAAATTACATATAAAATGGGATCAACTCTATTATGTCACCATCGTCCATGGGAGTCATAAATCATAATGCATAATATTTTTCTATACACCCAGAAACACCTGCTGAAGTTATGGTCGATGGTTTATATAATACGCATATCAGTTACGTCCTAGATGGAGATTGCGATTCGAAATACCTTTCTATTAAGCGGTGAGCAGTTTTTGTTGTTTAATTTAACTTTAGATACGGTTTAATATATATATATATATATATATATATATATATATATATATATATATAATAAACCGTAAGTAAGTTTATTATGGTTTTTTGTTATAATTTTTCGTTTGTAGGGTAGTTATCTAAAATTGACTATGTAGAGAAAAGGGCTCGGACACTATATTGAGCTCTTTTAGCCTACACTTGTATCGTCCATAAAATGCAAAAAAAAACTTCTCTTTTAAATGAAACTATTCTAAACGGATTAATCTCGTATATTTTGGTATTCCAAAATGTGAAAAACTGACGTTTCGAATACTTTACAGTAGTCCGTGGTCACAGGTAGACTCTTCTTACTTCTCTAAGAATTTTCATCGTTTGTCAAAAAATAATTGCATCTTTTTGTTTTATTTTTTATTATTATTTTCATTTGAAATTTATAAAAAAAAATCACACGCATATTATTAAAAAACAGTAAAAGCAAGTTGAAAACATTCTCAATTCTTCAATCGTCAGGATGTACAAAAATATCTTTCTTTGCCAACAAAAATTGATCAATTTTATCTATGTCATACAGAGAATGATATAAAAGCGTGAAGGTAAAAAAAATATATTTTTGGACTACAATTTACCTAAATTTTTACCATACATTTATACCTTTAGTTTTAGGTCAATACCGAATAATGATGATAACCACAAAACAGAACGAAGTATCACCACAAGCAACCACAAATAGCTTGGCGTATTTTGACATATACTAAATAAATACCAAAAATGTACATGTTTTTAACTGATGACATTTCTAGTCCTTGAAGACTTATCGTTGACATGGAATACCTACTGGTTGAAAATTATTTAATGTATTTTTTTAGCTTCACGCTTTTTAACCCGCATAGCAGGGTAGAGAGAAAGTATTTATTATTTTAAATGTGTTATTCCACACTTAGAATTTTTATATGTTTTTTCAAATATATTTTATTATTTTAAGTGTGGAATAATATTTTTAAAATAGTAAATATTTAAATAAAATAGCAATCTCTCTTATTAAACGATTAGTTCTTAATAATATTAAAGTAGTGAAAATTTGTACAAAATCTCTTTACAGAGATGCTAACAACATAAATAAGTTGTAACAAACGTATAAGAATTTCGAAGCTGCTGGTAGTATAATGCATGGCTTAGCGGTCAGAGCGCTTAGGCGGTATTCAAGAGGCGCAAGTTCGACTCCCGCTGCGTTTAAATTTTTATACAAGACATTGTGTGTTGAGGGGCGGAACTCAACGCCGTAATTTGTCTTACCTGAGCGAGGATCAAACTCACAACCAATCGCGCTTACAGCCAGACGCTGTCACACTGCGCCTCGACTGGCCTCTTACATGATTATATATTTCTTGGTTCCTTTATCATGTTTACGCTTTTGGTGTTAATACGCAGTGGGAAAATGTTCGGATGTAAACGTGAATGGTAGTGGGTTTTCATTTTTTCCGCTCAGGGCAGATAGAGCGCGGCGTTAAGATTCGCCTCACTATATATCGATCACGGTCTTGACTTTAAGTTATCGTTGATTATGTTAGAGTTAAATTTAGAAAAAGTCAGATTAAAAAATAACAAACTTAATTTTACAATATAAATGATGGATTAACATAATTTATAACAAGCAAGTTTCATATAATTTACATTCAATTGGTAATACGGAAATAACGATATTTTGAATATAACCGATCACTTTTACAATAAGGAGGCTCTAAAAAGGCAGTAAAATTTAAACGTGGTTGTAAAGAAAGGTCTCTTCATACATACATACATACGTACATACATACATACATACATACATACATACATACATACACACACACACATACATTTATAATTCCTTACTTCCGCACCAGTACTGAGTCGGTTCAGATTTTTCTTTGTAGTATCAAATATCACTTGCTCTGATTGTACTGTTCCTTCCTTAAAATTTGACCTTTGTTTGACCTTTAAGATAGTTCTAGAAACATACAGTTGAGTACCGTTGTATTTACTTTTTTTTTAATAATATATATTAATAAAGGTATAAGTAACCACTGCGGACAGAGTTTGATTGTAAACGCGATCGGTTGTGGGTTCGATTTTCACTCAGGGAAATGTTTATATATAAATTATTTTTATTTTCATGAAACGTCCGTATAATATAGAGATAAAGCGCAGCGTTGAGTTCCGCCACCCAACACGCAATTTCTTGGATACGGCGGAAAGCGAACAGAGTGTCTTAACACTAGATGTCCTATTTACCCTGCTATGAAAGATATAAGCATAAAACTAAAAACGTATCAGATTTGAGAGGAAAGTTATCAAATAATTAAAAAAAAATCAATTCTTTTTAATATTCAGACGTTATTTAGGAGAAAAAGAAGGACATATTCTTATACTATAATATTTATGAGCTATTTTAATTAGAAAACGCGGAAGATGGAAAAATTTTTTTCTGATATTATGCGAGAATATAGGAAATTCATAGTCACAGTGTTGCTTGACCAGGTCATTTAATATATAATATTTATCATCGTCATAGCGCAATAGAGAAAGTGTTTAAATAACGCAAATAGCAGAAATCATGTATATATATATATATATATATATATATATATATATATATATATCTATATATATATATATATATATATATATATATGTATATTTATAACGTGAATTTGTTCATGATTCAATGGCAAACATTACTGAACACAAAACAACACAAATGTCAAATGTTAAACAACCACAATGGCGGCTGTGAGCTATCAAAATCCTATCATCCCTATTGGGAAACACTGTATAATTGACATAAAGAAGAGCATATTAATTGTTTTACTATTTTGTAAGTGTTATAAGAAAATATCATTTTAAAGAACTATAAAAACTTGAACGCAGCGGGATTCGAACCTTGGAAACCGTCCAAGTGCTCTAACCGCTAACTCATGTTAACGCAAATAGCATATTAATTGGTTTAAGATTCGATTCCTACTGAAATAATGGTTGTATTAAAACTGTTTTCGTTTCTCCGCTCTGATGAGACAAGGTACAGCGTTAAGTTCCGTCAATTACCACGTAATATCTTGAATTTGTGCAGAAAGCAGTGGAGGAATGTTAAACAACCATAATGGCGGCTGTGAGCTATCAAAATCCTATCATCCCTATTGGGAAACACTGTATAATTGACATAAAGAAGAGCATATAATTTGTTTTACTATTTTATAAGTGTTATAAGAAAATATCCTTTTAAAGAACTATAAAAATTTGAACGCATCAGGATTCGAACCATGGAAACCGTCCAAGCGCTCTAACCGCTAACTCATGTTAACGCAAATAGCATATTAATTGGTTTAAGATTCGATTCCTACTGAAATAATGGTTGTATTAAAACTGTTTTCGTTTTTCCGCTCTGATGAGACAAGGTACAGCGTTAAGTTCCGTCAATTACCACGTAATATCTTGAATTTGTGCAGAAAGCAGTGGAGGAAGTGTTTTCTGGTAAGCTATTTTTCTTTATATAAATTAATTTGATAACTAATGGGGCAATTAAAATGCTATTGCGAATCGGTCATAAATATAGTGTATGTATTTATTACATTATGCAAAAAATAAACTTTTCATATTAATATTAATTCATTTTTACATTAGAATATTTATTCTGTAAATTTAAATATAACCAAAAACAACCAATAAAAAACAATATTCAAGATTTTAATATTATTTCCGTGAAAATAATTATTTTGCTGACTGGAACAAGTTATATTTTCATTGTACAGTGTTAAATTCTATATCTACAGGAGAAGAAATAGTTCAAATATTCTAGGCTGGCACCTTTAAGCGTATTTCGAAAGTCATTTGCACACCCGCCTTACACTTATGTAGAATAAACGTTGCTTAACCCTATGAAACGTATGGCGATGGCAATAGCAAATGACCTGTGATTTTACTACTTGTTTTACAAAATCATTGTACATTATAAAAAGCAAAGCAGAGAGAGTATCAAGACTAATCTATATCCAAAATTGTTTTAAATGACGGAGCTCAACGCCGCACTTTATTGTACTGTAAAGGAAAATAATTATAATTTAAATAGGTATTACAATTTTATGAAATTGATGTCTTCAATTAAATCTTGTATACATCGCCTAAAAGGTAAATTTATATTGCAGAGCAGGGATATTCTTTCTGGTGTCCATACACTCTATACTCCACTTTCCACCCAAAAACAGAAAAATAGAACTTATGTTAAGTGGCGGAACTTAACGCTGATTTATAATATTAACAAGTAACATCATCATTGAAGAAGCACTGTTGGTTTGTAGAACTTTACTTCACGTTCTGTCTAACAAAATTTATAAACAAAACTTACATTTACTAAGTAAATATACTTACAACTTAAACGCTTATTTCATTAATTATTGACAAATACCTAATTTATAACGATCGTGACTGCGTTATTTCAACAAAGGTCATGTAACAACCTATTATTATAATGCAGTGGATACATGCACAAATGCAAGTAAATATGCATGCATATATGTATATATATATATATATATATATATATATATATATATATATATATATATATATATATATATATATATACTTACAACTTAAACGCTTATTTCATTAATTATTGACAAATACCTAATTTATAACGATCGTGACTGCGTTATTTCAACAAAGGTCATGTAACAACCTATTGGATTATAATGCAGTGGATACATGCACAAATGCAAGTAAATATGCATGCATATATGTATATATATATATATATATATATATATATATATATATATATATATATATATATATATATATATATATATATATATATATATATACTTACAACTTAAACGCTTATTTCATTAATTATTGACAAAGACCTTATTTATAACGATCGTGACTGCGTTATTTCAACAAAGGTCATGTAACAACCTATTGGATTATAATGCAGTGGATACATGCACAAATGCAAGTAAATATGCATGCATATATGTATATATATATAAATATGCATGCATATATGTATATATATATATATATATATATATATATATATTCTTTATTAACTTAAAAAGTTCGTTGAATTACCAAATTTTTTTTAATTTAATTTACTTATTAAAGAAAGCGTTTAACTCCGCTATCTAAGACGTAATGTAATGTTATGTATATTTTCATGAATTAGAGATTGATATGCGTAGAAATAAAAAAAATATTTTCACTTCCTCGCTCTGGTAAAAGACAAAGTGCGGCGTTGAGTTGAATTAAAAGTGACGTACGGAATTTCTTGACACTAGGTACTTTTTGACTATCACTACTGACTCAATTCAAAATTCATATTTTTTTATCGACCATAAGAATAATTAAAAAGGTAGCCATTTTGACGTTTTCTGCATGCTATGAAAAAGCCTTCTTATTACTAAAATTTTTATTTTTTAATTTTCCAATAAGCCACTTCCATTCAGAACGTACTTACTATATGAGATATATAGATATAAGAACACCAGTTAGCAAATATCCCAAGTAATTTGAGCCTAACGTTGCGATGTTCAAACATTGCATATGTTAGTTATATAGCTATTTCTACGGTAACCTAATGTCCTACTAAGCAAGATGATTGAGTACATCTAATACTTTGTAGGATATATATTGCTTCACTATATTTGCAATCGACAAACCCTTAATATTATTTTTTTTTTGCTTCACGCTTTTTATCCCGCGTAGCAGGGTAGACAGAAAGTACCTAGTGACAAGACACTCCGTACGTCGCTTTCCACCGAATTCGAGACATTGCGTGTTGAGTGGTGCAACTCAACATCGCATTTTGTCTTACCAGAGCGAGGAAGTGAAAAATAATTTAATTATAATCACTACCCCTAGTGGGGATTCAACCCACAACCGATAGCGTTAAAGTCGCTATCCCACTGAGCCATAATCGGCCTCTATTTTATGTTCTATTATTTTTATGTACTATTTAATTTTTTTTCCAGTTTCAGCTTTGTCTTAGTGGGATAGTCAGAGACAATAGTGTCAAGACATTCCGTTCTCTACTGTCTGCCCGAAATGGAGATATTGCGTATTGATTTGCGGAACTAAACACCGAGCTTCGTATTAACAGATCAGAGAAATGATAGACTCCTCCGAATAGAAATATTGTAGTTTGTTAAGATGTAATCTAACTTTATGTCATACAAAATGATTTTTTTGACATATTTCTATTAAAAACTACGTTTACAAATGTTTATGAAATTGGTTAATTTTATTTTAGCTTCACTCTTTTATCCCGTGCATCAGGGTGGAAAGTACCTAGTACCGAGGCACTCCGTATTCGAGACATTGCGTGCTGAGTGGTGGAACTTAACGCCGCACTTTGTTTTTAAATTTTGTACGTGGTAAAATTTTGACAAGTGTTTATTGTCTTTTCAAGCTTTTTTTCATAATAAAAATATATTCTACTGTATATCTTATGTTCAATAAAAACAATTATATTTAGCACCAAGTACGTAAAATATGTTAAATAAATTAATTTGTAGAGAAAATTTAAATAATATTTATAATGACAAAGTAAATAATTTAAAATCAATTAATAATATTTACAATCAATTCCAAAGAAAACATAAACAATAGAAACTGTATTTAATTACTCACACCTATGACCTGATACTTATGCAAGCGCATATACCTATGTGATCGTTTGCAATACAATGTTTTTAGCGTATTTAAAATATTTTCAACCGTTCTGTTAAGACGAGGTGCGGCGTTGAGTTCCGCCACGCAACGTCTCAAATTCGATGGGATAGTAGAAATCTATTATCTTAAACTAGCTTGCTTTCCTACCTTTATACAGAATAAGGTAAAAACATAATATTTATTGATTTTTCTCTTAAAATAAATCTATATTGATTTAAATATAAGACCTCTTCCGACTAATAGCTTCTCAACTACACCTTTCCATTTTAATACTGTACAAATAACTTATATGACGTATAGAATAAAAACGATAAAATCTGTCCTCCTTTGGTAGCCGGTTTACATAATATCAATATACGAATATATAATATATTATAATTTGTGCCAAAATAAACATAATTTCGTGATTTTATATTTGTTTATGTGTAAACGGAGTCTTACAACATATTTGTGTAGTCTACATTTTAAATAGCAAGGAAGTGCTAATGACATTTATGTATGTAAAATATCTTATAATGCATATTCATTCATTAATTGTAATAAATTGTATTTTTTTTTAGAATTTCTCGCAATTTAAGAGGAAGTAGTGTTAAAACACTCCCTTTTTTAGTTTCCGCTGAAATCGAGACATTGAGTGATATATGGCAGAGCTGAACACCGCGCTTTGTCTTATCAAAGTGGCGTAATGACAATAAAATTTTACATAATTCCGAATAGCAATCGAACGCACAATCCATTACATTTACAACTAAACACTTTGCCACTGCGCCACGATGGTGTTAAATAATGAAATTATTTATATATATATATATATATATATATATATATATATATATATATATATATATATATATATATATATATATATATATAAAAATATGTAATATGAATTCAGTTCAAAATTTGAATTATTCAAATGTAGGCTCGCCTTTTAAGGATATTGAAATATATGAACCAATGTCTTCTGAATGTTATCTATTACTCGTGACATTGGCCAATCAAATCAAGGCAAACTGGAATGCCAAAAATAAAAAAAAACATATATAATATCTAATATTTTTAAAATAAAATCCAACAGTAATAAATGTGAGGCCGGTCGTGGTAAAGAGTCTGACTGTAAACGCGATCGATTATGGGTTCAATTCCCACTCATGATTACGTTTAAGTTATTTTTATTTTTCTCGCTCTGGTAAGATAAAGCGTGGTGTTGAGTTGCGCATGGCGCATCTCAACATACGTTGCCTCCAAGTCAGCGGGAACCGGAGTACGGAGTGTCTTGACACTAGGTACTCCGAGTTTTGAAATTGAACATATTAATATAATTATTGTATCTTCAAAATAACAATAAACACATAAACATAACACACACTTTGATGTGTTTGACATACACTTTTGTAAGTGTATGTCAAACACATCAAAGTGACTTACACGTTGCTAAGATACGTTGTTCACTTTATTTGCCTTATGTGTTTTGAACTAACACTTTGGTCAAAAAATGCAGTGTACTTATTTTGAAAAAAGCAAGAGGATTGAGGCCTCAGAAAAAGCATGGAATTATATAGAGGGTCTTCAAGTTAGATGACAGATACCAGAATATATCGATTATATTAAAATTAAGTCTTTTTTTATTCTAGCATTGACATTTAAACGATTCTCGGTCATTTCGTCCACGTTGTAGGTATTATAATAAGGTGTCAAGTTCAAAATCAAAAATTATAATAAAGTCGTATTTATATATGTGCTATTTATTTTTTTATGGAAATAATTTGAAAAAAAAAAACTATATCGCTTGTAAATTTTTGTTTGTAATGTTAATCAATGATACAAATAGATTAAATGAAAGATATATATATATATATATATATATATATATATATATATATATATATATAAAACTATATTACATAGACCACTTCCACTGACATCCATTCACAGATATAAGTGCCAGTGAAAGTCGCGTAAACTTAGTAACCTCGGTTTTTTTTAGTAGAAGGGCACTCTAATCTCGGTTTCACTAAAATTACATATAAATGTATGAAAATGAATAACACAGTTACGTAACGTTCGTGACATCGCTTTACGTGAATAAAATCCGAGTTTCTTGTCTCGTTTGAGAATTAGATTTTATGTCTATTTTTTTACCTTTACGTTTTATTTCCGCATAGCAGGGTGGACCGGAAGTACTAGGTATTTCCTTTTCCTTGATACTAGTGTCAAGACACTCTCTATTAAGCTTTCCTAATTCGAGACATTTTTTTATCTAATCAGAGTGAAGAAAGGAAAATAATTTGAATTAAATCACTTCCCCGGCATCGAACCCACAGCCGATTGCCTTTATCGTCAGACGCTGTCTCACTTCGATATAGACCGGCCTTTTCATTTCTTCGTTTTCAAATATATTGATAATGTAGTGTCAAGACACTCCGTTCTCTATTTACCGTACGTATTTGAAATATTGCAAATTAAATGAAAAGAAAATATGGAAATAATTTAAATAATATCAATTCACTAACTGAGGATCGAACCTACAACCTAATTCCAAAATGGGATCTATAACCAGACGTTATTCCGCTGCGCCAAAACAGCTTCAAAAGTAGCTTGGCTAGTGCCAATACGAATATTTTTTATTTTTTCTTCTTAATTAAGCCAATATAAAAGATTATAATGAAATTAAAACAATATCCAAAAAATTTAAACCGTCTAAAAATATAACATGCGAATTGAACTATGCGAGCATAAAGTAATATGCGTAAAAGTAACGTTATGAGACGCTATTTACGCTCCAATTCGTTAAGAAAAAGCATGACCCTTTTACTGATAATAGCAAAAAGATAAAATCCAAGTAAATTTACAATATTTTCGAATAAAAAAAAACTTGTTTTAAAATATAATTATGAAGCTGCACGCTTTCATCTCCATAGTAGGCTAGCGCCCCTAATATCAAGACACTCCGTACGCCGCTTTCCACCGAATTTGAAACAATAGATTCATTCAATGGCGGAATTCAACGTCGCACTTTATAGTCATTAGAGCGAGGAAATTAAAATAATATAAATATAATCTATTGGGAATCGAACCCACAACCAATGGCGTTTCGAGTCAGACACTGTCCCACTTCACCACGACCGGCCTCTTCATATAATTAGCAGGTATTAAAATTTAGACGTCTAGGTCGATAATTAAGAAGTAGCAAATTAAAAAAAAAACTATTTAAAAAAACTAATATGCATGCAAAATAACCTATAAATGTTGTTCGCGTGATACATTGTCATTGACATAAATCATAATCACCGTTTGGACTCACTGACACCTGTGAACATTTTAATATGCAAGAATTTATTGAAACTCGAATGTATGAGGACGTGTGGTCGTGGCGTAGTGGGAGAGCGTTTGATTGTAAACAATGTTACGTGTCTATTCGATTCCCACACGGGGGATTTATTTATATTAGAATTGTATTTAACTTTATTATCATTTACTCGCTCTGGTAAGACAAAGCGCGGTGTTGAGTTCCGCCACTCAACATGCAATGTCTCTAATTCGGTGGAAAGCGGAATATGGAGTGTCTTTATACTAAATACATGTCTATCCTGCATTGCGGCTTAAAAGAATGAAGCTAAAAAAATTTTTTAGTAGGGAATATTACAAAGAAACAAATTATATATGTGTATATATATATATATATATATATATATATATATATATATATATATATATATATATATATATATATATATATATATATTAGCTTCACGCTTTTATCCCGCATAGCAGGGTAGACAGCAAGTACCTAGTGTCAAACACATGACATTGCGTGTTGGGTAGTGGAATTCAACGCCGCTCTTTGTCTTTACCAGAGCGAGGAAGTGAAAATAATCACTCCCTAGAGTGGGGATCGAACCCACAACCGATCGCGTTTCCAGTGAGACGATGTCACACTGCGCCAAGACCGGCCTTAAAATATTTTTGTTTATCTAATATACACCCTTCAGGTAGAGATAAAGTTATAAAAAAATCCTTTCAGCTCTTTCCGCCTGATATAAGAAACAGCGTATTCATCAACTAAACCTAACGCCGCGTTTTGTTTTATTTGAAATTAGAAACAAAAACTATTTAAATTTATTGACTTTTTTTATTAAGAATCGAATATATAATCATTAAGTTAATTAAATAAATTTATTCAAGAATAAATGTATCAAATTTAGAAAAAAATATTGTTCTACTGCCCTATTACTTCTTTATTTATATACGTATATATATATATATATATATATTAATATCATAGCAAACTTACCATGAGAAGAACAGAAAGAAGTAAATAAAAAAAAATTTAGTCTTCTGTATTTTATTAAAAAGCATATTAAATAATATATAATATACATAAAAATTCTTTAAGTCGCTCTTGACCTTCGTTTACATAATATCTAACTTCAGGTTGTTGCTGTTTTTTATAATAAAAAAAATCTAATAATCGAGAATTTTGGAGAGAATAGAATGAAATGTAAATTATGTTTCCTCTACTTCTACAATTCTGCTTATAACTAAGTAATGCTAAGAATAATAAAATTATTGAACACAGTCATTTTAAATCTTTGAAGGATAAAACTACCAATGGCTAGTGGTAATTGAAAACAGATCTACTGAGAAAAGTTAGCAAAAAAATTGAAAAATTGTTATTTTTTTTTATTGTAAAAATGTATTGTTTTCTTAAAATAAAAATAAATTATAAAAGGACAAAGTTAGATGGCAAAGGCTATCAGAAAATATTAGGAGTAGCTCACAAAATTACATTAATCAAGGTTTTTCAAACTTATAATCTGAATTTTAAAGTAAGGAAAACAGCAATGCCATGATATGACGTCATACGGTCTTGTAAACAAATTGTTAATAGGAAGTAAGTATGTATAAAATTAAATTTGATTTAAATATATTTGTCGATTTAAAAAAAATATAAATATTGTTCTCGATTTAAAAAAACCCTTAAATAAATTTACGTGGCGTTAATAACGCCACGTTAAAATTATAAGGTTTTTTTTAGACTAATTCAGAGCATATTGTTGGATTCAATTAAATACTTGAAGTTATACTTGAAATTGACACATTTTTTAACATTATGTAACTCAAAGTTATCAAGTTCACTATTTACTTTATATCAATTTTAATATCAAATAAAATATCTTTCGTTAGTATAAATTACATATAAACGGAGGTCAAGTATTGATCCTTGCGGGACACCTATGTTTGAGGAAGAGTTAGTAGATTTTATGTTATTAGCATTAATTAACATTTTATACATTTTGATTTAAATAAAAAATAATAAATTGAAGGGCAGCGTTTTGTATACTGTAATGATTTAATTCCAATTAAAGACTGGACAGAAGGTCAACTTAACTTTTGAGCATGTTTTTCTCGATAATTGAATATTTTTAAATAATTACTCAACCACTTTTAATAAATTATATCAATAAAACAAATATAATACAAAGAAATTAAAGAAAATAATAGTTTTAAAATTATTATAATTAATTGTTAAAGCATCTATAGAAAACGCCTTATATCTTATATCAGTAATATAAGATATTTCTGCTTGTATGTGGAGTACTGGCTTCAAATCTGCATAGAAGCTCTGTGAACTGTTTGCATGGTGAATCAATATATTATCTTTCCTTACCCCGTTAGGTAAAAAAATTAATATATATAAGTAACAAAATAATTCTACATTTTTGAAAAAACGTATAAAAATTTGAACGCAGCGTGATTCGAACCCGCGCCTCTTGGATGGTAGTGGTATCCAAGAGGCGCGGGTTCGAATCCCGCTGCGTTCAAATTTTATACGTTTTTTCAAAAATGTTTTCTAATCCCAAGTGTGGAATAACACTTTAAAAATAGTAAATATTAAAATAATTCTAAATAGAAAGCTAAAGATGCCACGGGTTTTATAATAAAAAACACATAAAAATTCTTTCTCAATAGATGACCTCGTTCCTTTTGTACGGCTAACCCAAAATCGATTGCATTAACTTAGAAACTATGTACGTAAATCAGAAGCTCAGAGCAATGTACACTTTTGCTTGATTGATGACTAAATTTTAATTTTAGTGCTTCTTAGTCTTTCTATATGTTTGTATTTACTACTTTGAAAATAAAGGCCATCGTGACGCAGTGGAATAATTTCTGATTGTAAACGCGATCAGTTGCGGGTTCTAAAAATAATTGATTTCTTGTATAAAGGAATAAGCGATTTAACAATTTGTTTTTTTTTCTTATCTTCGTATCTTTTATTCCGCATAACAAAGTAGACAGGGAGTAGGTAGTGTCAAGACACTCCGTGCCACATTTTTCGCCGACTTCGAAGCATTGCGTGTGGCGAAACTCAACCCCGCGCTTTGTCTTACCAGAGCGAGGATTTGAAAATAATATAATGTGTGGGCTGAAATTTATCCATAGACCTAAAAAATAACGAATGGTAATCGAACCCAATCCCACCGTGTATACGATCACTGTTTTTATGTTCACCGTATAGCCTAAGTTAGAATTAACTGACTTTATCTTTTTCTTTAAAAATTATTACCGTGACCATGTGTTGCGGCATTCTCAAAATGTATAAAGCGAAAAAAAACGTACTTATATATATCGTACTTATGTATATCGTAGTGGAACTGATTATTTTCCGTCTACTTTCACAGGCAGTTGTGTAACAAATTAATATTTTTTTTAGTTTCACGCTTTTATCCCGCATAGCAGGGTAAACAGAAAGTATCTAGTGTCAAGACACTCCGTACTTCGCTTTACGCCGCATTAGAGACATTGCGTGTTGAGTGGCGGAACTCAACGCTGCACTTAGATTTACCAGAGCGAAGAAGTGAAAATAAATTATATATAATCACTCTTTCGATTGGGAATTGAACCTACCACCGATCCCGTTTACAGACAGACGCTGCGCTGCGCTGTCTAACTAACTCGGACCATGGATCTTGGGTTCTAATCTCAATAAAAGTATATATATATATATATATATATATATATATATATATATATATATATATATATATATATTTATATATATATATATATATATATATATATATATATATATATTTAACTATCTAACACGAAGGAGATAAACCAAGAGGCTTTTACTGAGCCATACGGTACATTCTCTACTTAATTGCTAGGCATAACACTACTTTAATTATCTATTAGGTAACTTCTAACATCCGTGTTCGCTAAATACATGTTAAAAGCAAACAAAATCTAAATTTAGTGACTCCATATTGTTATTATATAATTGTTTTAGTTATTAAGCCTAAAATTAATGATTTGATAACGACCTAGTTTGTATGGAGGAAGTTGCAAGTTCGTTGATTGAGTACTGACATTATGATTAATAGCTTTTGCATATATCATAATCCATTAATGTACAGGGCGCAGCGTTAAATTACGCCATGAAAATTTATATTGAAGTGTCTCGACGAAGATTCTCTTTGAGTACCTTGCCATATACGGCCTAGTTATATTGAGAAAAATTTGAAAAAGTATAAGAAGAAACTTTGATGGAAAGAAATTTTGATATTCTAAATAAAACTATCACGGAGTACTGGAAAATGTTCAAAACGTCTTATTTTCGGAATTGCGATTAATCTGTTTATAAATGATTCATTTAAAATGAGGCTGGTCGTGGCGCAGTACAGTGTCTGACTGTAAACGCGATCGGTTGTGGGTACGATCCTCACTCGGAGGAATGATTATAATTAAGTTATTTTTATTGCCTCACTCTGGTAAGACCAAGAGCGGCGTTGAGTTCCGCCACTCATTACGCACATTTCTCGAATATCTCACATGTCTCGAATTCGGCGGAAAGCGAAGTACATAGTGTCTTCATACGAGGTACTTCCTGTCTACTCTACTATGTGGAATAAAAACGTCAAGCTAAAAAAGAACAATCTAGTGAGACACATGTACCGAAGTAAATATGAACACTAAGATTCCTTTCGACTCTACATTACTAATCATATTTATTGCATTATATATATTTATATTTATATATATATATATATATATATATATATATATATATATATATATATATATATTACCTATTTATTTTATTAATTTAATATATTTCTAATGTATACACTTTTTCTACCTAGTGTTCTTAAACAAAGGGCCAAATATTTCCCTTTATATTATATATAGAGATAAAAATACTTATATTTACTACTGTAGTAGCAAAAAAGATAAATAACCATAACAAAAGATTAAAAAAAATGATTTGCACGTGGAGCGTTCTTGAATGGCGTTGTCGATTGTATAATATGTCATGTCGATATTAATTACATAATTGCATGACAAGCTCAAGCACCATGTGATTTTCTATGTGATATAACTATAAAATATCATCTAATGAATTAAATTTAGTAGTATTTTTAAAAAAAATATTCAGATAATTAGGATAAGAAAATCGTTTTTGGAAAAGCGTTTCTCGAACCTACTCCTTTTGGAAACCGTCGAAACGCTATAAGCACTAAACCATACGTTCTTGAACACTCAACTGCCACTCAACACCCAATATCTCGAAAGAGAGAAAAGAGAACAGAGAGAGAGAGAGAAGAAAGGTAAGAGTGTGAAGCTATGATACATAATCTCGAATATTTTCGTACAAAATTCATTGTTTTTTATTCCTATAACATTGTTCCTAAAAAGCGTTTAGCACACTTCAATAAATGTATGTGTACAACAAAAACGATCCAGTAATAACTGGTTTACGCTGAAGAAAGTGGAACATAGTAAAAATATTTTAGATATAATTTGGTGCGTTGACCCTCTAAGTCATTTGTGACTGACCTACTCTACATGTAGTAGGCGTGCGATTTAACAAGGCTTATATAAGCATTTACAAAGATGAGGGTAACAGGTTCAATTTATAGTAGACTAGCTAGATATATAACTAAATGACAATCTTTACTGTGTTCGAATTAAGACTGCGTTAAAGGTAGCGAAACTGAACGCCGCGTTTTGTCTTAATAGAGGCTTCACGCTTCTATCCCGCATGGCAGGGTAGACAAAAAGTACTTAGTGTCAAGACACTCTGTACTTCGCTTTCCACCGAATTCGATACATTGCGTATTGAGTGGTGGAACTCAACGTAGCACTTCGTCTTACCAGAGTAAGAGAAGAGAAAATAATGTTAAATATAATCACAATCCGGGTTAGAGTCGAAGCCATAACCGATCGCGCTTACTGCCAGACGCTGTCCCACTGCGCTACGACCGGCAAAGATTTTTTTTAATAACCTATTCGAATCCCGTAGCTTTTTGCATCGATGTACTAATGCTACTTTTGGGATAACTTCGGAAAATCCTAATTTCTTCAAGGAATCTTATGTCAAATATTATGTTTATATTCTCCATAGTTTCGAATTTTAGTAGTCATTCACTGATTTCTGCCCAAAATTAAGATATTCAGTGTTGAGTGGCGGAACTTAACGCCGTGTTATTTTCCCAAAAAGAAATCCATGCCCATGACTTTTATACATACGAGTATATATAACAATGAAACTATATTACGACAAAATTACCATACTAGTATGTACTCCGATATTACTTCATCCGGTACACTAACAGCATTTCCCCAATGGCCCAGTGCTTCGTGTGAAATATTGTGAAATAAACAATTAACACGTTTTCTTATACGATTGTTTCTATAGTTTGCAAAACTATATATATTTTAGTATACAAAATAATTAATTTTAAGCTTTGGAAAGACAAGGCAAGACTCACCAATTTGATTTAACCATGACGAATGGTGCCGAAGAAGGTGGTAAGATAGACAGGAAGTAACTAGTGTAAAAACAGTCCGTACTCCGCTTTCCGATGAATTCAAGACGTTGCGTGAGTAACGGAACTCAACGCCGCGCTTTATATTACCAGAGTGAGGAATTAAAACAATTTGACTATATTCATTCCCCTGAGTGGGAATCGCACCCACAACAGTCAGACGACTCCACCACGGCCGGCTTTAAATGTATTTCTTTATAATAAGAATTAAAACAAACAAAATTAAAAATAAAAAAAAACCTTCAAATTATGGATGGCAAATAGATAAAGGAGTGACCTAACACTAGATTATCTCTATACGTGAAATGAGACTACAAGAAAAAATACATCAAATTTAACAATTAAAATATACAAATTTTCAATTTTAATTCTGATCAATAATAAATTATTATATAGTATAATAACAAACCTGTTTATCGAAGTACGATATATTTTTTACGAAATTTATGCAGACGGAATTATAAAATTGACATACTTGAAGTTCATAGGAAGAGGAAGCGAACAAAACCATGTATTTTTAATAGTATATTAAAATTATATTAAATCAAAGAACTAAATATTATATATACTTTACATAATAATACGGAGTACGGAGTGTTTTGACACTTTAATACAAAACGACATTGAGGCGACAAAATGACATGACACGTTCCTTAGACAACGAATAATATACCAGCTATAAACAAATATGAATAAAAAAAATTGATTGGACACGGCGTTTAGTACCGTCAACCAGCCCTTACAGTGTAAATATGTGGAATATGAAATTAGAAATGATTTATCACTGTTTTTCAGTTTGTAACATAGTGTAGAATCTCTATGTACCAAATATATATATGACGTCTTAATTAATTAAGCTCTACATAAAACTAATATTTTGGTAATTTACCTTAATGCTAAACAATTTATTAAAGCTTAAATATAAATTGACAGTAAATATGATGATTTTATGATCAATATATACATATAGAGTCTGTCTGTATACGCAAGATTAAAAAAAACTATTATTATGAGCGTTAATCAATGTCAGAACCTCAAAAATTGACTGTTACAAGTTTTAATTTTTCTCTAGGTGTAGATTTGTCTATTTATTTATTTTTGTCTGTGCGTTTGTACAAGCTAATCTCGGAAACAGCGTAACTAATTTAAATTTACTTTTAACAAATGAATTTTCATAACCTCTTTCCCTTGACAGCTTACGCTTCACGCTTTATCCTTGGTAGTAGGGTAATCAGGGACAACTTAGTGTCAAGACACTCCATTGATTTCGATTTTGCTTTCCACCAAAAATCGAGACACTATCCGGCTATGGTAAATATGAGTCGTAAATCCACACAAGACAGCGATTACCGTTTACTATTTGATTTATTTCAAATAAGAAAGTATTTAAGTAACTATGTTCATGAATTTGTCAAAAGATTTCAATAAAATCATAATATCTGAGTTTTTAAGACAACTGTCCCACACCGAATAAATCAGAGGAGCGGTCCTCTCATAATAAATGTATATATATATATATATATATATATATAACTATCTATGTAAAAAGATTTAATTGGATATGTTTGGTTCTTATAGGCGTATAAGAAAGTAACTACTTTGCTTACTCTACAATTTTTGGGGAAGCGGAAAGAAATATTTTAACATAGCAGGGTATTCAGAGACAGCCTAGTATCTTGACACTACGGAATGTCTTGACATTTAACTGCTTTCCACTCGAAATCGAGACAATGTGTGCTGTGTGGTGACCATTCGTATATCGATTGTAATAATTTTAAAATATAGATACATTTAATTAAAATATGTTAATTTTTTTATAATTGGAAATGCTAATAATGTACAGTGTGCTTAGCGGTCGTAACGCTTGAACGGTTTCCAAGAGGCGCGGGTTTGAATCCCGTTACGTTTCCGTAACTGACAGGAAATATCACTGAAATGGAGAACAGTGTTTTGACTCTACGTTCTCTTCTTGGTAAATGTGTAAAATATATGTATGAATTAATTGAATTTCACATCCAAGCAAACCCGAGTTAATAAATTAGTCTCAAAATAACTGTACTAAATTAAAATTGTTTTAAAATAACCCGTGCAATTTATAATCGTTTCAAATTATCGAAAGCGATGCGGAAGTGAAAATAAAACATACAAACAAAGTCGAAAATGCTATCTACGAAGTAAAAATATAATAATTTTTATACATCATGAAAATTCTGTAGTATTTCAACCTCTTACCATTCTGGTGAGGAATTGTTTTTTTTTATCATTCTTTGGGTCAATTGTCCGATAAGGTCGTCATGGTACGGTGGAACAGTTTACGACTGTGAACACTACTGGATCTATGTTAAAATCCCTCTCAGAGGAAGATAATATTTAAAGTATTTTCATTTCACCGCTCCGGTAAGACAAAGTGCAGCGTTTAATACAGCCACATCATATATGATGTTTCTAATTCTTTCGCAAAGCTGTGAATATAATATTTTGACATAAGCTTCTCTCTGACTACCGTATTATGTAAGATAATTTTAGACAGGAAGTACCTAGTGTCAAGAAAAACTCCGTGGTCTGTCTTCCACCATATTCGAGAAATTGCGTGTTGAGTGGCGGATCTCAACACCGCGCTTTGTCTTACCAGAGCGTGGGAATCCATCGAGTATTTACAGTTAGACGCTGTCCCACTGCGCCCTGACTGGCCTCAGCAAGTTTAAAATTAAAGAATTTATGTACAAAAATGATTTTTTAACACGCTTTTACTAGTTTCATCTGCATACATATCAATTTAAGAAAATCTTGCAACTTAATGCTTTTCAATTTCCTTGTAAATTTATTCACATTTTTTTTTGACAAAACGACTAAAGTGATTTCCTGTAAGAATTTCCTATTTATATTAAACCATTTATTCTTACATATAAATTTAAATTTCTACATTTATTAATTTTTAAAATTAATTTTAATTTCAATTTAAAATAAACAAGTTTTAAAATTAAAAAATAAAAAAAAATTATAATCACCACTCTAGCATATAACTATATTGAAATTATTTTCATTTCTCGAATTCGGAGAGCGTGAAGCTAAATAATTATGTAAATATTGCGAAATCCTTTGGTCTCATTAGATAATTCATTATTTAAAAGTAATACACATTACATATGTACGCTCTATCCTGCTTAGCACCTACCCGTCAGGGACCAACCTAAACCAACCAACCTACCAACCTAAACCAACCAACCTAATATCATAAGACATTCCATTAACTGCTTTCCGCCCTAATTCGGGCTTCATTATGTTAAGAATGAGAATTAAACATATATATTATAGTGGAGAAATGAAAATACATTTTAAATAAAAAATATTCCCCTGTATTAGATTCGAACCTACAACCAATAGCGCTCTCACTGCGCGACCAAGGTCACATTTCTTAATAATTTTCTGTTTCAAAAAAAATTATTACCTTCATTATGTAAGAGTAAAACCGTGAGATTCATTCAACACGACCGTATGTGACCCGTGAGTATAGAAATATTTTTGGATAAACAAGGGCTATGAGAAATTGATATGATTTAGGCCAAGGCACAGTGGAACAGCGTCTTACAGTAAACGGGATGGATTGTAGGTTCGATTCTCACTCGAGGCAATGATTATATTTAAATTATTCTCATTTTCTCACTCTGGTAAGACAAATCGCGGCGTTGGGTTCCGCTACTGAAGACACAATGCCTCAAATTCATCGAAAAGCGGAGCATGGATTCCCTTGACACAAGGTACTCACTGTCTACCGTGCTGTGCGTAAAAAACGCATGACGTTAAAAAAATGATTAATTTAATAAAAAAAACTTTTCTAACAAAAGTATAACAATTGTGTTTTGAACGTAATAGGATTCGAACCAGCACCTCTAGGAAACCGTCCAAGTTGTATAACTAAGCCTATTGCGTTCAATTTTATACAGATTTTTTTAAAAACATTTTCTTATCTTAATTGTGGTATAACAATTTAAAATGTGTATAATGTCTTTATCCGTATTTATGGCACGACTTTACGGCCGTTTACCTTTTTTATAAAAAAACACACACATTTTTATTAATAACGTATTCCATTGTGTAGCTCTATGCGTAACACAACGCCGCGCGTTGTCTTACTTCTAATTCTTTCAATTCAAATTATGTTTAAATTCGTGAGCACTGTTCCTCTGATATAATGATCACTAAACTAATAACAAAATTGATTAGCTCCTTCTAAAGGTCATCGTGGTTCAACGAGTTGCTAGTAGTAGATTGGTTCGATAAATACCCAAGAGAAAGATTATATTTGAATTATGTTTAATATTTCGTTCTAAAAATAGAAAACGCGGCGTTAAATTCCGCCACTCAATATTCTTATTTCGATTTCAAACGGAAAATGCAGAACAGTGAATATTTATTCTAGGTTGATAATGATAATGTACATTTTTTTGTTAAAAACATATAAAACAAATTTGCAGATAAATATGTACATTAACATCATAGTGGTATCAAATTGTAAAAAATACTTGAATATTAACTAATTAAATGAATGTAAGCAAAGAAAACGTAACATACTATAATTATTATAAATATATATATATATATATATATTTGCTTCACGCTTTTAAACCGCAAATCAGGGTAGACAGGAAGTACCTAATGTCAAAACACTCCATTCCATATTCCGCTTTCCGCCGAATTGGAAACATTAGGCATTGCATTGGCAAAACTCAACCCCGTCCTTCGTCTTGCCGGTGCGAGGAAATGAGAATAAGTTAAGCATTAGTGAGACCGAGTGAGAATCGAAGCCACAACCGATCGCATTTACATTCAGGCGCTGCCCCACTACGCCACTACCATCTTAACGATATATATATATATATATATATATATATATATATATATATATATATATATATATATATGATAGATGAAGCTATTCGAAAATTGGCAAACTTGGTAAACGAGTTGTATTTTTGTGTCAATTAACAATTATACAACAGCTATTCTGTTATCTTAAGCGGGCCTCTTACAATTAAATGTTTATTAAAAATCATCATAAAAGCGTGAAGCTAAAAAAATCATAACAATGTTTTTTACGCTTTTATTCTACATAGCAGGGTAGACAGAAAGTAACTAGTGTCAAGACACTCCGTCCTTCGCTTTCGAGACCGAATTCGAGACATTGCGTGTTGAATGTTGGAGCTAAACGCCGCACTTTGTCTTACCAGAGCGGAAGTGAGAATAATTTGAATATAATCACTTCCCCGAGTGGGAATCAAACCCAAAACCGGTCGCGATTACAGTCAGACGTCGTCCCACTGTGCCACATTGTGCATTTCAAAATATAAACATTAGAAAACGACTTTTTATATTAAATAATTACAAAACAGGACGTTTCACTTTAAACACGATTGGTGGTGGGTTTGATTTCCAAACGCGTATAATTATGACTTAAATATATATTTATTTCTTCGCCTTAGTAAGACAAAATGCGGCGTGAAGTTCATCACTTAAAACGCAATGTATTGATTTTCTAGCGGAAAGCAATCAACGGAGTGTCTTGACACTATGCTTTTATGCGGGATAAAGCACGCGTTATCCCCCGTCTATATACCTGACATATAACTAACAGTATATATATAATAAAGCCTCTGAATTTCTTTTCAAAGAAAAAACAAATTATTATTACATTACAAGCATCTATATTGTTATAACTTGTATAATTACATAATGGTGGTCTATTATCTATTAAATATAATATGCGGAAAGCTTCAAGTTAAATTTCTCCTGATATATAATAATAGAAAGGTGATTATACTTCCGGTTTTTCGTCAAAGCCTTATAATATTTTTTTGCAGCTTTTTAGTCATATAGAACTTAGTGGCAGAACACTCCGTTCTTCGTTTATTTCTCTAATTCAAGACACTACGTTAAATGGAACTGAACGCCGCGTTTTGTTGAACTCAATGATATTCACAATAAAATATATGAAAAATGAAAGATTGTATGGACATTTAAATCCTACGAAAGAACTTTTAAAATATTAGAATATCAGCTCAGATAATAATATACACTAGGCTCATCTAACACGCAACCCTTAAGAATATATCAAGGCAGTGAAGACGAAAAACATGCATACATATATACAAAATTACTATATATATATATATATATATATATATATATATATATATATATATATATATATATGTGTACTAAAAAAATAACTCACTTCTTTGTTTCAGGGCGAACACTTATTTTCACGTTTCACGTTATAAAATTGAAAGCACAATCACCTATCGCGACGTCTTGATGGCAACTGATTTTGTGCGAAAAGGCTGCGCGGGCGCAGTCGAGTTATGCAATACCTAGAGAGATATTAGATGTAATAGTATAGAATTTGAGTATTTTTGGCGCAGGTGGAGTAACACGTGACTGTACAGGTTAGTGGTTACCACTGACTGTAAACGCGATCGATTGTGATTTCGATTCTCACTCGGGGGAATGTGTTTATTAAAAAAATCTGCATTTTCTCGCTCTGATAAGAATAAGCGCATTGAGTTCCGCCACTTAACATACAATGTCTTGAATTCGACGAAAAGCGTTCGGAACCCTTGGACACTAGGTCCATCGTGTCTACCCCAAAGTATAAAAGCGTAAATAAAAATAGTTAGTAGATAAATTGAATTAATATATATAAAAAACATCACGCTTTATCCAGCTTGTGGTGAGCTCAACGCCGCGTTTTGTCTGCTAAGGGCAAAAAAATGGAAATATATATTAAATATAATCATTTTCCCGAATGGAAATCGAACCCACAACCGATTGCATTAACAGTCAAACCATGGCCTCAATATTAAGAAAATCAAACTAAGAACATTTCTACAATCTATTTTAAATCCAAATAGTACAGACAATTCTAATATATTTTTTTTCAGGGCGGATTCAGTTTTATAAAAATTCTGCTCTTTACAACTAATAATTGCTATCTGAAGATCGCCATTCAAATTAGCGGAACGGTTATGTTTTATTCCGTCCTTTTTCGACAATTCTTTAAACTTTCCAAGTTAACATTCAGACTCCAGTCGTAGCCACGACTGGAGTCTGAATGTTAACTTGGAACCAGTGGAATAGCGTCTAACTGTAACAACGATATGTTGTGGGTTCGATTCCCACTCGGAGCAATGATTATATTTAAATTTACTTTCATTCCTTTGCTCTAGTAAGATAAAGCGCGGCGTTGAGTTCCACCATTCAAAACGAAACGTCTCAAATTTGATGGAAAGCGGAGTACAGAGTGTCAGAGGTATACGTTCTGTCACTCCTGCTATGCGGAATAAAAGTATGAAGCTAAAAAAAATACATTTTAATACTATTTATTTGATTTAAAACTCATAAAAAATTGCAACTTTTTTATGAAACATTCATATCATAATACCTATGTGATCATGTAAGTCTAGTTCTAAGCATAAATATATAATATTCATATATAATTCATATATAAATTAAAATAATTTACGTTCAAATTTTTGAATAAAATAAAAACTTAGTATATAAATTATATTAATACATTTTATTAGTTATTCCAAACATTTGAGATGAGAAAAATAAGTCAAAAAACGTGTTGACATCCTGCTCCGTTTAATTATCTATACGTTTTCTAGAAGAAGTAAATATTTTAATTAAGGCTTATAGTGTAGTTGATGTGACATTCAAAAGACAAAAATTGCAGTTCAAATATTAGTTTCAGGCGTAACATGGAAATTAGTCGTGGGTTCAATTCCCAGTTGGTGAAATAATTATATTTAAACTATTTTTAAAAGTAAAAAATATATACTTTATTAATATCTCCTCCAGTATCAAAAAGACATACTTGTGGTTTGAATTTACATAGTAGAGAACGTAGTGTATTGATGAAAAGTCAGTAACGAGGTAATTTCTCGCTCGGTAAAATGTTTATATATATAAAATACTGAAAGTTTATATTCATATATATATTATATATACAATCCCCTATGGCAACGAAAAAAGGTCAATCTTTCGCTTTACAGTCGACGCAAGCAAGATTTGACCTACTAAGCGAAATTGTGACCTGCTAAGCGAAATTGTGACCTTCTAAGCGAAATTGTGACCTTCTAAGCGAAATTGTTACTCGTTTACTTTTTTGACTCATTTGTTTTCATTGATATTTTTTGATTTAGTAATTTTTCAACATATAACACCTGTTTTAGGAGAATAATGTTGAAAAAACGACACCTTTAACTTTCTTTGCTTAATGTACTGTAAAGAGGCCCAGAAAAAAATATTTAATTATATTTCAAATCTTAATATACCGTTTTTTATATTATCTCAGACTATACTGCTAACAAATTCAAAAACATTATTATCAATTTGATTACAAAATTTACAAGTATTATTATATCAAAAACTGACAGACAAAATACATGGTGGCGAACACGATCGATTGTGGGTTCGAATCCCGCTCGGGGGAGTGATTATATTAAAACTATTTTCACTTCCTCGCTCTGCTAAGGTAACAAGCGGTGTTGAGTTCGGCTAATCAACACGCAATGTCTCGAATTCGATGGATAGCGAAGTACGGAGTGTCTTGACACTAGGTACTTTCTATCTAGGATAAAAGCGTGAAGCCTAAAAAAATATATATATACAGATTGCTTCGACCTTTAAGTATTATACCAACGAGACACGTTTCAGTTAAAAAATTCAATAGTTATAATTACTTATGGAGGAATTTCTATTTACATATAATGCATTTCCTGACTTGCTATTTAAATACCTTGACAAACACTTGTTTTTTTTTATTTTTTTATTGTTTTTTCACATTAAGTTTTATACAGTATTAATAAACATTCCGCTCACAACATTTCGCCAGAATTCTAAACATTGTATGTAAAAAGGCGGAATTCAACGCCGTGCCTTGCATTACGAGAGGGGAAAAACCAAAAAAATCTAAATATAATCTTTCCCTCGAGTGAGAATCGAACCCACAACGCTGTTTCTACGCAACGTGATTATCCCCTTGAGAAGAAAATTCAAGTAATAAATATTGAGTTACCCACAACGCTGTTTCTACGCAACGTGATTATCCCCTTGAGAAGAAAATTCAAGTAATAAATATTGAGTTACTTATAATACTCTCTCCCACCGAGATTAGCCTTATCATGATATTATCCTTAATTTCCCGGTACAGTAAATTAATATGCGGCGTTAGGTTCCGCCATATTTAGTACCTAATGACTACAAGGCAATGTGTCCTTGACACTAGTTTCTACAAAATATGAGAAATATGTAAAGAAATCAATTAACCATTCAACGTGTCATCTCTTACTGTAATGCTAAATTGAAGGTAATATTGAACAACCGCATCCAATTGGCAACTTTCGTTTCCGCCGCCGCAACTACATCCGATACTTGTTACAGTATATTTACACACCATCCGCGTGTTTTCAGTGGCTATATATATATATATATATATATATATATATATATATATATATATATATATATATATATATAAAATAATTTGAAAACTCAACAATGTTAAGCTGTTAAATTATGTAAGGGCGAGCCCTTTGACAATTTCTTTATATATACTTCGCTTATACGCTTTCCGCCCGTACTCGAACATTGCGTGCCTAGTGATGAAAACTCGCAACTCGCTTTGTCCATTTTGTACCAGAGTGGAGAAATGAAAAACAAATTTTATATATAATCATCATCTCCGACTGGGAATCGAACCCACAACTAATCACTGTGAAGCTATACTCTTTATTAATCTTTTTTTAACTTCACGCTTTTACCACGCTTAGCAAGGTAAGTTAGTACCTAGTATCAACACAATCCGTAGTCCGCTTTCCGCCAAATTCAAGACATAGTGTGTTGAGAGGCGATAATCAACGCAGCGCTTTGTCTTACCAGAGCGAGATGATAAAAATAATTAAAGTATTATAAATCACTCTAGTGGGAATCGAATCCACAACCGATCACGTTTACAGTCAGACGTTGTCACTGCGCCACGACCAGACACTTTTATCCTTCTCCTCCATTTTAATATTTGTGCCAAATAATATATTATATTTATAATGTATTCAATCATACACGATTAAGTAATGGACACAAAACCATACAAACTTTCACATTTATTAAAATATTAGGATAAATAATTAATATTATAAATTATAAATTATATATATATATATATATATATATATATATATATATATATATATATATATATATATATATATATATATATATATATATATATATATATATATATATGTAACCTAATTATTTTTTTCTATATTATTACAGCCAACGTCCAATCGCCGTCCCATCTTGTTGATACTGTAGTTTCTTATATAAAAGTTGATGAACAAACAGAAAAATGATATGATAGAAGACAAGCAAAAGTAGTGGAAGACAGAAGGTATCGGACACGGTGATAGTTTTTGTTGATAGTATAAGTTTGTTACAACTAGAATGAATTGTACCTGAAAAAGAAAATATATAAATTATGTTAAATTGAAGATCAAAATAATTTTAAAAATGATTTATTTCATGCTTTTGTATTGTATAGCCAGGAAATCCATAATGTCAAGACATTGCGTGTTGGGTGGCGTAACGTAATGCCGCGCTTTGTCTTATCAAAGCGAGGAATTTAAAATAATTTCAATATTATAACTGCCCCAAGTGAGAATCGAATCACAACCCGTGGCGTTTGCGTATGACTAATCTAAGCAATTATATGTGAGCACTGTAAGAGAAAACATGATTAGAAGGAATTATTTGAAGACTTATAGCCAATTTTTCATGGATTTTACACAAAAATAACAATTAAAACTTATTTTACTATTTGTAAAGAGTTGTTACACACTTAGTATTACATAACATTATTTACTATTTTTAAAATGTTATTCCACACTTAGGATTAGAAAACATTTTTGAAAAAAACGTATAAAAATTTGAACGCAGCGGAATTCGAACCCGCGCCTCTTCGATACCGTTCAAGTGCTCTGACCGCTAAGCCATGCGTTCTACTACCAGCTGCGTCGAAATTCTTATACATTTTTGTTACAACTTATTTATGTTGTTAGCATCTCTGTAGAGAGATTTTTACAAATTTCTACTACTTAAAGATTATTAAGAAATAATCGTTTAACAAGAGAGATTGCTATTTTATTTTAATGTTAACTATTTTTAAAGTGTTATTCCACACTTAGGATTAGAAAAAAATTTTGAAAATTTTATACATTTTTTCAAAAATGTTTACTAATCTTCAAAAAAGCACACCGCAGCTGGTAGTAGAACGCATGGCTTAGCGGTCAGAGCACTTGGACGGTATCCAAGAGGTGCGGGTACGAATCCCGCTGCTTTCAAATTTTTATACGTTTTTTCAAAAATTAGATAACATTTTTTAAGATACAGAATAAGAATTCGGTCGTGGCGCAGTGGAACAGCGTCTGAATGTAAAAGCGATCGGTTCTGGGTTCGATCCACACTCGGGGGAGTGATTACTTTATTATTTTCACACATGCAATGTCTAGAATTCTGTGGAATGCGAAATGTCTAGAATTCTGTGGAATGCGAAATAGGAGTGTCTTGACTATAGGCACTATCTGTCTACCCTGCTATTCGGGATAAAAGCGTGGAGCTAAAAAAACAAATTTGAACGAATCCTAAGTGTGGAATAATACTTTAAAAATAGTAAAATATTGAAATAAATACCATTCTCTTTTGCCAAACAATTATTCCTTAATAATCTTTTAAAGCAGAAATTTGTAAATATCTCTCTACAGAGATGCTAACAACGTAAATAACCTGTAAGAATTTCGATGCAGCTGGTACTAGAACGCATGGTTTAACGGTCAAAGCTTGGACGGTTTCCGAGAAGCGCAGGTTCGAATCCCTCTGCGTTCAAATTTTTATACGTTTTTTTTTTACATCTTTTCTAATATAAACTTACCAATTGAACCTTAGTCAAATGCTTCTTCCACCATACAAATTTAGCATATTTTGGTCCCAACGTTGAAATTCCGTAGTAAGCGTACATCAATACATGAACAAAACTATTTATATTTCCTACCACCACGAAATGGTCAGTAGGATGATACATCAGATGAAACCAGGTCCATGTGACCATAAGGGCGTGGTGTAAAACGTGGAGGAAGGTGACTTGATTGTCTTTCTTTCTTAGCACGAAGAACACTGTGTCTAGAAGATCTACGTGTTTAGCTATGAAATATGGCCAGATTTCCGATATAACCTGAAATTAAACAGATTTTTTTTAACTTCACATTTTAATCTCGCTTAGCTGGGTAAGCAGAAAGTACCTAGTGTCAAGACACTCCGTACTTTGTTTTTATCGAATTTGTGATAATGCACGTTGAATGGCAGAGCTCAAAGCCGCGCTTTGTCTTAACAGATTGAGGAAATAAAAACAATTTAAGTATAATCATTTCCTGGAGTAAGAATCGAAACCACATCCGGTCGCGTTTAGAATTAGATGCTGTCACACTGCGCCTACACATATGGCCTATTTTTTCGTTGTTTTACTTTTCAGAATCATTCCTGTTTTCCATTTTGTGTTGATTTTACATATATTATGTATAAATTGGTAGTAGAGTTTAAGGCTGCACTTTATTTAATCAGGTCGAAGAAATAAAAATGAAAATGAGTACACATAAACGTACACCAAAATGAAAATGAGAAACAAACACATTGTCCCTGTGGTTTTTTGATATCCCATGGAAGAAATGTGAATTCAAATACCTGCTTCGTTAGTGTATATCCAAAAATACATTTAAATTAAATTAATAATTTGATAAAAAATGTTTTAAAAATAAACTATTTGTTAATATTAATTAGCTTCTTTAAAATTTTATAGCAATGAGCGTTAAAGGCATAATTGCATCGGGCACGTCATTTCAATATACGAATATAATAATACCGTACCACCTAAATATTTTAGTACAATTTGAGCTAAAATACTACATTAAATTTAAAAAAAAACCGGACGTTTTCTGAAATTCGGCTTCTAATGCATAATAAACGTAAATTTAATGTTTGTAACTCTTTCATGTTCAACAGACAGACGAACGGACGGATGGACAATAAAATGATCTTATATATAGTGAGTTCCTTTATTCGTTAACATGTATAGAACCCTAAAGACAACATCAAATTTTTTTTAGCTTCACACTTTCATCTCGGTTTTATCCTAGTAGACAGAAAGTACTTAGTGTTAAGACACTCCGTACTTCGCTTTCCATCGAATTCGAAACATACCGTGATGTGAGTGAATTAGTGGTGTTTTTTTATAGAAAAAGGAGGCATAAGAGGAGAAGGACTACCGGGTGGTAAGTGGTCACCTTCGCCTTTGGACATCCATAACATCAGAGTTGTGGATGCGTGGCCGGCCTTGAGTTGGAAGTGAGAGGAGATACTGTAGCGGTTTCAGCCTTAGCCAGAACTGTCAGAACCTCTATACTCTGAGCTGTCTAGCTTACATGACATGGAACCAAAACATAGTCATGATAGTGGTGGCGAACCAGTCGGAGGATTAGCATCCAACCACCAAATTACTGGGATATCCGCGTCTCATGGGATGTTACCCAGCAGCGGAGGGGAATTGTATCCTACCCCGTCTACTCACAGAGGAAGGTGATATGTCTTTAATATTGCCCTTATTTACATAAAAAAATGCCGCGCGTTGTGTATGAAATATCTTGACACTGGTTTTTTATATCCCGCTATTAAGTATGCGGGATAAAAGCGTGAAGCTAGAAAAAATAATACTTACCTTCTGTAAACTCCCTCCTTTCGGACATCTTGTTGTTATAATGCCATGGTTTATTATATACCTTGTATACTGAAAAAAAACTTTTATTAGTATTTCTTACTGAATATATAAGCAATAATTTATTTAAACTTAATTCAACAAGAACAAATTATCTTTTAATAATTTTTTCTGGTCTAAAATACTAAAAACATTTTAAAAACAGACTTCTGTATCTAAACACTCCCACAAGGGGAATGTTTTAACCTGGTAAGACTAAGCGCGGCGTTGACTTCTGCTACTCAACACGCAATGTTTCAATTTCGGGTGGAAACTGGACAACAGAGTATCTTGACACTAGATTCTTTTGACAATGCGTTACCTTAGCAACGTGTATCTCACTTTATATAAACGTGTAATTCCAACTCATGGTAGTGGGTGTTACATTTATTTAATTAAATGAATATATCTTTACTTTACTTAACTATAACTGTGCCAAATTTCATACTACTGCGTTCGCGTAATTTTCGTATAAAATAGATGCAAAGGTTCACGTATTCAAAGGCTTCACGTATAAACATATAGATATAGTAAATCTAAGAAAAGCATATTAAAAAAATAGCAATTGTTTATATTTACAAGAAAAACAGCATAAAGTGAAAAGGCAACTTGGAAGGCATTGTAAAACTTCAAAGTGTTAGTTAGCTGTAACGCCTGCCTTCTCCTCATGTAACGTGGTAATATCCATAGTACTGTAGCAAAATATGATCCAATAACCAAGGCGAGGCCAACGCTTGTTTCATTAAACGTCCAAGTTTCAACTAATACTGAAATTAAGAAAAATGTAATTACTTTAGACCCTTATGACGTAGTGGGACAGCGACTCATTGTAAACGTGATAGGTTGTGGACTCGAATTTTTTCGTCTGTTCTACGCTCGGTAAAACATAGCGTGGCGTTCAGTTCCGCCTGTTACAAAAAATATCTTGACACTAGGTTAACTGACTACTCTTAAATATGGAAAAAACTAAAAAACTGGCACAAAGCAAGTAGATATTAAATAAGTATATAATATTAAATACGTACTGATTCTTTTTAGCTTCACGCTTTTATCCCGCATGGCAGGGTAGGCAGAATGTACCTAGTGTCAAGACACTTCGCTTTCCGGGAAATTTGAGATATTGCGTGTTGAGTGGTGGAACTCAACGTCACACTTCGTCCTACCAGAGCGAGATAGTAAAAATAATTTTAACATAATCACTGCCTCAAATTGGAATCGAACCTACAACCTATCGTATTTATAGTTAGACGCTGTCACACTGCGCCACGACCGGCCTCACGTACTGTTTTAATGTTAATTAAACGTTAGTAGATGTTTGTAAGTGCAATATTATTACTGTTATTGACTGCTTTAATATATAAAATTATTATTATTTTTTTAATTTTAATATTAAAATACTTATTTATTCTTCTATTTTAATCAATTCACACAAAATATTTATAAATTACAGCATATATTACGTATATACTATGTATAATTTGTTTTATAAGCAATACTATAAAGTTAATTCTAGTTCTGTCCAGTAGTTTTTGTATGAAAGTGTAACAAACATACAAACGTACATTTTAAGAAACTTTCCCATTTCTTCTTATAATAAGAATCCTATCGCAATGAACCTGGTACCTGCGAGATAAACCTATAAGAAATCTTAAAAAAAATCTAATATTTTTTTAAATATTAGAAGATTTTTTTTAAACGCGTATATTTTGGATAAATGAATATTCGAATACCAAAATATACGCGATTAAGCCGTTTATAATAGTTTCATTTGAAATGTGTAAAAATACTTACATGAATTATATTCTTTATCCCGATTTGGGTGTAAATTTTCAAATTTTGTTGCCATGTTTTTTTTAAATCATAAACTATACTTCACTATTCGTATATATAAAAAAAAACGGATTCACTAAATTTAGTCGTTGTACTGAGACAATAGGAATACTTTAAATGAAAACTTTTATTTAGGTTAAAGTTATTTATGAAAATTTAAATAGTATAATAGTTCTATCTTATATATACAGAAATTAACATCAGTGATTTTATTACAGGGCTGTCGTTTCTTTTAGATCCTTTCTAGGCCGATCAGAGTCTGACTGTAAAGGAGATGGGTTGTGGGTTCGATTCCCACTATTAGCAGTCTATAGTATATTTAAATTATTTTCATTTTCCTTGCTCTGGTAAGATAAAAGTGGTAGAAAGCAGAGTACTATGTGTCTAGGTACTTCCTATCTGTATATTACCTATAAAAATATACATAAAAACGCCGAGCTAAAGCAAGCGACCGCAAGCGCAGTGGAACTGCATAAGTGTGATTGTTTGTGGGTTCGACCACCATTCTGTGGAGTGTTTATTATGCTTTCCTTATTGCCAATTCTTTGACTTCTACCCTGAGGCTGACAACGCATCTACAACTCTATGCTATAGATGACCATGGGCAAAGGTGACATCTTACCATCAGGTAGGCCTTCGGCTCGTTAGCCCTCTTTTCATAAAAAAAGCGTGTAAGACAAAATGAGGTGGTTAGTTCAGCCGCTTATCGCGTCATCTATAATAGTATATGACTAATTCGTACGGAATGTGTAAAATAGAGTGTTTTGACACTACAAGTGAGTCCTGACTATGGCAAAAAGCGTGAGGCTAAAAAACTATCAATACGCCTTGACATTCGTTCTTATAAAATTAAAGCAAAAAAAACTGTTATTTTTTTAATAGACAACCCTAAATGCATATGTTATATACAAAAGTCTTTGTATGTAAATATTTGCTCCCAATTTAATTATATGTTGAAGTGAAATATACTATCTACTATGATGTGCATACATTATATATATATATATATATATATATATATATATATATATATATATATATACATATATATATATATATATATATATATATATATATATATATAAATTCAAATTTACGTCTGTATGTACCTTAAGGATTTTTTTAGCTTCACGCTTTTATCTTGCATAGCAGGGTAGTCAGAAAGTACCTAGTGTCGAGACACTCCGTTCTTCACTTCCTCCGATTTCGAAACATTGCGTGTTGAGTGGTGGAACTCAACACCGAGTTTTAGGCCGGTCGTGCCACAGTGGGACAGCGTCTGTAAACGTGGGTTCGATACCCACGAAGGGGAGTGATTATATTTAAATTATATATATATATATATATATATATATATATATATATATATATATACATATATATATATATATATATATATATATATATATATATATTTATTTATGGTATTTAACAAGTAGATATAAAAACCAATTTTTAAAAGGGTCTTCGTAAACCACGTACTTATTAGCCTTGATTTTTTCTGACTCTATTTTATTCTTAATTATTGTTTTTTTTTATAGTATCAGATGCAAAACACTCGACATATTGCAAGGAAATAAAAAAATGAAAAGCCACTAGAAGAAGTATAGCGTTCCTCTCTAGGAATCGTTTCTTGTTTAATGTGTTTCAGAAAGCGAAACAGTCCGTTCAAAAGACCTTAGCGGGTAATTGTAATAAAATTTGACATTTTCAAAATACAGAAAATATTTATGAACGTAGAAAAGCAATATATGTGCATATAAAATATTATTATATTTCTATTATATATAATAATATTTATATTTCTATAGCAAGCCAGCAATACTAACAATATATATGACTATTTAATTACAGCTTGATATATTAGTTTAGTTTCCTTTTACATGATATTTCTCGTATATATCAGAATTATCAAAGAAAATCGTCCTTAAAAACTCCTTCCTTCACTTTCGATTCATTTTAGAAGTATTATTTCATATTAAATAACTAATTTCAAAGCCACGCTTTATCTTACTGTACTACCGAGAATGAAAAATATTCCTTCCTGTGACACAGGAACAGTTCTAGTACTTAAATTATTATATATCACTTACACTATTAGAAGTATGTAAATTAAAATACAATTTGATTAAAATAACATAAAATGATGGATAATTCGCCTGAGAATAAAAAATGACTATAATACAGCTAAGCTACTTTGCTATAATAATTATTCAGGCGTTTAATTTCCAAAAATAATAATAAAAAAGCAGCTCCACGCTTTATCGCGCATACCAGTTAGAGACAACCGAATGTAATGACACTGCACTGTTTGGTTGGCCGTGATCTGTCTTACCAGTGTCGTAGGCAATATAATTTATTTTTTAATTTAATTTGTAAGTAGTATATTTAATATAGTAGTAAATAAAACTTAACACGAAATGATCACTAACGAAGCTGTGAGGACACCTAGTTTACAATAAATATTAGATAATTAACAACAAACAAACAAACAAACAAATATGCCATGTAAATATATTAGTGTAATAAGTTAGACAGTGTCAAGTAAATAGTGTCAAGACACTCAGTACTTTGCTTTCCACCGAATTAGTGACAATGCGTGTTGAGTGGTGGAACTCAACGCCACACTTTGTCGTACTAGAGGGAGGAAGTGCAAAAGATTTATAATAAAAATCCCGAGTTTGGATCGAACCCACAACCAATCGCGTTTACAGTCAGAAGTATTTACACTAAGTGGTGAGTGGTGAGTGGTGGTCCAGTGTTGAGTGGTGGAACTCAACGCCACACTTTGTCTTAACAGAGCGAAAAAGAGCAAAGGATTCATAATAATCACTATCCCGAATTTGGATAGAACCCACAACCGATCGCGTTTACACTCAGACGTAGTCCCACTACGCAACAACCGGCTCATAGGTAGAAAGAAGAATTTGATCTTCTTCATAGTATCTGATTGAACTGAAAACTGAAATACAAGGTGTATTCATACTTCCGATGACAATACATTCATATATCATAAAATATAATAATATATAAAGAGAAAAAAAAACAAAAGGTTTATTTTGCTAAGCAAATTCGTCCCTGTTACTGCACTGATTTCTATTTCTTTTTTAAAGTAACAGCATGAAGTTAGTGATAACTCCATATCACTGTACTGATAATAACAACACCTTGCTTCTTGCTGTAAGTGATTACTAGGTTTATTTACGTATTTTGTTTCTTTTTTTTTAGTTTTTTTTTAACGGTTTAACCCTAGTAATCAGAGAGAACGAAGCGTTAAACGCTACAGTTTCTGCATACTTCCTCCTCCTTCCTTACCTCTTCATTTATATCCATCGGAGGATTCTCATGCCTTTAACGTAACAATGTCATTGATACTGTGTTTTAGAAAGCAAAACTGAGTATCTCCTCTTGTATCATTTACCTCTGCTTCATATATCGTTCTTACCTTTCTTCCAAATCATTCACTCGATATGTCCAAATGATATTCTTGATTAAGCGTGCCATTCTATGGGTCTCTTAATTACATATACGATCACCTGGGCTGTCTCCGCAACTCCCACTAAGAAATATCATCTCTACGCCATTAATCTTTCTCTCATTCTTCTTTATTTCATTTTCCATTAGATATATTGAAACAATACTTCCTAGTAATATAAGGAATGTATATATTTTAATGTTTATTTCACAGTATCATTTACTTTTCAAGTTGCCATTGGTTTCTTGTAAATAGAAATAGTAGAGTCAGATTTGGTAATACAAAATGCACAAATCGGTATAACGAGTTGGGACATCAGCGTTTTATGTCAATCAGCCCGTGTTCTATGGTATTGCTTAAGAGTGTGTTTCCATTATACTTTGACGTTTATTACAGATGTTAGTAATTTGACGATTATAACAAAATTATTTTTTATTAATAGATTTTTCTTTAATTTAGTTTTGAAAAATGCACGGTGGAGAATTGTCTGAAGTGCGGCGTTGAGATTCGCCGCTCAACACACGATGACTCGAATCCGGCGGAAAATAGAGTACGCAGTGTCTTAACACTAGATACTTCCTGTCTACCCTTCTTATGAGGGATAGAAGGGTGAAACTAAAAAAAATTGTCTCAAAAAGATTTTTGTGTAAGTGTATGTAGAATTTATAAAGAGTGTCAAGACATTTCGTACTCCGCTGTCCGCCGAATTCGTGACTTTATAGAATTTTTTTCGCCTATTGAGTGGCGAAACTCAATACCGCACTTTGTTTTAACAGAGTCATCAGCTCCCTGATCGAACTAACAACCTATAGTGCTTACCATCTAACCTATTAAGATTGTAATATTATATAAAGAAAAATATTACAAAAATGTCTATCGTAGTCTTTTCCTAAAAATTTTGACGTCTCGTTTGGGGCTAGTGGAACCAAGCCCTCTTGCGCATCTACAACAAAAAATGAATTACTGAATGTAACACTTAGATCAGCAATTGTAATGCGAACATTGTCATATTTATAAAAAAAATATATTTATTATGTTTTTTTTTTGATTTTCATTTGATTTTTATTTTTTTTAAAGTTAATTCTTGGAAAACTAGAATTGTGAATATTTATTTTCATACATTGTGAAAGACTAAATACTTTTTTTGCAGTTTTTTCCTGTGTCATAGGTTACTCAAAGAAAATAAATTTCAAGATACTCTATTATCGTTTTCCACCTCAACTGGTATGGAATGACAAAATGAACAACGCCTTTACGTACCAAAGTGAAGAATTTTAAAGTTTTTTACAGCTTTACGTTTTACCTCGCATAGTAGGGGAGTCAGAAAGAATCTACTGTAAAAAAAATACTCAGTACTCTTCTCTCCGCTGAAAATCAAGACATTGCGTGTTGAGTGACCGAACTCAACGCTGTACCCTGTCTTACTAGAGGGAGAGAAATGAAAATAATAATTATTCAAAAATGAACAAAAAAACACCAAAAGTGTCCCCACTTACAAATTACTTTAGTATTTCAATTATAAATTGTCAAATAGACACTTAAAGTATAGCCTTCTGAGGCATTGGGCAATGTACAAACAAAACTGCGAACATTTCACTTCTAGTATTATCAGTAATCTATTAGGCAACTATATGATATTGCAATATAATAAACCTATTTTAGCACGTGGCTTTACTTGTAAGAAACTCGAAACACCTATTATATATTGGTTAATTAATTAATTTAATAGAATTCTTAATAACGAAAGAAGCCGATCGTGGCGCAGTGTGACAGTGTCTGACTGTAAACGCGATCGGTTGTGGGTTCGATCCCCACTCGGGGGTGTCATTATATTTAAAATTAATTTCACTTCCTCGCTCTGGTAAGACAAAGAGTGACTTTGAGTTCCACCACTCAACACGAAATGTCTCGAATTCGGTGGAAAGCGAAGTCCGTACTTTCGTAAGAGTCTTGATACTAGATACTTTCTACCCTGCAATGCGGGATAAAAAGCGTGAAGTTAAAAAAAAAGAAAATTCTTAATATTTAAGGTTAAATAAGAATTGGTAAATATATCATTTATTTTTAACCCGCTTTTATAATTTGAACTGCTTTATAAAACAGTTTCCTGCTTTATCCCGCATATAAGGAGAATAAGAGACAACCTGGTGCCTTATTTTTTCAGATTTAGACTACAAAATTATTATATTATGTGTCTATATTGGTGACTGTAAATGCAAATTTTCAGGGAAATTCTACTGTGAAAATTAAATTAGATAAAAAGTAAGATAAATACATAGATGACATGTGCGAGGCCATCCTGCAGCATAGGGACTGTGTCCGAATGTAAATGGTGGTTGTGGGTTCAATCTCTACTCTTACGAGTCATTATATTTGAATTATATTCATTTTCCTCAAATCTAAGACAAAACGGCGTTAAATTCCACCACTTACACAATATCCCGAACTGGGACAAATAACTTCTTAAAGCCTATCCTGCTATGCGGAATAAGGCGTAAAGTTTTGAAAAAAAAGTTTAATATTTGTATTAAATAATATACTTTAACTAACAATTTGAACAATAAATTATTAAAGATACAATTTCACGTTTAATACCGCACAGTGGGTTAGTTAGAGACAACCTAGTGTACTCCCAAACTGCTGACTGATCTGCGTCTAAAATCCAGATATTGCGTATTGACTGGGAAACTCAACGCCACGCTTTGCTTATCCAGGGCTGAAAGTAAAAAATATTTTAACTACAACATTCCTATGAGTGGGAATCGAACTCACAACCTATCGAATTTACAGTCAGACGCTGTCCCACTGCGTCACAATGGACATTTGTGAAGATAGACATTACATGTTACAACCCGACCTCATGCACTTCGTCTTTTTTCCATTCTAATAATATTTAAACGATTTCAACAAATCTAACCTAGTTTCACTACCTTATTCTTATCGTTAAGTATCGTTTTTTTCTTATTATTTCTTTCCCTTAGATATCTTCATAAAAGTTTTAGTACAGTTCGTAATTATATATCGAGTTTTCTGCTTTTTTCTTTATTGTTAATATAGTATATATATTATAGTATACATTATCATAATGGATTCTAAGATCCCATTATGTAGTAACATTGGACACCAGCGCAATGGAATACAAAAGTGAAAATTCAATGTTTCTTTTTCTACTTGTAATTAATTGCATTTAAAAATAATCACGTTTTCTGAGTCATAAACGTTGCCGTGTACATAATGTACTGTACTATCTCAAAATTCGCAGTCTGAAGTATCTAAGCTCAAGGTTGCTTTGGTTGATCTGAAGGAAAAGACAACAAAATAATTTAACAATACTTGTTTTTTTAAACTCTGCTTGTTTTTTTAAGCTTCATATAACTGAATTACATTAGAAAATTCTTATAAAAAATAAACGATATATATATATATATATATATATATATATATATATATATATATATATATATATATATATATATATATGTGTGTGTGTGTGTTTTTTGTTCGTTAAACCAATTTCATATATATATATATTAATTAATATATTGTATGTGAAAAAAATGAGGCCGGTCGTGGCGCAGTGGGTCAGCGTCTGACTGTAAACGCAATCGGTTGTGGGTTCGATCCCCACTCGGAAGACTGAATATATTTATTATTATTTTCACTTCCTCGCTCTGGTAAAAGATAAAGTGCGGCGTTGAGTCCACTATTCAACACGCAATGTATCGAATGTCTTGACGCTAGATAATTTCTAACTAACCTGCTAAGCGGGATAGAAGCGTGAAGCTAATATATATATATATATATATATTGTATAGTATATGAAATAACAACCCATATATCAAGGTCGAAAATTTCGGCCAAGGCTTTGATTTTTTTTACAAAATTACCCGATTCCGCAATTCAAATAAGACAACATAATGTTCACTTCGTAATTTTGGATACAATTTCAATTACGTACAGTGTATTACCGTAGTTAATAATCTATGAAGTTTGTATAGCGAGTGTGAGACAGTATCCAGTCTAATACTTTATTATAATAAGTCAAGTTTAAATGTGATATATTTATATATATATATATATATATATATATATATATATGTATATATATATATATATATATATATATATGTATATATATATATATATATATATATATATGTATATATATATATATATATATATGTATATATATATATATATATATATATATATATATATGTTTATAATAAGTCAAGATTAAATGTGATACAGTACACCAAAATTATATTAAAAAAATTCACATATATCTCATTTAATAAATATCTTTCAGACAAATATCCTTTCAGGGCAAAGGGAATTAAGATATTTGAAAAATAAAATTTTCCGCAGTGGCCGGTCTGTGATCGGTGTGGATTCGATTTCCAGTCGGGAAATGATTATATTTAAATTATTTACACTTCCTCACTCTGGTAAGACAAAGTGCGGCGTTGGGTTGCGCTACTCACAAGCAATGTCTCGAATCTTTCTATCTACCCTGCTGTGCGGGATAAACGCGTGAAGCTAAAAAAAAACGAAAACAATTTGTTCAAACAATTTTCTTGAAGCTTATTCTTCGCTTCTACGTATTATATTATAATTTCCCATAATAGATTAGTCGCAAAACAACAATTTGTATGGTAATACTCCATTTGTATTTCCAATTATTTAGAAAACCAATTAATACCACTATTCAAAATATTTTCAGCAGAAAATAAAGTGCTTTTGCTTCACGTTTAGTATCCCGCATAGCATTATAGACAAACAGTACCTACTGTCAAGACATTCTGTTTCCACCTAATTCGTGACATAGCGTGTTGGCGGAACTCAACGCCGCACTTTGTCTTACAAGAGCTAGACAGTAAAAATAATGTTTACATATTATCATTTCCTCCAGTGGGGATCGAATCCACAACCGGTCGTGTTTACACTCAGACGCTGTCACACACACACATAGTGTTTCACTGAGATATTTTTTTTACTGTTTATGGAAACTTTAAGTTTTCAAGCATTTTTCCATCATTCGTGGTATAGTGATTATAATAATTATTACCAATTCTCTGTTATAGTGAAACAAAAACGGCGTTGAGTTCCGCCAATTAACACGTAATGTCTACAATTCGGCCACAAAATAGAGAACTCCGTTCTCTAGAATTGTAAAGAAATATATCAATTAGATATTTAGTTAAAATCAATCGTTCTGGAAGATTTTTCTATGAGTATGAATATTTAGCAATAACGCTGGACACTTGCGACACGGCTTTACGCAAATGGGCCCTTACCGTGACGAGTTGCTTACACTACGTCGAGTTTATCATGTACCTGCATATAAACATTGTAATGATTTCCTGTATTCTAAATCCACCTTTGGTATTCTTTTTTTAGTATATCTACTTCACAGCCTAAAATTAAGGCACTAAGTTTTCCGTGGCGGAATTTAACGCCGCGCTTCGTGTAATACAAAGCAGGCAGGGAAATGTATATTTTTAAATTATTTAACTATTTTTAACTTCGTCTTTCTTTCCAAGGGCAAATATGAATGTGTTGATAATTGTGGACGAGGTCAAAGAGGTATGCAGGGGCCGTAGCGTAGGTCTCCTCTGACACCACCCTGAGAGGGATAAAACGTTCAAATTAAATAATATATATATTTAATATTTTCCCTCAAACAGAGATTGAACCTGCAACCATCGCGATGACAAGCAGACAGGACTAGATTTCAACTACTATGATTATAAACACATCTGTATTTTTTTTTATCTTCGCCCATCTCTTACACTAAGTGGTATTGACAAATTAAACCTGGTGCTATACTTTTTACTTGAATCTAACTTAAATTAAGATGTAATAGACGTCTGTGATGTAATAGAATCCTTAACATCTTATACATGTATTATGAAGAGATATGTGGTTATATTAGTGCAGTCGTCAACTTTAACGTTATGAGGCACATATATACTCGTATGTAGTCACGATTGCAAAAGCGTACCACTCTGTTGGAAAAGACTATGTAAACATTGACCTAATATATTGTATTATAGTATATTTCTATTTAAAACAGAGTGAAAATTAAAAATATAAATTAAAAAAAAAACAATTGGAATGAAGATGGACAGGGTATATGATATGGGACAATAACTGAATTGTACCCACGAGGTGGTAAGAGGAAAAGAGGTAGACAGGTCAAGAGATGGGAGGATGACATTAGGAAGTAGCTGGCCCAATATAGATACAGTTAAGAATAAACCGAAGAGGCGTATGTAGGCCAATTTACAAAGGATTCAGAGCCGTTTGCCTATAAGCAGGCATTTTGTACATTTATATAGCATGTAAGCAAACTTAAGTAACAATAAAGGGTTTTTTTTATTTATTTTATTTTTATATGTATTTCTATATAATATATTAACAGTACTGATAAACTAATAAAAATAAATAAATTATAGGAATCGTGTCAAATTGTCTTGTGTTTGGCGAACCAGTCAAGAAATCGTAAAGACGCAAGTAGGACAGCGTTGGACTGTAAACGCGATCAGTTGTGGGTTTGATTCTCACTCGGGGATTATATTTAAATGGTTTTCAATTCCTCGCTCTGGTAAGACAGATCTCGGCGTTAAGTTTCAACACACAACACGCTATGTCTCGAATTGGGCGGAAAGTCAAGGAGTAAGGAGGGTCTTGCGTAGATACTTCCTGTCTATCCTGCTGTGCGGGATAATACGTAAAGTTAAAAAAGGAGTAAAAAAAATTAAAAAATATACATCATTAAAATTTGAACTGTATACAGTCGTGTACAGCCAGGCGTGACTCAATCGCAAAAAATAATAAAAAGACAAACAGCTTCCACTGTCATTCTGTTATAATTTATTAAAAAAATTAAACTAGTGAGATTATGTTATTTGTATTGTTTATGCCGCAGAGCAGGGTAGACAGAAAGCCTAGTGTCAAGACACTCCGCACTTCGCTTTCCACATATACAGACATATTTTTTACTATTGTGAGTAACAAAATATTAGAGGACTTGTTTTGGGTGCGATTCTGACTTGAGAAATATTTTTTTTTTCAGTGACGTTTGATCTATTTGTATACTATCTTTACAATATCATTTATCTGCCTACCTACAGGATATTATAATACTAATTTTTATAATAAAAAATATATTCAAAGAAAACCACTATAGATAATTAAGGAATTTCTGTTATTAATATGAATTTTTTTCAAAGGCTTTTAGTTGTAACATGACCATAACCAATATTATTTTAACTCGCAATATCACTTACTAAAGACATTTCATTCATAGTTTTTCTTCATTCGCTAAACTCTATCAAAATATAACTTTACATTTTCCTTAAGGTAAATAATTAAATACTTTAATAAATATAAATAAACACTGAAAAAAACCCGTCCATACAATCACAGTATTAAGACACCACCACACTGGGTTGCGAAACCGTTCATAACGCCCGCTCAGCTCTCAGTAGTGAAGTAGCTGCGGAACGTTTGTGTACTACGCAACCTCTACGTGACCTTGGTGAGTGTGGCAACCTCTTAACATTGACTTTGACAGGTGCTTTTTATATATAATCTATGCATTTTTTTAATCTGTTGCTTAGATTGGGTCAGGATGAAAGTGTTTAGTCTGTGGTTGTTTTTTTTATCTTTGACCTAATTTTCGTATTCTGTATCTGTGGCTTTTCTTTTTTTATTTACATTTTAAGTAATAAGGTTTTATATTATTTGTATTATTTATAATCATTTTTAATTAAGACGTTATTGTTGAAGTGAGTTAATTATTTTTAAAGACTTATAAATTATAATGTATTAATTATAATTTTATTAAGAATTAGGTAAATTCATAATTTTATACGCTTATATTTTGTAATCATATCATTGTTTCGTTAATTTTTTAAATATTTTACCACGTAACTATCTATGTAATGCTTTATAATGACGAAAATAGTAATTAGCTTTATTTAAATTTGACTCTAGTATTAATTATATCAAAAAACATATCCATAGAAACATCATCTATATATATACATAAAAATGTCAATCAAACACATTTTGAAAAATTCAGGAGAATTTGAACCCACGCCTATTGGAGTTATTAACCATTCAAGAGTCTATATTTGTACATACATATACGCACAGTAGTTGTATTCTCAATTCAAATCAGACCAAAGCGAACTTTCGCAAATATGAAATATATAGTTATAATACTTGCCGGTCGTGGCGCAGTGGGACAATGTCTGACTGTAAAACGCAATCTGTTGAGGGTTCTATCCCGACCATTATATTTAAATTATTTTCACTTCGTCGCTCTGGTAAGACAAAGTGCGGCGTTGAGTTCCGCCACACGCGATCACACGCAATGTCTCGAATTCGGTGGAAAGCAAAGTACGGATATCTTGACGCTATGTACTGTCTACCCTGCTATGCGGGATAAAAGCGTGAAGTAAAAATAAATATAATTAAAATACAATATTATAGTTAATTGTTAGTTAGGTAAAATTTAGGATAGAATTTGCTTGAAAATGAAATCAAAGTATTTTGACGAAGTATCTCCACATTAGGTTCTATAAATTTAGTCTTGGATGTGACCTTCGCCATGCCATCGTTGCCATCGTTTTAGTTTTTTTATCTTCCCGTATCGTAATTATCAAGACACTTCGTACTCCTATTTCCGCTGAAATCAAAACGTAGCGTGTTGAAACGCGGAAATCAACGGCGGCCTTTGTCTTACCAGAGTGAGGAAATAAGAATATCTTAAATATAATCATTCTCCAGAGTGGGAATTGAACCTCATCCGATCGCGTTTACAGTCATATGCTGTCCCACTGCGCCGCAACCGGTTTCAGAGTTTTCACTACCCGTACGGCACGTACCCAATCCGGTACCAAGCACTCCGTAACCGATTTCCTCATAATAAAAAAATATTAAAAAAATGTATAAGGAATATGACCAGATAAACGATTAAAGTACTCCATTATATATATATATATATATATATGAGAATTGTACCAGGTTTGCATGAAACTAGAAGAACTCCCTCTCTGCAGTTATTATATACAAATATAAACAGCTTCAAGCGCCATCCCACATAGCAGGGTAGGTCTGAGACAACCTAGTGTCAAGACATTTTTTTTTCTCTTCTTTTCGATCTGGTAAAACAAAACACGTTAAAGAGGCCGCTCAACAGGCAATGTCTCGACTTTGGGCGGAATCCAGAGTCTCTTGACACTAAGGTGTCTCTGCCCTGCTACGCCCTAGAAACTAGAGATAATTTAGTTACGAATATTTATATGCGGAAAATATCTATTATACTCAATATTTAATTATTTTATGCCATATCAAAATTAGCGAACATCAACTTATATAATCATAATAGGATTTCCTAAAACCTACGGATTCCTTTGATATTTTAGTTAAAGTTGTCTAACAAGTTATTCGTTGTTTTATATGAATAGCTAATAATAAATCAGTATAATTCTATCGTGGTCTGTGTCTGGTCTTAATATTTTAGTGATATACATTTTTTTTTTATATTTTTCGTTCTCGTAGTGATTTGCCACTAACTTCTCTTCACCTACAAATAAGTGATACGATGTGGTATCTGAAACTATCATGGTACTGTACATATTATATTATAGTTTTATTAGGATATTAGTTTTATTATTGTTTTGTGATTCTTTTAAGTAAAAAATTACGCAATTTCATAGTTATTATAAGAATTCATATTGATGTATTTTTTAACTTCTCTATATATCGGCATTTTTTTAACTTCTCTATATATCTCTGCAGCCTCTATATATAGGCTGCATAGCAGGGCAGACAGAAAGGACGTAGTGTCAAAACACTCAGGACTTCGCTTTCCGCTAAAATCGAGACATTACTTGTTGAGTGGTGGAACCGAACGCCACAATTTGTCTTAACAGAGCGACGATGTGAAAATTATTTAAATATAATCACACCTTCGAGTGGGAATCAAATACACAACCGACCGCGTTTACAGTCAGACACTGTCCCACTGCGCCACGACCGGCCTTATATAGTCATAAAATATATTTTTAGTCTGTGATGACGCCTTATGAAAAATATATATTCATTAATATGTATATATACATACACGTTTCATTTACGCACGTTGTTTTTGAACATCAAAACCAGAGATATATATATATATATATATATATATATATATATATATATATATATATATATATATATATATATATATATATATATATATATATATTCAAAAAACTCGCTTATTCCTTAACCTGTAGCCCCTCTGGTTTTATACTGAGCAGTAGGCAGCGGTGATCACTTGGGTATTTAATTTAGACAATACGCGGTGTTTAGTTCCGCCGTCAATACGTGAAGCTTCAATTTTTAGAGGTAAAATTGATAACGCTGTGAAATAACATTTTTCCAGATTACAAAATATTAAAAAAAAAACCCCGTTGAAGCCGGTCATGGCGCATTATAACTGTATCTGACTGTAAGCGGTCGCATCTGACTGTCGGTTGTGGATTCGATTCTCACTCAGGGGAGAATTATATTTAAAACTATTATGACTTCCTCCCTCTGGTAAAACAAAGAGCGGCGTTGAGTTCCACCACTCAACATGCAATATCTCGAATTCGGTGGAAACCGAAGTACAGAATGCCTTGACACTAAGTACTATCTGTCAATCTGCTTTGCGGGATAAATGCGTGAAGCTAAAAAAAACCATAACTACAGTAGTATACCACTATAACTTGTCCCGTAGCGTAACTTACCTTTTACGTAACACTCTCAGAAATTACTCAACGTATTGTTTATCTATTTGGCTTAGCGATAATTAAAAATTTACAAATACTTTTGTCACTGTAGTAAACTATTACTGTAGTTGGGTTGTAGTAAATAGCAATTAAACTATTATTATGGTAAATAGTATGGTTAATTTTAACATACTCTTAATATACTATATGAGAGATGGCTTTTTATTTTATTTAATTATTAATGAGGCCTATCGTGGCGCAATGGCTTAGCGTCCGACTGTAAACGCGATCAGTTGTGGGTTCGTTTCCCACTCGGGAGAATGATTATATTTAAATTATCTTAATTTTCTCTATCTAGTTAAACGCGTTAAGTTCCGCTACTCAAATTTAACTTCTCAAATTTGGTGGAAAGCGGAGATCGGTGTATCTTGACACTAGGTACTTCCTGTCTACCCTTCTATGCGGGATAAAGGGGTAAAGCCAAAAACAAAAAAAAAAATCACCCAAAATTTAAAACACAACACACAAATTTTATATTGTAAATACAATTATTTACCTATTAACCTTTTGCTAGATTATTTTAGACTACATTTTTAAGCGAGATTCGAAGAATGAACTAATGAATGATAAGAAATTATAATATAACATATATTATTAAAAAATATATTAAATACGCACAATGTGTAAATATATTTTTGTAACTTACACCCACCACCCACTGCGCCACGACTTGCTTCTTTTCGGTTGAAATTTATTTGGAATAAATATAAAATGGTAATATTTTTATACATTATAAATGAAATTCTTATAAATTTTAGTATATTTTTAGCTTCACGTTTTAATCCCGTTTAGCAGGATAGATAGAAAGTACCTAGTGTCATGACACTCCCTACTTCGCTTTCCACCGAATTCGAGACATTACGTGTTGAGTGGTGGAACTCAACACCGCATTTTGTCTTTTTGCCAGAGTATCTAAAAGTACATTATGATAATCGGACGTCAGATTTCCAGAAATATATTCGAATTACCAATATATACGATTAATTCGTTTAATATAGTTTATTTTACAGTTTCTTTTAAAATAAATTCAGTAATAAATTTTCAATTTTAAAAGTAATGTTACAAGCACATCTTGGTCAATCAAGCAAAGAGTGACTAACATTGTACATTGCAGGCCTTCTTGGCCTTTACTTGTAAATTTCGACAGGATTATGTCATGTTTCACTTCAATTAACAAGTTCACAATTTTCTTCAGTTTAAATCACTTCCTTTATATTATTCATAGAAATATAAAAAAAAATTGTAATTTATTTTTGGTTTATAAAAAACGAAATTTTCTTATCTATAATTAATAATTATTATATCAAAAACCTTAAATAAAATAATGAACTGTCGATTTATCCTACACAGCAAATTAGTTAGTGGAAACCTAATATTAAGACACTGTTAAATAATTTCAATTCATAATAAATAGCGGAAATTAACGCCGCGCTTTGTCTTACCAGCATGGAGATATATAAAATATTTATAATATAAACGTTTGTCTAAGTGAGAATCGAACCTATAACTAAAGTTTTCAATCACGCCACAATAACCTGTATAAAATTTAATTATTCATATAGATACAAGTTTTTTCTTAAATACATACAGACAACGCTTTTTATGATGATTAATTACCCACTTACTGTTGGAACTTAAATAGTTTTGTAAGCTTTTAAACTATGAAACTCGCATATATATGTATATATATATATTATTATGTATTATATATATATATATATATATATATATATATATATATATATATATAATTATATAATTAGAAATAATTAGTTATCATATCACAACATCAGCAACCTGCCAGTAAAATGTTCATCAAAATCAGTCTAGCCATACCAGAAATTAGCCGGAATAGGCATACAGACAGATATAGATAGTAAAAAATATTATTTTGTTATATGTACCGTATCTACATACATATGTATTTAGTAAAAAATTAGCTAATTTAATATAACAAACAAACACTTCAATTTTGTTTATATAGATATTTAATCTTCCTAGAGGAGGAATTTAAATCTAGTACTAATAAATACCAGAAGAAGAAAGCAAAAGCGACACTAAGTTTATTTTGTCACGCATAGTAGGGTAGACAGGAAGTAACTAGTTTTCCTACATTTTCTTTGATTGGCGGAATTTAACGCCGCGCTTTGCCTTACCAGAGCGAGAACATTACATTTTATATAACTATGATAATTTGCGAAATTTACTAATTACTAGAAATGAATTGTAGTGAATTTACACATTTTTGTTAGAAATATGTGTATGCAACTAACTAATGCAGTTGCAATGTACTGTATTGCCTCATTCAAGCCGTTCACCTCTGAAGGTAGGCCCTAACAGAACGGACCGAATTACTTATATTTCGCGGAATCGATTTCGAATTTCTCGATATATAATCTTATTTGAAAGTAAACTTTTCACCCTGACTTTGTCTGTCTGTCTGTATTTCTGAGTTTATATATATATATATATATATATATGTATATATGTATACTTTTAAATATCCACTTGATTTCCCTACTTAAGTAATATAAATATCGTTTTTTCAAAGTTAGCTGTAGCTGAAAAAACTTAGTATCAAGACACTGCGTTCGTCGCTTTCCATTAGAATTCGAGACATTGCGTGGGGTGGAAGTCATCGCATATATATATATATATATATATATATATATATATATATATATATATATCACAATCAATCAAGTTTGCAGTCAGATTATCAGATTATGCCGCTGCACCAACGATTGCCTCCTTTAATGAAGATATATCTTTAAGTTTTATTTATACTAACTGTAATTAATGATTTTGGTTTTTATATTTTTAGCAAACACCGTACAAAATCATAAATTATTCCTTACAAATATAAATTTCTAACAGATATATAAATATATTAAATTATATTAAAATAAACTATTACAGTAACTCTACCCACATTCATACGTACGAAACATATAATTTGCAATTTGCTTCTGTATACAAACGTAATACTATTAACAATTATATATGAATTTATTGATATGTCGAGGTCATCGTGGCGTAGTGGAACAGCGTCTGACTTTAAACGCGATTGGTTGTGGGTTCGATTTCCACTCGGGGAAATGATTGAATCATAGACAATATTCATTTCTCCGCTCTAATAAGACAAAGCGCGGTGTTAAGTTCGCTACTCAACAACCAATGGCTTGATTTCGAACGTAAAGAAGTCAACGAAGTGTCTTGACACTAGATTGTTTCTGACTGTCCTCATATGTGGGATAAAGCGTGAAATTGCTTTTTATTGATATATCTACTTTAGAAGCTTTTGTTCTTTTTGCCAGTACCTTCAGTATGTTATATTTCTTTTCTTGTACAATTACTTCTTCTCTATATAATAATTATAACTACGTTTTTATTTCTTTTATTTACGCAGAAGAATAAAATAATAGGACCAAATTCCATATTAAGGGGAGAGTTGCGGAACTTAACGCTGCGTTTTGTCTTATCAAATTAGGGAAATAAAAATTCAAGTATTATTCCCCTAGCATCGAATCCACAACCAACGTGTATATAATAAAAAATACAAAGCTTAGGAATGCAGTGGAATTCAAATTTGCGTAATGTTTAAAAATTTTGACTGATCCCAAGTATAGAATAACACTTTAAAAATAGTAAAATATCATGTAAATAGTTAGAATGCATAATAACGTCCTCATATACTCAAACATTTTAAGAATATTTTAAAGAAAATAAATGTATCTACCTAATAAAATATATGGATGATTAAAATAATTGGCATGACAAAAGGCCATGTTCAAATTGTCTAATTTATAACTATACATCATTTCAAATTTTATTTTATATTATTCCTATATTTCTTGTTGTTATATTCTATTATCTTATTCATCCATTTCTTACATAACTTGAGGTAGATAAAGAGAACCCACTGTCGTTACATTTTATATTTTCCGCCCATTTTTGTATATATACAAAACGCTGTATAGCGGAACTAAACGCTGCACTTAGTGTAACAAAAACAGAATATTCGCTTAAAGAATTGTATAAAATTTTATTTAGTACCTACAATCATATATATACATTTATCAACAACTCCACGATGGTTTTTCTAATAAATCAAAATAAAACTGTCTATTAGCACATATTGCATGAACACCTTTGCACAAGATCGCTTACTGCAAGGGTACAAAAAGATCGCACTCAATAAATGTCGACACGAACATTCGCCCGGTAAAAAACTTTGCTATTTGGTCATAGATCACGTTGCTACTTAAGTGGAGCTTGAATTTGGATTTTAAAACTATTACGTTTTTAAGCAATTTTCATTTATCTATGTTTAAGTTGTATTTGACAGTGAGGGAATGAAAATAATTTAAATGTATTATAATAAATAATAAATATTAAATAACAAATAATAAATATCAAATAAAAAATAATAAATATTAAATAATAAATATTAAATAATAAATAATAAATAATAAATATCAAATAATAAATAATAAATATTAAATAATAAATATTAAATAATAAATAATAAATATTAAATAATAAATATTAAATAATAAATATTAAATAATAAATAGTTATAAATATTAAATAATAATTAATTACTTAATTAATTAATTCCCCACAAATAAAATTTTCATTTCCTCGATCTGTTAAGATTATAATTACAATAAGGAAAGAAGTTCTTAAAACATTTGGACGTATCACCATTGACCTTCTTTTTGCGCTTGAGAGCCATATCTATTTGGTAACGAACAAAAATTTTTGAGCTTTTGCTTTACCAGTGAAAGTTCTATTATTACTTATTAACATCTAGTACTTAGATTTTGCATTTAGAAATCTATAAAATTGATTAGTGATGATTGATGACGGTATTCAATTATTTAAAATATAATAACGTAACATTTTAAATATCATATTGTTATTTATTAATGGATTCTAAGTGGTTTTAAGACAATTTTAGTTCTGGACCGAAATCCCATTCGAGGAAATATTTTTAATTATATTGCTCTCCTTATGTTTTTATACAAAGAACTAGGTTAACTTTCTACCAAAAATTGCCTAAAAATTATTATTTACAATATTTAATATGTTTATTAGTTATTTACTATTTTAAAGTTTTATTCCACACTCAGTTTTATACATCAAAAATATTTATTGGTTATTAATTTATAAAAAAAACATAATCACTTAGATGTATCTCAAAATTTATAATATATTAAGATAGAGACGGCACCCCTCTGGGACTATACATGGCCCTAGGGGACGATGGTCACTTACCATCAGGCAACATGTTTGCTCATAATAACAATTGCTTTATGATTTTTGCCAGTAAAGTAAGTATCTGAAGTTGGCAAAAACTATAAAACAGAGAGACATGCCACTAACACGAGATACGTGAAAATAAAAAAATAACAATATAATGTTTATTTCAAAATTACCGCTCGTAAAAATATCTTTTCAGACTTGTCCTTGAACGGAATGCTCACTGGAGCGCACTCATTCATTTCTCTCATATCTACCTGTTTCCAAAACGTCAATGACATTACAATTATTCTAATTAACTCTGGTTATTTTAGTTTAATTATGTTTTGCGCAGTGTTAACATAATCTTCTAAACCTATTTTTTTTATTAGGAAATCTTGTTAAAACATATGTTGCAGTTTACGTAAATATGAATTCAGATAAGTGTTTTTCTGATTACACACATAACTTGAAAATTCAAATTGAATGAAATAGAATTTGCAGGTATTTTTAAAATATTGGCTAGTATATTTTAAGAAGGTATGGTATTTGGTTTTAGTTTTCTATTACAGTTTCTCAGGTAGTGGGGTAGGTAGCGAGGTAGTGTATTTATCTAGCTAGGGGTAAAGCGTAATGAAAAAAAAAAGAAAAAAAATATATTTCAACATGTTGCAGTTTCTATAAATTTAAATTCATATAATAGTTTCTCTGATAGAATGATTAAAAGATGAAATTTAATTAAAAATTTAATTTTAATAGTAACAAGTATATTTTAACAAGGTATGACATTTGGTTTTAGTTTTCTATTACATTTTCTGAAGTGGCCAGAGAAGTAGAGAGGAGAGTGTCAGTGACTATTCCGCTAGGGGTAAAGCGTCACACTAAAAAAAATTTTTTCTCCCTCTCACCCTCTCTAATATAAAATAGATTATGATAAAACTGTTTTTTTTTTCTATTAAATCAACATTACAGAAAGTTTTAACACAAAAAATCCTAATCATTTGTATAAAAAAATTGGGTCTTAAGAAATATGGCATTAAAAGAAATTAATGTAATTTCAACTTATAATTCTAATAAGTAGGAGATTTAAATACAATAAAAAATAAAAAATAAAAGTTAATTAACTCTACTTAATTTTTCCCATTCAACAAAAAAATATAGTCAGAGAGAACCTAGTATTAATATATATATATATATATATATATATATATATATATATATATATATATATATATATATATATATATATATTTATCATATATATATATATATATATATATATATATTTATCCCTCATAGCAGGGTAGACCGAAAGTTTGCGACCATTGCGTGTTGGGTGGTGGAATTCAACACCGCTCTTTGTCTTTACCAGAGCGAGGAAGTGAAATAATTTAAATATAATCCTCCCCCGAGTGGAGATCGAACCCACAACCGATCGCGTCTACAGCCAGAAGCTGTCACACTGCGCCACATACATATATATTAATTTCCATAGTATTCTGGAAAAAAATTTACCTCATACTTTTAAACGTAGCGTCGTAGAAAGTGTCGCAATGATATAATATCGGTTGAGTTCACGTGACCTTGACTCGCTCGCCGCTTGCTCACACGCGAGTTCGACGACCATTCTATAAAGATGAACAATGAGCTACTGTACAGTATTTGTTACTAATGATAGAAACTTTCAAGAAATTTCAGCTTTTCATAGAGAACAGAGAGCAGAGTGAATTACCACTCTATTTTTAGTTTTAAGGAGTAAGTTGGGCAAATAATAATTCATTATTTTAGGCATGAAATACATTTTCATAACTTTCAAATTCACTCTTGCCTAGCATAATTTTTCAGGGTTTTTTTTATCCTAATCAACTTTTTTTATCCTTTCGAACGGTTTTTAAAACAATGAACGATCTTATTTAATAGAAGTAGATGTTCAATTAACAAAAACTTACTTGCATATAATATGATTATACCAGTTTCATTATCACCCATATGCGTGGTGAGTTACAATGTTTTTTTGTTAAACACTTTATGTTTTATAAATTTTTGGTTTTCATGTTGATGAGTTTATGCCTTTGTGCCTGTTTTGTTTTATGATTTTTGTTCTATTTTACTTAAAGTTTTTAAAGTTCTAAAATTCTGCAGATGGCAGAACATAACTGAGCCGAATTAGACGACGTAACTAATATTTTTTAAATTTCTTAGAAAGAAATTCGAACCCAATACCGACTGCTTACAACATATTGCTTAAAGTTGGCATGTAAGACTTATTAACACTGGAATTGTGTATAATATCTTGAACATGATGTGTAAAGTGGCGCAACTCTGTCGGTCTTTACGACCTTAACCCACTGAGATGATCAGTGTAAGAGAGTATGAAAATTTTAAACATATTTGTTTGCTCTTTAAAACTTAGATATATTTGTATTAACAATATGTAAATATATGCATGTGTATTATTGAAAAGTTGTTTAGAATATTAATGAAAAAAATTAAAAAATACATTTTTGTAAAAATTTATAGTCTTGTCATCGACGCTGGGCGTTGTTTAAACCAGTTTTTTACTTGAGCTGAAAAATGAAAATACTTTTTAAATACAATCATTTCCCCGAGCGAATATCGAACCCACAACTAATCGCTGTCCTACTGCGCCACAATGGATTCAGATATTTGTAACACAAATTGAAAAATAATTTTTACATTAAAACTTTAAATCTACAAAATGTCATCCTATTTCTTCAACATAACGAAAGACAACTTCAAAATTATTTCTTATTATATTATATAATGATTTCTTTATATTAAAATTATATTATTAATATCTTAAATTTATAATATACATATATAAATCTAGAACTTTACTTTAATAAACGTGTAACTTTTGCATATAATGCGAGATGGCATTACAAAATTCGCCGATCTTGACCTGAATATGCGATATGAAACGAGTTGGTCAGCCTACTCTATAAATGATATACTTTTGTCAAAAAATCGCTCAAATATAAATCTAGATTTTTATTTCTAAATAGATGATTATAATTATAGGTAAATTAAAAATTAGTTAAAATAAAAAAGTACAGACCCAGTCATTAGAGAATTAAGTTTTATATTAAAAAAAATATATATTAATTTTTATTTATTAATAATATTTATTTTATTTTTATCTTATGTTTATACAATTACTAAATTTAAGAATATATGAAATTAAATTAAACATTTGCAAAAACTTTTCTTTAAAAAAATTTAATAAAATATATATTTATATGTTATTATTTCAAATATAAATTATATTACGAATGGCACTTTGTTCACTCCATACACAATTTGTTTATTTTAAGTTCTTGGTTTTTGTTTAAGAAATAATTAAATTAAAAAAAAAAAATATTTAAGGAGACGTATTAGCCACGAACGAGTGTCGATGAAGTCTGAATATATAAAATAAGATAAGATATTGACTGTTAAACGAATTTAAGTTCTGAAACAGGTTTTATTATAATGTATGCAATGAATTAAACAGAATTTAGGTTTCATTTCCATAGAGAGCTGAGATATTAAAGATATTGTTAGCTTTAATCTGTTGTTCTACTATGTCCAATAATATGGAGGTAGACATTACTATAGTATATACTTAACATAAAAAACATTTTTAAAAACATTTTCACGCTTTTTCCTGCATATCAGAATAATCCACAGGAACCTTATCTAGAGACACTCCGATCTCAAATCGAGCTCGTTTCGTGTTAATAAGGGAAATGAAAAATTTATTGAAATATTTATATATCTAATCTATATATCTACAGCTTTTTTTCCAGGGCAAGTGGAGAGTATATAGTAGGTCCTTTAATGTATAATTTTTTTCAAAATTATATTAAGTTTCGTGCAGTCGTTTTTACATGTCAAATTGAATTGATAATATTTAAATTTTATTTTAATTTATCTGGTTTGGGAAAGCAAGGTGTGCCCTTAAGTAGCCACGAAACATACCATTTTTTTAATTTGGGTAAAAAGCAGTCACCAGAGTGTCTGGGTTGTAGGTTGTCCCTGATTACCATGTTATGTGAGATAAAACGGAAATTGTAAAAAAAAAACAAGCAATATAATTTTCAAAGTATATCTTTTTTTTGTAAGAAGCTTGTGTGATGCGTCATATATAGATATTATCTTACACTCTCTGTGTAAGATATATATAGACTTTAGTAAGTATAATTTAAATCTAATATATATTATATATCATTCAGGTTCCATTGGGGCAACAGCTTTAAACCTGTTCCGCTGTTTCCATATAGCTGACAAAATGTCGCAATAAATGTTTTGCCATTTCCCAATATATGGCAAGTAGTGTTCGGAAGGAAATAGTAGGTTTAATAGAACCTATATTAAATAGGCTTAGTGTAGTTATAATGTTATAATTTTAGAAAAAATGCGGCGTTGAGATCCGTTTTTCTTGAAACTATTTTAAAATTATTTTGAGATTAGATCTCTACTGCACAGTAAAAAGAATGAAGTTACTCTTATAAGGACACGTGTCGACAAGTTCACTGCAGTTCAAGACAGCTGACACGAATCTCTTTGAATGACGTTTTTTTTATAGCAGGGTAGACAGAAAGTACTTAGTGTCAAGACTTCATAATCCGCTTTCGTTGCGTGTTGAGTGACGGAACTCAACGCCACGCTTTGTTTTACCAGAGCAAGGAAATTTATAACACATTTTAAATGCGTTTCAACGAAACAAATGTATTTTAAAGAAACAGGAAGTGCGAAAAGATAAAGTTTACCAAATTTTAAAACCTCTATGATTTTAGAATTAATATTTAATATTTTTTATACTATATTTTAAATTATAAAAAAATATTTAAAACTATAGTCACACCTACAAATATGTTGTTTTCAAGCCCAGGTAAAAGACTTAAACGTGCTCGCGGTATGACATTTTGCAATTTTTTTTTTGCTTCATACTTTTATCCTGCATAGCAGGGTAGACAGAAAGTACCTAGTGTCAAGACACTCCGTACTTCGGTTTCCACTGAATTCGAGACATTGTGTGTTGAGTGGTGGAACTCAACACCGCACTTTGTCTTTTTGCCAGAGTATCTAAAAATAGAGACATTGCGTGTTAAGTCTTGGAACCAAACGCCACACCTTATCTTTTTTACTAGAGCAAGGAAAAGAAATTTTGGAAATGAGAAAAAGATTATATTACTTTATAAACTTGCTACCCACATTCACACCGCGTGAATTCGGGCAGAAAGCAGACAACACAAAAATTGCCCCATTGTTATAGACTTCTATGTATTATATAGTGTTTTTACTATTTTAGCTTCAACTTTAAACTCTAGGAGCTAATCAGGGGGAATGTGCGCCGAACGCCACGATTAAATCACTTCGCATTAAAAGCAAAAATTACCATAAAATTAATATGTATTTTCAAAATACATCCTAAATTTTGATAAACCGATCATTACATGTGACTAATATCCGTCATATCTATATAGATATGGCATCGGAAATCGCTTACAAAGCACAATGTCATCGTATTTAAACCACCGTCCCTCAAACAGTTAAGTTATTATGACAATGGCTGTCACGTACCAGCTATTATAATACGTCGTCACTGTGACTCGGTGTTATGATACACTTGACCTGGATTATTATTTACAACTAACTTCTCAATGATATATATATATATATATATACTTAAAGATCGAGGTATCGAGAAAGATCAGGGTATCCCCGAAGTCCCAGCTAGTGGCGCTCGAGGAGAAGCACCATGAGGTATCTACCAATTCAGAGTCCCATATAACCTGTCCCGAGTCCCCTATCGGGAAAATATCCGTAAGGCGATTTCCTATCATAATAAATGTAGTTATAACAAATATATTATCTAAAAATTTTGATATATTTTGCAGTTGTTAGCCTTAATAAAATAAAAGTCAATCACTTGGCCTAGGTAAAAGCTGAAGCAATAAAGATAGGTAGCTAGAATAAAAAAAATCTGTTAAAACCTATAAAAAAATGAGTGATTGATCACTACGTCATATCAATTCTGAGTGATGCTAGAACCTAAATGAATCAAAGTATACATTGCTTCTATATTTAACAAAAGCGTATTACAATTGCATAAGCGATAATATGTTGTATTATTTCCGCATAATTTTTTCAATTATGTCTTGTGACGTTAACTTAGACACACTTGACCTGTCGGTTTGATCTCTAGACTGTACTACGAATTGAAATGTTTACGTAAATTGTACACGAGGATTGCGAAAATAATAATTTATTTACCAAAAATTTATACAAACTAACATTGTATTATTAGATTTGCACAAAAAAACCATGTTCAGTTAAACACACTACTGAAATTCGAAACCAAGGAATTAAAAATCCGACCTTAGGTTATTTTTTCTCTATTTTTGGCGAGGATTGCTAGCAAGAAAAGTTTTAAATTCTAACTCCTGTAGTGTCATTGTTGGTATACATCAATTAAAAAAATATATAAGTTTAAAAATAATATTTATGGTAATATAAAAAAGAAGTATCTAAGGAGACAAAAAGAACACATGTATTAGGACATCGTGGCACAGTAGAGCAGCATGTCATATGTAAAGTAAACACGTCTGGCTGCAGTTTTGATTCCCATACAGGGGAACGATTATATTTAAAATTTATTTTAATTTCTCTGCTCTACTAAAACTAATTTTGGGCGGAAAGCAGTGAATTGAGTCAATGGATCTGACTATCCCGCTTTGCGGTATTAAACGATATTCTGCTTTTTCTATTAGAAAACAAACAATTTGTACCTACAGATAAAAAAATTCAACTTTTTGTTATCTTAACAAAACATCTCAAATTAGACTAAGAGACGTAAAAATAAAAGACAGATAAGTCTATCTCACGTGCAAATCTTTCAGTTGAAGGGCACATCCATATTAGGTTTTTCTGTGGCAAAAAATATTTTGTCAAATACACCCAAGGCTAGCTGACATAATTATGTTCATATGTAAGTACGTGATAGTATTTACTTTTGAAGAAAGATAATTAATTGTAATCATTAAAAATTGAGACGTCAGTTCCAGGGACATTTCCTATCTTTACAACGCTAAAGACGCAAAAGACAAAGTGCGGCGTTGAGTTCCACCACTCAACACGCAATGCCTCAAATTCGGTGGAAAGCGAAGTACAGAGTGTCTTGACACTAAGTACTTTCTGTTTACCCTGCTAAAAAACATGTATATGTATTCATATATCTTTATTATAATTTAAATAAAACTAATAATATTATATTTCACAAACGAGCTGTTCAATTCATCTCCGTGTCGTAAGTGCAAAGCAGTTGCATTATATGATAACTTTTAACCCATTGATCTACAGCGTTGCCTCAGAGGCGGATCCCTTATACGCTTAAAGGTCACGTTAATCATTTTACAGCCATTATTTGGTTTTAAATTCAATTTGACGTGGTTTAGGAATTATATGGCTTTTGATTCTTTCACGCTTTTCCCGTGTGTTGCTACAAGATACAGACTTAGAAATAATAAAATAAAGAATAAAGATAGAAACTTAATGTCCGCCATTCTCCGTTTTCCTTTCAATTTTGAGTTAAGTTGAGGAGTAACACGCCGCGTTTTATCTTACCAGGAATATATATATATATATATATATATATATATATATATATATATATATATATATATATATATGTATATATATATATATATATATATTTGTTTTTAAAAGTGCATTTCTTGTGAAGATTAACAATGGAAAAGAACACAAGTTAATGTTTAAGTTTAAACAACATTATAATATTTATTAAAAATAAACATTTTTTTTTCATTTACAGACGTTCGAGAACAAAGGACTTATACTACAAAATTTATTTTGACGGTAAGAATAGCGTAAATTTTTTAAAATTATTTATATATATATTTTTTTTGTTTTTAATTTCTATTTATCGTTGTGTATAAAGAGAAATTAGTGACGCACTATTTATATGCATACTTTCTGAGAAAAAAACAGTGAATTGAAATTATTTTCCTGACCACAAATGTGGTTAAATAATTTTCGTGATATTTACACATTTTAAATGAAACTATTTTAATCGAATTTATTTTATTTAATTATATAATATTTTGGTATTCGAAAATACATTTTTGAAAACCTGACATTTCGAAAATATTACAGTAGTCGGTGACGGTACAAGTGAATAAACGCAATTAATTCGCTTAAAATAGTAATTTTCGAGTAATGATTAATATTAAATTCAAGCTTTTTTAAAGTCTTGTGTTAAATGTATCATAAGTCTTATTTTAAATATATCATATAATATGTTAAATATATCATCACCTTCAGTGGTGGTGGAGCCTAGAGCCGTCGCATTAACAAAAACGCTACTCCTGTACCACATTGGCTTAATGTTTTTTTGGTTTGTTTTCCTGTGTTTAGTATTTATTCGACAAAGTTCACATGTTGTTATAAATATCACTTTGTTCCGAAAAGGATTTCAGTTTAATTATATTTTTGTTTACATTTATTATACAAACAAAAACCCTAGTGAATATAATATCAAGTGTTGAATCTGTGAGCAATTAAAATGACTTTTAGTTTATTTTCCTTTCTTTGTTTCTTTGCTCTGGTAAAACATACCGTAACATTGATTACCTCCACTGTAATTTTAATTTTAAAATCATTTAAGCATTATTATTACCTTACCCTGATATCCCGTCATCAATGTAATGAATTAAAAATATAATTCAACGTAAAATGTTATTATATGTACAGTAACACAAGGGTCACCTTGGTTGACCTTCAAAAACAGTGTATCATTGATACACATAAATATATGATAATGATGCTGAAAATCACGTAGGAAATGTCTGAAGAGGTTATTAATGATGTCAAAGATAATTTACGCGATTTTTACACATTTGAAATGAAACTATTTTGAAAATACATTTTTGGAAACCTAACGTTTCGAACACTTTACAACAGTCCATAGTCACAGGTCTACCTGTAAAAAATATACACGATTAATCCCTTTAAAATAGTTTTATTTAAAAATTTGAAAAGGTTAATGACTATAGACAAGACGAAAGAAGTATGTACTGTGGCTTTGACGCTCCGTTCTCTCTGACTACCTTAGTTAGGGATAAAGCGTGAAAAACGAATAAATAATAAATATATAAAGATATCTATACATTAGTTATAATTAGAATTCACTTATGTATATTATGATATTACAACATGCAAATTGCATATTTATTTTATTGCAATTATTTAATCAGTTAATAATTTCCATTTAATTCTTTGTACCATAGAAATCAATACATGTCCATATTTTAAATTATATCCAGTGATTGTAGAGGATTTAAATTTAACTAAATGAATAATTCACTAATAATGTAGGTAATTTTCCCCCGTCTCCCCTTTTCTTTGAAAATAAAACGCGAATTTTATTTCTATCGCCAATGTATAAAATTAATAGAAATAGATGAACAAACTTTATGGGTTATGTGAATTTCTGCGCTCTGATAATAAAGAGCGCGGCGTTGAGTTCCGCAAGTTAACACAGATTGTGTTCAATTCGGGTAAAAAGCGGTAAGCGGAGTGGCTTATTATAAAGTACTGAGAATTTATTTTGCTCATAAATTATAATAATATAAAACAAATGATCGTGGCGGTCGTGGCGCAGTGTGACGGCATCTGACCGGAAACTCGATCGGTTGTCGGTTCGATTCCCACTCGGGGAAGAGATTATATTTAAATTATTTTCACTTCTAGACATAACGCGACGTTGAGTTTTACCACTTGACACGCAGTCTCGAATTCGCTGGAAAGCTACGTACGAAGTATTCTTGCCATTGGGTACTTTTTGGGTAACCCTACTGTGCGTGAACGTAAAAGCGTGAAACTAGGAAAAAAACGAATAAAATAACAAAAATAATAACACAAATTACTATTGAAAACAGGATAAACGACCACCGCAATTTATTCATTAAATTATTCCTCATACATAAATCGAGAGTAATTTTCGATATGGCAATAACATTTCTAAGGAATATAGATAACACCATTGTGTGTCATTTGGGTAGAATCATTACTTTACATAACGTAAAGGAAAAATGATGATTTAATTATGTGAACATTGGACATTTATATAATATATATATTAAGTTTATATAGAAATGAATGTTAAAACCCATTATTTTGTCATACACTAGAATTCACTTTTCTACAAAGTAGCGTATCCTAATTGGATAAAAAAGGGAAAGCGAAGTGAAAATCAGTAAATATCTTTTTTTCTTATATTCGCAGACGGAATCTAGTGTCAAGATACTCCGTTCTTTGTTTTCCACCTGAAATAGAGAAATTGTATGCTGATTGGCGGAAATTGTGTGTTGAACTTGTTGTGGCTTGCTTTACTGGAACGTAAATAATTGAAATATAACTACTCCTTCAAGCGGGAATCAAATCTACGACTAATGAACTGAAGGAGCATCAGTTAACTAATATAAAATAATTAGTTTAGTTTTACGCTTGCGTGTGAACTCAGGGAAGCCCATTTGCGTTTTCCTCTTGTATTAACTTCATTCAATAACGTTATTACCTTGATGTACTTGATTGTACTTAGAATACTCGAATGACTATAGATTCCATAGTTTTTTTCAAAGGGGTTATGTAATTAACTTATATTCTCTAATATCTAATCTAGTAAAAGGTAGGGTGAGATAGTTCTTGGAGATACGGAAAATAACAGGAATATTCTTGTTTTTTTGTAGATCTATGATATAGTTATGTTTTTCTAACTTCATGACACTAAATGTGGTGTTAGACTGCCAGTTACCAAGATATTCATTTAAATAGATATAAAAATCAATACCGTTTGTCCGTCTACAATAATATAACCTTATTGGATTTTTTTAATTTCTTTAAATTTTAAATTTAATACTAAAATTCAAGATATCAAAATATTAAAATAACTATGTTTTCATTATTTATTTCACTGTTTTAACCAGCAAATGCGTTTCATATATACATATAATGGGCACTTTATAAGCGTCTCGCGTACTGTTTGTACTGTAGCCGCTGTCAAGGATCATTTGTAAATCATATTTTTCTGTCCAACACAATATGGTTTTAGCAAATAGAGTATTGTGGACATATTTAGTGAGTAGTGACAGTCCAAGGTCATTCAATTTAACCTTAAGTTAAACTGAGGTAAGACGTTTCTATGACTTGTGCAATATTTTTTTTGTTTTTATGTTTGTTTTAGTATTTTTTTAAATTATTTTTAGAGCATTATATAATGTGGTGATAGAACTCTAAGTAACTGAATGTTAAACTAACGTTTAATAAGTGAGTTAACTTATAGTTAAACTTAGGTAATACGTTTGTGATCTAATTGCTGGTATTACTTGCGCAACATATATTTCTTTTATATATATATATATATATATATATATATATATATATATATATATATATATATATATATATACATATATATATTTATATATATATATATATATTCATTTAAACTCGGATAAGTTATATTTTTCGAGGTACTGAAAACGACAGTATTTTGTGATTTTTATTTCTGAAATGGTATGTATTTTATTTAATTTTATTATCAATTTATATCTGCCCTGTTTGAAATATAAAACATATTTTAATATTGAAAATCGTGCCACTATGTTCCATAAGTCATAGAAAAATATTATACAAGTATTATCAACGCAGCAAGATCAATAAGCTGTTAAAAAATATATATTTAAAAAAAATAATGTTTCCACAATAATTTAGGTCGTGGCCGGTCGTAGTGTAGTGTGACATCGACTTACTGTAAACGTGTTCGGTTATGGGTTCGATCTCCACTCGGGGGAGTGATTATATTTAAAATTATTTTAACTTCCTCGCTCTGGTAAGACAAGATGTGGCATTGAGTTCCACCACTCAATACACAATGTCTCGAATTCAGTGAAAAGTGAAGTACAGAGTACTTTCCGTCTACCCTGATATGCGGGATAAAAGCGTGAAGTTAAAAAGACAAATGTTTAGGTAACTTATTAATTTTAATTAAATTTAGACATTTTAGATTCGGTTCAAATAAAAAAAAATTAATGTAACTTATACGCAAATTTCATCTTTTTAAATGTATCTAAAGGGAACTTAATTTCAAAACTTTATATTTTAAGTATTGAACAAAAATATGAGGTATAGCGTGTTAAGTAGTCGAAGTCAATACCACGTTTTGTTGTACTAAATTTATATATAATATTACCCTCAGTGGGAATCGAACCCCCAAGCATGTCGTTTACAACCTAACGCTATCTCACTGCGCTACGATGGTCTTTTTTATTTTATTTATTTATCATAAATTTTAATAAAATTTTATACATATACATATTGTAACGTATACTATATTATCCTGTTCAACTGGACACTATCTCAGTATTCATTCCGCGTCGACCCTGTACGTTCATGTGAGTTACGTATTTACATCATATTGATGTTAGTCTTCTAATATATATATATATATATATATATATATATATATATATATATATATATATATATATATATATATATATATATATATATGAGACGTATATAATCATAATGTATATTCAAAATACTGTTTTATCATATTTATATGCCATTTTTAACCTTTGTTTATAGAGGTAGTCATAAGGAAAGTCATTTTTAAAATTGTGAATAAGATTTGTTATGAATGATCCGTTCTGTCTTACCGGAGTGAAGAAATGAAGATATTTTAAAAATAACAATTCCACCGAATGGAAATCGAGCCTAGAACTAGTCACATTTACCGTCAGTCAGACGGTATCCCATTGAACTATAATGGTCCATTCTTCCATATATCACTTTAAAATTCATTGTTTTTTTTACAGATATTCAAATATTTCAACTGAAAATTCCAGCAATGTTGTTCACAATTCTACTCTACATGGTCTATTGCATGGTATATACTATACTACTCGCAATAGCCGGCCTCTGGTGTTTCGAAGAATGTACTCTGACCGAGGAAGAAGAATATGAATTCATACATCATCATCGAGCTATGCCATATTAAATGGTCTACTGCATTTGACAATCGGTCTACTGCAATCGGCTTGGTCTACTCATAATTGTGAGTATTATTTTGTATATTATTTTTATGGTTCTACCATTTTAGCATAATTAAGTCATGATATGTCCGAAACATTATGGGATTTTATTTTCAATTTGAAATGAATTAGTGATCTAGTTTGCAATATCTTCAAAATATACACCCTTGGGCCAAGTCCAGTCGAGTTGAGTCAAATCAATTCGAGTCGATTGATTTAATAGTGATTTTGTTCACCCTGGTTAGGTCCCGATCAATGTGGAAAATATTTAAAAAAAATCATCTCCAGTTTTTTTAACTATAGTTCCTAGGACTGGAGTAAGACCTATCTTACTCCAGTCATTTCATTATTGTATAAGTTCGTTATTGTCTTTCGAAATCGTAATATACAATTAAAAGTAATTTATAGTGATATTATTTTAACTGCATTAATTGTGTAATATTTTTGACGTTTGTAGTAGCTTCAAATTGTATAGCAGGATAACCAGAGTTAGCCTAGTGTCAAAACCCTCCGCTCATCTCTCCCTACCAATAACGAGACATTGCGTGATAAAACCGGTACTCAATGGCGCCGTTTGCCTTACGAGAACGGAATACTGACCATAATTCAAATTTTATATATTCCCCCCAAATAGGAATTAAATCCACAACCAATAACGCTTACAACCACGCACTGACTGACTGTGCCATGGTAGCCTCTTGAAAGTTCTTCGTAGCTGATTAAATCAACGGATAAAGGATAACGGATAGGGATCCTCTGTATTCCTCTGTCCTTATACATGTGCGTGTATGAAGCGTGAAGTGTTGTTTTGTAATACATCATATGCAATTATGCATATCCGTTAAACGTTGCAATGATTCAAATTAAATGTGACCTTAGTGTATTTATCGAATTGTATGATTTTTAGAACAAATTTTAATAAGCTAAATTTTCTTGACCTTTTTGTTTGTTTACTCGTTAAAAAGGCCGGTCGTGGCGCATTGGGACAGCGTCTGACTTCAAAGGCAATCGCGTTCACACGCGATCTGTTTTTGATGCGATTCCCACTCGGAGGAGTGATTATATTTAAATTATTTTAACTTCCTCGATCTGGTAAGACAAAGTGCAGCGTTGAGTTCTGTCACTCAACATGCAATATCCCGAATTTGGCGGTAAGTGAAGTACGGAGTGTCTTGACACTAGGTACTTCCTGTCTACCGTGCTATGCAGGATATAAAAGCGTAAAGAAAAAGATACAGTACTAAGTGTCTTGACACTAAACCGTATACACCTAGCATCACAAAATATGAAGCTAGGAAAAATAAGTTTTAGAAAAGTCAACGTTTCGAACACATAGTAGTCTGTGGTCACAGATACGTTGAGGTGTTGGAATGTAGGTTGATATAAAAATTATTATATCCAACTACCGCCAATGGTTTTTAGTTACCTGGCTATGGATTCTTTACAAATTCTAAAGATCAGTTAAATTTACAAAAAGTAGTGTTTATTAGTAAGAAAAGATATTTAGAATTAATTCTAAAGTTATTTAAAACAATATATTTTTCGGTTCAGTTTTTTCTTCACAAAGTAAATTTAAAAATGGTATATTTATACCTTATTATACTTGTTATTTTTGTTTAAAAATCGAATTATAATTTATTTTATGTTATAATTAAGTAATTTATGCCATCGGAAAATGTATAGTATTTTATAGTAATAATCATCTATAAAACAGATATTTGGTTTTCACGCATTTTACACATTTTACACAGGTTGGTCTATCTATCTGTGACCTTAGACTGTAAACTGTTCGAAATGTTGGGTTTCCAAAAATGTATTTTCAAATACGAAAATATACGTGATTAACCCCTTTACAATATTTTCATTTAAAACTGAATGAAATAGTTGCAAAGGGTGTGTCATCGTTATTATTGCAGATTGTCGACTTAACAATTTTATATTAAATAAATATTATATACCATCAAAACTCGAGAAATTGTGTGTTAACGAGACCCGGAACTCAACGTCGCCCTGTCTAAACAGAAATAAGATTACTTAAATACAATCAATCCTAGAATAACTATTATAAACTACGGACAGCTAAAATGTCTCAAATTCCAGTACCAAGTAGAAAACAATGTACCTTGATACTAGGTTCACTCTGCTAAGTAAGAGAAATGAGATGTTCTTTTTTATAAAATATTTATATTAGTGTTTCTAGACTTGTTTGACAGATCGTGAATAAACGGACAGTATCCTAAGAGTAGAAAATGGAGTCTTGACATTAGTTATTTCGTTATCTAGCATCTGAAAATTACCACCGCCAGGGTCTTGGGAAGATTAGGGTAGTTCCTATGGCCCTGGATAGTGGCAGGCAAGAAAGAGCACCATGAGATTGTAGTGGGAAGCTGGCCAGCGTCCACCCATATTGTGAGTCCCATATATCCCATTCGAGTACCCACCCGTTCATTTGGGAACTTTTGCATTTTTTTTAATGTGAGGAAACCCCTCTATAATAAAAAAAATAAAAAAGGGCGAAAAAAATAGTTCTAGAATAAACAAATAAATGTCCATTGTCTTGAGATAATGACATCTCGTGTTTGTCAAATTCGTTTGACGCATCCATCTGAAAATATGGGAAAGACGCAATACGAACAAAAAATAATGTAACGTACCGCTTGTAGTGTAATGTGAGACAGAAAAGTGTATATATATATATATATATATATATATATATATATATATATATATATATATATATCTTTAACAAGTATTTACCACAAATTTTATTATTTTTATGTTGCCTTTTGAGATCACTCTCCCGTGTAGAAATTATACTCACCCTACTTTACTACGTCAAGTTTTTAAACTAAAACAAATGTTTTAACACAAAACATTTGTATACAAATTTATATTATACAATAAATGAGAATTACACAATGTCGGCAATTAAAAATCGCAATTTTACACGAGAGACCGGACGACTCGACGTTCGTACATTTAAGTTGTAACCTCTATCCGTTTCAGTAGTCTGTGCAGTTAGCCGCCTGCGAACTTATATAAACATATATAAAATAACACAATCGGCTAAGTCTATGCCTAGTCTGACGGAAGGCTTTGTGTTTTAATTGTAATTAAATTTTAATTTAAATTAAATATTAATTTGCGGTTTTTTTATGGTTTTTACAAAGGTGTCGTCTAATTTGTGCATTGTAAATTAGTTCTGAAAACCTGAAAACAAAAAAGGAGATATCTGGAGGTAAATTATTTTCTTTTGAATTATAAAGGTTTATTTTTTTATTATTATATTTATTAAAAAAATATTTTATTTAACGAATAAATAGCGAGTCATTTGAAAGGTACGTTTCGTATATAAAACAACAAAAATATATAATGTACGTCTGTACGTACGTAAATGTATAATCTATATTTTAACATTCATCAATAAGCTTTTCATTGCTTTTCACCCGAGATTAAAACATTTTGAAATTTGCTGACGTTATTTATTTATTTTTAAGGGAAACATAAAGTATCTTTATATATAAAATATTATATATATTTACATATTGTATAACCCAAAAACCAAATCAAATTTCCACAAGTTACTTAAACACAAATTGGATTTACATCACATATGAAATATATTACATATAAAAAATAATTTAAAAAAAATAGGAATATAAAATAAATTTTCAGCTTAAATAAATAACCTTACTTTAATCCTTTTCTTTTAAATATTAGTCTGACTGATATTTAAATACAAATATTCATAAACAAAATTTATATTAAACGTTTAAATATTGGTGCTAATTGTCTAGTTTCTTTTGATTATATATAATTATTATTAAATATAATTATTTATTACAAAAAAATGTTATATTTCTTATTACATATAGATTATTTTATTTATCAATATTTACATTTATTTTGTATTAAAAGAAAATTAAATAAAAAAAAAATATATTATTATTTTACTTTTAATTCCATTTTATTAGCCTTATCAGTACTTACACATCTTCCTCTCTATATAATAATCAATGTATGAATTTTTTTTCTCCAATTTTTATATTAATTTGTTTTTACCATTTTATAACAATTTGTTTTAGTACGTTTTTATATTATTTTATTTATTCATAAGTCAGTGTGTTTTTCATCTTTAATTGAATATTTCTGAAGTTTCATAAAATATATACGTATATTGATAAATCGTATTTTTTTTCTGAAAAACAAGTTTCAGAAATTCTTACATTTAACATTCACATTATATATATTAAAAAATATATAGATAAATAAGACCACGTGCGGCGTTGAATTTCGCCACTCAACACGCAATGCCTCGACGTCGGCGGAAAGTATAGTACGGAGTGTTTTGACGCTAGGTACTTTCTATATACCATGCTATGCGGAATAAAAGCGTGAAGCTAAAAAAAATAAGGCATATCTCAAAATAACACTTAATAAGTCCCAAGCGGGATTTGAACTCATAACTAACGTGAAGACGAAGTTTCTGAACTTCAGAACTAATTACTTTATAAGCAAACAAAATAAACGCAGGAAAAACACAGATACCTGAATGACGTTATTATTACATACAATTAAATAACAAGGTATAATGTTCTTGACTTTGAAATATAATGTATTATGTAATTTTCTATGAAATTGGATGGTGTTTAATATAAAAATGGTAATGATTTATGTCAATTTCATTTCCCATACAAAAATATTTTGCACTTTTCTTTTAGTATTAAACAAGCAATCAATTGAAAATAGACGAGTAAGCGTAACGTTTTATTGTGCTAGACATAGTGTGGCGTTGAGTTCCGCCATAACGTAATGTCCAAATTTGGCGAAAAACGAAGTACGGAGTGTCTAACCAACTTAAAGAAAAAAGTACTTGTCTATTTATCTATAATAATGATAATAGAGATGTTGTATTCAACTTATATTTGGACGACGAAGTTAAATAGAAACCTGAACTCAAAAAAAAAAAAATTTAAACACTGAGGAGTTTTGGTTTCTACAAAAACAATTTGACGGACGGTTTCTTATAGGCGCGGGTTCAATTCCTTCTGCGTTTTATGCTTTTTTATTTTTTTTAATTAAAAAATTAATGTATAATATTATTATTCTAACGTCATGAGTGAGCGGTACGAGAGATCGGGGGAGACCTCGGTTGACCTTCCAAATCACAGTATCGAAGATACTGGAGGAATGTCACGTAAAACGCATGAGAACCCCCCCTAAGGGCATGTATAAATAGGATAATAACTGTCGCCCGAGGCGAAAGAGGTATCCATACTCTCTAACGACCCCGCAAGGGATAAAGCGTGAAGCTTAAAAAAACTACATATACCATATGTCAAGTTCAATTACAAAAAATAATTTCATAATCAGCCTTCGTATAACAACCTCGTTCGTGTGTGCTTATGTTACGTACGGTCACTGTCGTGTTATAAATGTTTAGGGAGCAAACTGGAGGGTTCCCTAATTAATTGTAATACTGGAATTCTCGTAAACAATGCGTTACTAAGGTAACGTTTTGTTTACGGGCAACGAGTAGCTACCTTTAAATAAGGCTATGTCTTTAAATATCAAACAAATCAAACACATTTATTTCACACTTTTTATCCCACATAGCAGGAAAGACAGAAAGTGCCAAGACACTCCGTACTTCGTTTTCCACCGAATATGAAATATTGCTTGAGTTCCACAACGCCGCATTTTGTCTTACCAGGGCGAGGAAGTGAAAATAATTGTAAATACAATCACATCCCCGATATAGAATCGAACCCACAACCGGTCGCGTTTACACTCAGACGCTGTCACATTGCGCCACGACCTGCCTATAATATTTTTAAAACATTATTTATTAAAATATTAGAATTCTCTGTTTAAAAGGGGTACATTTTTTTTATATATTTTAAATTAAACTATACAAAAGAATGAGAAAAAACTTGACGCTTTTTTTACGTTTGAGCAGTGCACGTTTCTATATTTGATTTTTCTATATTCATAAAGAAAATATGGTCTTCAAGGAGTCAGTCATTATATATTTTCAGTCAGTCATACTATATTGTTTACAAATTTTTAATTTAAATATATATTCATATTACGCGCTTTGAAATTATAAATTAACTATAAATGTAAACGGAATGCCTTATATACTTCGCGTCTGAATATATATATTATATATAAATAACCAGTACGATTTATTTTAGCATTATAGTTAGTTACAGGTTCAAATTTTATAATCAACTTTGTATACTTCGATGCTCAAAACAAGTTTTTTTTCCATAAAGAAGATTCGATACATTTCCATACTAATTGAAATAAAAATCGTTATAAAATAAATCATAATAATAACAATAATTAACGTGAAAAATGAATTATTTAGTTAATTCAGGCCATTTCCATATAGAACTTCCGAAACTAACGATTTTTAAGTCCTTGGTGCAATATCCCGCAATGCGAACGTTTGCACAATATTTCATTCACTTACGTGTGTTCAGTGTATATCTTCTGCACGTATTACTTATATATATATATATATATATATATATATATATATATATATATATAATATATATATATATATATATATATATATATATATATATATATATAAAGGTAAAGTGCGGCGTTGAGTACCGCCACTCGACACGTATCTCAATCTCAGGTGAAACGTAGTTAACTAAGTGTCTTGACACTGATCTCTTGTCTCTGATTTCCCTTGCTGATGACGGATAAAGCGTAAAGTTGCTCTTTTGTGACCGTAAACTCTATAGGGATTTGTTTTATTTATAAAAAAATTAATATTACAGGGTACCGTTATAACATTTAGCGTATGACAATATCAAAAGCAGTCAACAGAGTGTCTTGACTCTAGGTTGTCTCTGACTACCCTGATATACGGGATAAAGCATGAACCTCTAAAACCAATACAATTCGAACGTAACGCCATCGAGTCAAGCCAGCTACTTCACAATTACGAGCGTAATATAAATATAATTACATACTACATTTGAACCTGACATTCAATAACAATGGAATAGGAAAAAAAATCAATGAATTATTAAGTAAACAATGCAAATAAATTAAAAAAAAGAAATATAAGATGTTTGTGAAATTATTTGCGTTACTTGTTTATTTCCGGGGACGTGTAGACTTTGTTTTTTTTAATATATAACGTTTATCACGTTATCATGACGTAGTTGGTAATAATGATAATTTTCCAAATGGTTCTAAATTCTATTATTCTTATGAGGAATATTAATGTTATTTCGATTATTATATATTTATTTTTTCACGCTTTATCCCGCATAGCAGGATAGTCAGAGACAACCTAGTGTCAAGACACTCTGTTGACTGCTTTCCGCTCAGAATCCAGACATTGCATATTCTAATAGTCTTATTAAATAAGTTAATTGCACTAAATGGGTGTAGCTGAAGTAAGGAGCGATTAAGGACTTATTGGTTTTCTGTGGAAAGTCAGTAAAAAAATTTCAATACTTGTCTGTCTGTTTGTATGTTCTCGCTTATCTCAGGAACCCGATAGCTGAATACATAAGGGCTAACTTACGCTACTCATATATTATAATTATAAAATAAAATTCCAGATATACTTCACTTTTACGCGGACGGAAATATAAAATTTGAACGAAAATGAATTAAAATTTCGATTTTAATATCATAATTCCATTCAACGGAAATCGAACCCCCAACCACTCGGACACTGTTCCGTTGCATTACATTAGCTATTACCTCATGCGTATAAATTACAAACAAAGATTTATTTCTATTGTTTCACAAGATGCATCTGTTTTTGCCAATTAACTGTTTAATATATAATTAGAGTACAAGCTTAACACATGAAGCTGAAACAATTACGGAGCGTCTTGACAGTAGGCACTTTCTGACTACCGTGCTATGCGGGATAAAAGCGTAAATATATATATATATATATATATATATATATATATATATATATATATATATATATATAAATATATATAGAAAAATGAAATTTACATACAATTTTTACTTAAGATTTAATATTGCAATAAATGCCCATGTGGTCTTATTAAAACCGCGTAATATCCAAAAATAAGACATTTCTCTGTGTCTATTTGATTAAACAGGGCAGTTACGCCTACAAATCATTCAAATATTTATATATCATTTAATAATGACCCCAACCTAGATCATTGTATACTTAATAAGTCATGTTTATTTTACACAATGTTGACAAAAGTTGACCTTAGTTATAGTTTGACAGCTCGGTGAATCTAAATATTTTACGTATTTTTTTTTTAATATTAGCTTATATTTAAAGTGGGTCAGTGTATACGTCAGATCATTCTTCGATCCCCATAGTAGTAAATATTATGTTTATATTATTTCCATTTCATTTTGATCATGACTCGGCGTTGAGTTACGCGACTCTACGTGTGATGTCTCAATTAGGGTGGCGATTTGAGTATATTGATGCTATAACACAATTTTAACCTAATTGTAGTAGAATTCCGCGTTCGACTCTTAGCCAAGAAATCCTTTTGCATGCAATTTTTATCCCAAATATTATTTATATAAAAATACAAATATAATCAAAATCAATACAGCTATATATTATTTTAAGAAAATTTTCATAATAATCAAAGTAAAGTAAAGCAACAAATTGCATATTTTAATGATTACAAACCTTATTACCATAATTATATCTATCGTGAACTAAACGCGATCTTGACACGCACCAAATGGAACGTAAAGAAGTACTTTTGTACTAACAGAAGTTCTGCGTTATTTTTATTATTTAAATAATAATTATTATTATTAATATTATGCATTTAGTTCAAAGATTTTAACTAAAGTGTGTTAGTTTCTCTTAATTTAAACGCTTGGTAAATGATTTAAATCATTTGAAATATAATTCAATTATGATACATCATTCGTATATTGATATGTGATACGATAAAGCTAGCTGGTTAAGGCGCAGTGGGATAGTGTCTGACTGTTAACACGGTTGTAGGTTCAATTTTCACTCGGGGGAAGATTATATTTCAATTTTTAATTTCTTTGTTCTGGTAAGACAGACATGGAAAGCGAAATACGGAGAACCCTGCTATGCGGGATAGAAAACGTGAAACGGGATACAAAAAAAATGTGGTGTACAAGAAAATTGATAATAATAATACTTTTTGTTGGGATGAATATATACCAAGGGTGGTAGGTACCATGATAAAGCAACTAGGAACTATTTATCGATGACATTTTAGACAAATCTAGAAGAAATTTCGCAAATTGCAGAAGTGATTAAAACGTTTGTCAAAACTCTTAAGTATTTATTAGTTTACTTTTAAAGTTACCAATGAAATGGATTTTTGGATTCACAATACCCGAGAACAAATACGTAATCATGTATGCAAGTAGCGCCATCTCTTTTTCGACTTTAAAAATACTAAGTAAACGATTGTATAGAAGTAACGAGATTTTTTAAATTTAAACGTACAAATTGAACAAAGATAATATTAGATTATGTTAAATTAATAAAAATAGATATTCATAAATAAAACCTACTTAATTGAACGCCATCATAGCACAGCGAGACAACGTCTGAATGTAAACGCGATTGATCGTGAGTTCAATTCCCAGTCAAGGGAATGATTGTATTATATTATAGTAATTTAATTTTTCGGCTCTAATAGCGAGGCATTGCGTTTACCAGTCACCACGCAATGTCTCGATTTCGGGCGGAAAACGATAAACGGAGTGTCTTGACACTACATTGTCCCTAACTACCCTGCTACTATATTCTCGTTCTTATTATTTATTATTTAATTTGTTATATTTCCTATTACATTTTACATTTCCTGGACATTATTTACAACTATATTTTCGTATATAACACCATAGTATAAACTTTTGAGTTGCTGTTTTAATACTTACAATTTTAACAATTACCGCCATTAAAAAAAGTATCAATTTAACTGATAAAGAGTTACTATCTACTAATTTATTCATCATTTTTGGACTAAATGATCCACTGTGTAAATTGAAAAAATGTATAAGAATTTAAAAACAGCAGAATTCGAACCCCCACTTCTTATTCAGTTTATAGGAGGCAACATTTTTATACGTTTTATAAAAATATTATTTATTAATAATATATGAAAATAATCTATAATTTTTTTTAATTAAATACTGAACCCACTACAGGGTACTTACTTGGCCATTATTTCGTCATATATATGAATATTGTATTAAAAACATAATATACAATTCACACCTATACGTCGAGATAACACTTGGCAAACTTCGAAAGAGTTGCAAGAGAAAAGATAATGAAATACATACGAAAATTAGAAACCTATGAAGGTCACCGTTACTTAGAGACATTGACCGACAAATGTATGTACATTTACTTAATTTAAACAAACAAATACACAATTGTTGTGTAGTTATAAATTTAAATATATACTAGATAATAGATTCAATTCCCACTTGTGGAAAATATTTATAATGACATCTTCATGTGTTTTCGTATAATAAGGTAATCACTGGGAGGGACTCATTTTCCTATAAAAATAAAAACATTGCGTATTCAGTGGCGGAACTGAACGCCGCATTTTAGATTACACGAGATCATTAAAGTAATTATCATAAACCTAAGTTAGATTTGAAGCCTCTATGGTGTTTAAAGTCAAATGCTGTCATACTGCTTTACCTCGTTTTTATCTTTAACAAACATTTTCGTATTATTGTACTAAAATTATTGTTTGTGTGTAAATATAGGGAAAACACTTAAGAGAATCCCGTTTACTCGCTATGGTAAGACAAATTGCGGCGTTAAGTTTCGTTACTTCAATATAAATCGAATAATGGTAAACAAAGTGTTTTGACAGTAGATTGTCCCTAACAAGCCCTAAGCTGATTCGTAAAACTCAGAATTAAAGATTGCATATGTTTGTTCACTTTCATACATTTCTACATCAATGTTGAAACTGATGTTATATTGATTATGATGATATATAGTTTTGTATTGCATCCAAAAACATATTTACAGTCAGTTTATATATACGTACTATAATAATCTTGAAATATGTTTTTTTTTATTTATTTATTTCTTTAGCTTCACGCTTTTATCCCGTATAGCAGGGTAGACAGAAAGTACCTAGTGTCAAGACACTCCGTGCTTCGCTTTCCACCGAATTCGAGACATTGCGTGTTGAGTGGTGGAGCTCAACGCCACACTTTGTCTTAACCGAAGATTGAGCGAGGAAATGAATATAATTTAAATATAGTCATCCCCCCGAGTGGCGATCGAACCCACAACCGATCGATTTACAGTCAGACGCTGTCCTACTGCGCCACGATCGACCTCAAATATGATATTTCTACAATAATAAATTAGTTTTGCAAAGAAATTCGAATTCATATATCCTTTATCTTATAAAAGCGCTTTCAAATAATAAAATTAAGCAGTAAACGGAGTGTCTCGACACTAAGTTATCTCCGGCTACCTGCTGCAGATGCAGGATGAAGTGTTAAGCTGCATTTTAATTTTTATGGAACATCAGGTTCACGTTATGAATACATTGTACAGTATTCAGATCCGGACACACGTGCGAATTTTCAAAAAAATAGACGGAAGTATCTGTTCAAAATATTTATATACAATGTATAAACATTGCGAATATCAAAAATATTTATGTTCTGTTTTTATATTATTAAAGTACCTTACACGTCACCTGAAAAGAGATTGAAAATTAGAGACCATCGTGGCACAATGGAACAACAACAGACTGTAAACGCGATTATGGATTTGATTTCTATTCAGGGTATTATTATACTTAAAATTTATTTTCACTTCTTCACTCTGACAAGACAAAGCGCGGTGCTGAGTTCCGCAAACAACACGCAATATCTCAATTTCGGACGGAAAACAGTCAACGGAGTGTCTTGACAATGGTTTGTACATGTACTGTACATTTTATGTTGGAATTTATAAATGAATATAAAAATAAATGAGAAACGATCAGTCAATATATTATAAACATATCGTTAAGATTAGTACAACAGGTTTCTCCGAATACTTATTCGAAAGCTAACTATACACTGTAGTCTGTGAGTTTAATAGGCGACTTATATGAGACGGACAAAAGAAGACAATAATAACTAAAGATGAGGGTAGGTGTAGGTAGTGGAGGTAGTGTAGGCGTACCTAACTACCTACCATATATGAATTAATACATCAAATAAATTTCTAATTGAGTAAATTAAATTAAACGCAGTTTAAATTGTAAACTGGCACACTATGAATGGATACACAAAACACTTTCTCCCATACTCAAGTGTATTTAACTAGCGGTCTGAGATGACGTCAATTGATAATATTATTGATAAGGAATGTAATATTTAATACAATATTACACTAATATATTTTTTTATATTTTACGTAGAAAATGTTATAATTTATTATGCCACTCGATTACTTCTTAATTAGCTCTTTGCCTCATCCGAATCGTCTGAAAAGTCAAAGTAATAAAGAACTATCTAGTGTCAAGACACTCCGTTGACTGCTTCCCATTTGAAAACGTGATATGATAACAGTTGAGTTACCAACTCAATACCTTACAAATAAAACTAATATAAATATAATAATTTCCAATAGAAATCGAACCCACAACCAATCAGTTTCAGTCAAACACTCCCTGCGTCTCAATGGCCTTCAACGCAACGCAAACACTTACGCCTTTATTCTCGTGGGGGCTAACTTTGTAGCGGCTCTCAATCGCATCCGAGTTACCATAGCGTTAACAGGTTTCACTCTCTCAAATGCTTTTGCCATCGGAGTAACTAAAATGAAGTTTTTTTTTGCCTTTCGGTAATTATTTTAGTTTTAAAAATTTTATATATATGTATATATATATATATATATATATATATATATATATATATATATATATATATTGCATAGAATTTTAAAATAAATTTCATGTACAGATAATATTCGTTGTGTTTTCAAAAAATAATAATAATATTTATATTATTTTTAATATATTTTTGTTTCTGTTACAGGTGACAGCTTGCGAAGTGCAAATTGTTATCGTGACAAGAAGTGACTGGGGAGTAAAGTGTTAAGTGTATGTGACTCAAGTGTGGAAGTGTTTAATTCTCATAATGTCGGGTTTCGTAAAAATCGCCATAGATGATTATTATTCAGATAACAACTGGACAGAGATCATCAACAAGTATTGGATGCTGGCGGAAAGAGTATCAGGTTTGCTAATATATATTTATTTTATTTTATATATATACATATATATATATATATATATATATATATATATATATATATATATATATATATACATATATATTTGTATGTATGTATTAAGAAAGTGGCACAAAGGTTTTAATTCGATACTTTTATATTAATTCAAATTTAAAATTACTTATTACTAATAAAATATATTTTGATTTTTGTTTTAAGAGCCAGTAATATTCAGTTCCATTGATAAATGGAAACCAACTAAGCAGTATTGTTACAGGTTAATATTGACATAAAAACATTTATTAGCTTTTTAGGAAACATATAAAAAATTTAAACCCAGTAAACCCAGGGACCCTCTAACCACTAAGCCATGCATTCTTTCTATCTACGATGTAATTCCTTAACGCTTGTTACAACTTATTTGCATTGTTAGCTTCTCTATAGAGAGATTTGTACAAATTTCTACTACACAAACATTATTTCTAAGAAACAATCGTTTAACAAAGAAATTTTATTTATTACATATATTAATTTAGTATAAACTTTAAAAGTATTTTTTTAATTTAAATTGTATGAATGACTTTATTTGAAAAAATATCTGATATTTTTAGAAAATAAATCATATCAATTTTACATAACATCCACATGCCATGCCTTTCTATATTATGTAAAACGTTAATAGAAAGTATCAATGTTAAAAGCTCAAAAATGAATGAATTTCCTTTTTACCTAATAATATTTTAAATTTTATAATAATTTAAATAAATAAAAATATACTTATTTTAAATAAATATATTTTAAGAAATTAATATACTATCAAGATCTCACGTAACAGGTCTTGAACGGTTTCCCAAGGCGTGGGTTCGAATCCCCCTGCGTTCAAATTTTTATACATTGCAGATAAATTTGAAGTTAAAATCAACCAATTAGAAACTCGAAAGAACAATGAAAGGAGGATATTGTAGCGCAGTGGGAGAGTGTTTGACTGTAAACGCGATTGGTTGTGGATTCGATTATTTACATTTCTCTACTCCGGTAAGACAAAAAGCGGCGTTGAACATCGCCAATCAACTATCTACTTTTAGTTTTTTTTGACAGACACGTGGTTTATACTTTTAATTTGCAGAATAATTATTTATATATTATTATATTTTCCTTTACTTCAACTTCTATATAATTTAGAAGCATTAAATCAATAATAAGATCACAGAAACCAAAAATAAATTAACTATAAAGTAAATATATTTTAAAAACTAAATTAAAAAGGTTTACTTAGAACCAGTGTCAAAAAATAAATATAATAACTACTTTAACGCATTAAACAAGTGTGTAGAAACGCCTTTCAAATTGTATTCTAACGTTTAAAACGTCAAGCGAAAGCTGTATGTGTTTTGATGAAAAACGTCTTTCATATTTGGATTTAATCTAATGGTTAGTTACGCAATATTTATTTAAAAAATATTTATTTCTTTGATTTTGAAAATTTTTTTATTCAATATTTATTATCCCCTCAAAAGTAAATAGATAATTTTTGATACTTATATATTTATTTTGTGTCGATCAAGAATCGAACTCACTATTATTAAGTACACTATCTATACTTAAAGGAGCAGGTAGAAAAAAAACACAATGATGATTTGAAATCTTGATTTATATAATAATAAATTATTTAATTAAAACATTAAAATATTAAGCTTTATTATATACAAGAAACGAAGAAAGCATACGCTACCGCGTGTGTGACATACAATTTAGTAAACACTGAACGTACACGTTGCCATGGTAACGTGAACTTTACTCTTTAATAAGGCTACTAGTTTAATATAAAAGAACAGAGAGTACTCAGTGTGTTCAGATGAAATGCAGTGTCGAGATTTGGCAGCCGTTACATAGTACCATTAGAATATTCGAAAGTGAGTTTGTATATGAGTGTTATAAAAAATTCTATATATACTTTCAGTATACCAAATATCCTATTAAAATTATTTTCTACTAACTTAGCTCAATTGGATCTAGATGATTTGATTATTTAAAAGGTTGTATTCATCCAGCTTTATTACTAAGTGTATGCGCAGCGTTGAGTTCCGCTAGTTAACACGAGAAAAATCAAAACATTCCATTATCCATTTTTAGGCCATTGTTAATTTTTTTTTTTAATTTAAATTATATAATAAAAAAATATATAAACTTGTTCACCTTACTCGTTACCCTAAAAAGGGATTATCATACGTATTAAGTAAATTAAAAAAAAATACAAAAATTACTTTACCTTTACCTTACGTGTTGATTTTTAATATTTTTTTTTTGGTAAAATTTCGATAACTCTTAACCTCACTTGCCTTCTAGGCCAGTATCAGTGAATTAATTTTGATTTGTTCGAATACGTTCTTTATACTTCTCAAGTAATTAAAACTTTTCTGTAGAGAAGCTTTTAAAAAAGATTGACTGGGAAAGGTTGGCTGTTATTTTTTTTAAATATGAGTGTCATATTTAACACTTTAGGTGCTAGTATCAAATGAATTGTCAATTAAAAATATTGATTTATTCAAATATATTCTTTATATTTTGTTAGTAAGTAAAGCTCTCCTGTAGAGAAATTTTTAAAAAAACTCGACTGGGAAAGGTTGGCTGTTATTATTTTTTAATTTCTGAGTATCATATGTCATTTTATTTGTCAGTATCGGTTAAACTATCAATGAAACGATATTGATTTGATCGAATATATTCTTTATACTTCTTTAGTGAGTAAAGCTTTTCTATAGAGAGACTTTTAAAAAAAACTCTACTGTGAAAGGTTGGCTGTTATTTTTTTTATTTCTGAGTATCATATGTCACTTCAAGTGTAGTATCAGTTGAATTGTCAATTAAAAAAATATTGATTTGTTCGAACTTATTCTTTATACTTCACCAGTAATGAAGCTTTTCTGTAGATAAGCTTGTAAAATGAACTGAATGGTGCAAGGTTGGCTGTTATTTTTCTTAAGTAAGTATCAAATTTGTCATTATCAATATGAAAACTTGTAGTCATTCTATTAAGAATAAATCGAAGATTTTGTTGGTTTTTTTTATATCTGCCATAGATAGATTTATGTCCGTGTCTTATTTTTTTTATATCATTATTAACATTGCCTGAGACTCTTAATTAAACTCAGCTACAAAGCATTTGTTCTCTATTTCTTTTATTTTGATGATATTTTTGTTTATTTTGATGATGTTTTCTCGTGTTATGTTTAGAATATATACGCTGACAGAATCTGCATCGCGTCTTTATCCATATAAAATATTGCGGTCCATTATAATGTATATAATGGATCAAAGTTCAAATCAACACATATACAAGCAGACGTAACCACTACGCCGCGTATTCATTTCCATTTTCTTTCTTATAAAAATCGAACCTGTGACCTTCGCCAGTGTAGATAAATCCAGTCAACAGCAGGCGTGACGTATTTCATGTAATAATTAAATTATTACACGCTATACATGTATAATAGCACTTGTTTGCTATCTCATAGAGGCATCTCTTATAAATGAATTTTCACTTTCCGCCCATCTTAGTTACTGTCGTAACAAGACCGAATCGAAATTTCTACAGTGACAAGGCACAAAAAAAAAAGTGTTTTTTTTAATTGATCATAATTTATCTCCATTTTTTTTATATAGCAAATTTAGACAGATCGAACCCACAATCGATGACTTATAATCAAATACTGTCCACTGCTATACGACCGACCTTGTGTTTATATATTATTTTTTCTGGTATTTTTTATTATTATAAGGTCTTATACCGTGGCGCAATGGGACAGCGTCTGCTTGTAAGTAAGGTTGGTTGTGGGTTCGATTCCCACTCGGGGGGATGATTACACTTCATTTGTTTTCATTCTTCCGCATTGGAAAAACAAAGCGCGGCGTTAAGTACCGCTATGTAACATGCAATGTATCGAATTCAGAAACAAACAATGAGTGGGAAACGCAGTTGCAACAGGAAACGCCTAAAACTAGATTCTCTCTTTCTCCCTTTATTGGATAAGGCTTAAAGCTGTTATTAATTTTATTATGTAATTAAACTTTAATTCTAAACAAGACGTATAGAAAGTAATATTTACGTACAAAAAAATATCTTAAACACTTTCTTTGGTAATTTCTCTTGAGTACTCGAGTCATACTGAAGAGCCTAAAGCGGTAATCATTTAATTTTTATGTATATATATATATATATATATATATATATATATATATATATATATATATATATATATATATATGTGTGTGTGTGTGTGTATATATATAAGTACATTAAATTATGTAAGTAAATTAAACGCCTATTGACATCTCAGAGAGCGATAATCAACACACACTGTCAAAAAGCTGAAATTTTGAATGAGGAGAAAGGTGTTTAAACTCGATTCTTAATATAAATATGGCAATGGTTGCTGTGTAAAGGTTTTTTAATATATATTCATAATAATACTTCCAAATCTTCAAGCATTTCACTTTATAAACACATTACGTTTTATATAGCGTAACTTAACGCCACGCTCTGTTTGACTAAACTGTATAATAAACATAAATATTTATCCTACTTAAATCTAAACTCACTTTCATCGTCTTACTATGAGCGCCTGAACATAAAATTCAAAACATCACCACCGTTTTATACATACTTATAAATAAAAAAAAATATATGTATACAAAAATTATAAAAAACTTGTCTGTATGTTTATAGTAATTTTCTTGCAAACAATAGAACAAAACCACTTACTTTCACATTTGTCAGTTTCTAATATATTAACACTTTTAAAAATTTCAAATTTGTTAAAAGTGTGACTTTTTATTGAAAATTTTACTCAACGCTTATTCAGAGTTCATATACCGTGAAAGCTTAAATAAATCTACTTAATTGTATGGCATTCAAAGTCTTATTAAATTTAAATATTTTTGCAAAAAAAAAACATATTAATTTTTTTTTTATTAGCTTCACGCTTTTATCCCGCCTAGCAGGATAGACAGAAAGTAGAGCCAAGACACTCTGTACTTCACTTTCCACCGGATTCGAGACATTGCGTGTTGAGTGGTGGAACTCAACTCCGCACTTTGTCAATTACCAGAGCGAGGAAGTGAAAATAAGTTAAAAATTATCACTCCCCCGAGTGGGCATCGAACCCACAACCGACCGCGCTTACAGTCAGACGCTGTGCCACTGCACCACGACCGGCCTCAAAATAGAATTCATATCTTCTTAAATCAACATACAAACATTGCTTACACAATAGACAGGAAGTACTCAGTGTCAAGACACTCCGTACTCAGCTTTTCGATGAATTCCAGACGTTGCGTGTTGAGTGGCAAAACTCAACACTGCGCTTTGTCTTACCAGAACGAGGAGATGAAAGTAATTTAAATGTAATCTTTCCCCCGAGTGGGAATTGAACCCACAATCGATCGCGTTTACAGTCAGACGCTGTTCCACTGCGCCATGACCTGCTCTGTTGTGAAATTTAAAACGTATTTATTAGAAAGGAGCAAATAAAAGTAAGTTTTTCAAAATACCATTTAATATAGGAGATTATTTAGGTTTATATTTAAATTATGCCAAAATATATTAGACGCAATGGCAACGAACAATATACACGTCTCAAATCGTATCGTATATCGTAGCAGCAATATATATATATATATATATATATATATATATATATATATATATAGTCAGCGTCGGACTGTAAACGTGATCGGTTTTGGGTTCGACCCTCACTCGGGGTAGTGATTATATTTAATTTATTTTCACTTTCTGGCTCTGGTAAGACAAAGTGCAGCGTTGAATTCCACCATTAAACACACAATTTCTTGAATTCGATGGAGAGCAAAGTACGGAGTGTCTTGACACTAGGAATTTTCTGTGTACCTTGCTATACGGGATAAAAGCGCTAGCTTGAGCTAAAAAAATTATATTCATATTAAAGTAAGGTTAGAGAAGTTTTCCATATTTGGAGCAAGTCTTTTCCATTGTACTGCAGTATAATAAGAAACAAGGCGGCGTTCAGTTCCGCCACTTCACTTAACACTAGGTTGCCTCTAACAGACTGAGGCTGTAGAAAAAAAATAATTGATCTCAACGCCATTTTTATTACATCTACGTAACATAACGTCGTATACAATATACCGTAAGAAGTTAGATAATACTCAACCTCGCCTTTGCCAATGAATGTGATCATGACCTTTTCTTTCGAATTAGATTTACATATATTATATAGTTGATATAAATCAAATATATATATAAACAAAATAAACGACGATTGTCCGTTTACTTGAACAAAACGCAGCGTTCAGCTCCGTCAACCTACACGTTATATTTTCCACATGCAGGAAATGCAATAATATATCTTTTCAGATAAAATCTAGATTTGACGCGTATTTTTTTTATTTATGAATACATGTAACTTTTTACAGAATAGTCCGTTTTTGATAATATTTTTGTTTTTGGATAGCTTATACATATGTCAAAATAAATTTCATATAAATAAAATTAAAGAATCTGTTTATAACATACAAATGATCTCTTTGTACTAAATGCATTTGTATACATATGTATAAAAAAGTAAATTTTGCAATTTTTGTCTGTCTGGTTGTCTATTTGTTCCGGCTTATTTCTCATTCTGAAGTATTGTTAAAATATTAAATTAAATTTCCTTCCTTCCTATTGTAGTGACTAACAACTTATTAGACTATTTTTATTCTAGAACTATAAAATAAAGAGAGAAATATATATAGAATAAAATTCTAAGCGTTCAGAGTCGCAGGTACAAGCAGTATTGCACATAATATTTTCCTGATATACATTATTGTGGATTTAGCTACTGTAGATACAGGTTTGATTTCCATTGATTATATTACATTAATTGTCATAATCCCGCCTTGTTAAAACAAAGCGCAACGTTAAGTTACGCAAATTTGTATATATATATTATATCGTAATTCGAATGTATATACGCATGTGTTTATTATACAATTGATTTCCATTACAGATCCTCGTGTACAAGGATGGTTCCTCTTCGACACACCGATCGCGACCCTGGCAATGGTCATAGCGTACCTCGGCTTCGTTATGATAGCGGGCCCGCTGTGGATGGCCAACAGAAAACCGTTCCGACTCAAGAACATTTTAGTTGTTTACAACGCTGCTCAAGTTTTACTCTCATCGTATATGTTTTATGAGGTAAGGTATTTTTGTGATATTTCATTCGGTTTCTTTTATGCAAAAAAAAATTAGATGTTAGATATTATATATAAATTTGAGTCTAGACTAATATAATAATGAGTTTTCTAAATTTCTCTAACTTAAAATTAGTATAGTAATAATAAATTAAATTAAATATTTATGAGGCCGGTCGTGACGTGGTTGGACAGCATTTGAATATAAACACGATCTGTTCTGGGATCGATTCCGAATCGGGGAAGTGATTATATTTAAAATTATTTTAATTTCCTTAGTAAAACAAAGTGTTACGTTTAGTTTCGCCACTTATACGTAATGGCTCAAATTTGGTGGAAAGCGGAGTGCGGATTGTCTTGACACTTGTACTTCCTGTCTACAATACTACGCAGAATAAAAGCGTTAAGCTAAAAAAATACTAAAAATACTACAATGATACGACATATTCCAATTAGCTTCTATGTTAGAAAACATTTTTGAAAAGACGTACAAAAATTTGAACGCAGCGGGATTTGAGCCCGCGCCTATTGGATACCGTACAAGCGCTCTGACCGCTAAGCCATGTGTTCTACTACCAGCTGCGTCGAAATTCTTATACGTCTTGTTACAACTTACTTATGTTGTTAACATCTCTGTAGAGAGATTTTTACAAATTTCTACTACTTAAAGATTATTAAGAAATAAACCTCCGAAGGAACGCATTGGATTAAAGAGAAAAACTAACTAATTATTTTTGTTTTAATAATCACAGTTCTTGCTTTTACTTCCAAAAATGGTTTTAACATTGTCAAAAATTCTTTACTAATGCTCATTTTTTATAAGCGTTTTTTTTAAGTCACGAGTGCGTAGTTCCACAAATTGGCTAATGTATGTCCATACACCTTGACATAAGTCTTTGACAACACTGTATACCAAAACCGCTGTAAAATTACAAAGTCAGCTTTGCGGTGTGTCGTCCTCGCTGTAATGTTTTTGATCGTTTAATTCGTAATTTGACCATGATGGCCCTTTTGACCTTAATTTTGATATTTGCGACAAGAATTACATGTGTATGATATATTTTTTTAATCAAAATAAGACAGCGGAGTTGAGAAAGGGGAGAAAGTGCGGCAAGTCAATATTTTTTTCATAATAATATATTAAATTAAGAAATGAAGTTCTACATAACTTTGAAATAACATACCCGTTGCTATGGTTACAAGTATTTTACGTTTTAATCAAACTTTTAGTAATATTTTATGTTCTCAAAGAGGAGAGCAGTGTGGCATAGAATGCGTATTTATATATATATATATATATATATATATATATATATATATATACGCGTTTTTATTTAAATTCTATCTTCATTAAGAATAGATATTTTTTAAGTATATCATTTTCACTTAAGAATATCTTAGATCATTTTTTTGATTAATTGTTCATCATTGTTCATTATAATAAAAATTTCTTTTATATTTACTATTTTGAAAGTGTTATTCCACACTTATGTTTAAAAAACATTTTTGAAAAAACGTATAAAAAATTTAAACGCAGCGGGATTCAAAACCCGCGCCTCTTGGATACCGTCCAAGCGATTTGACTACGCCATGCGTTCTGCTACCAGCTGCGTCGAAATTGTTATACGTTTGTTACAATTTATTTATGTTGTTAGCATCTCTGTAAAGAGATTTTTCTTGTATAAATTAGTTACTCAGAAAAAATTAAGTTCCAAAACCTTGATGATAAGTCAATGAAATTATACGTACCATTACATTATACTCCAAAAAATGTACAAGATTTCATCCCCTGATATGTAAAAAAATTTTGTTCTTTTTTGTAATCTTTGAAATTAGAAATTATATTTTTTTTATATATAATTTTTTTTACAGCACCTCATGTCAGGATGGTGGGCCGACTACAGTCTTACTTGTCAACCAGTCGATTATACTGACAGTGAGAAGGCAAGACGGGTAAGAAATTAAAATTATTTCTATTAAAACAAATTAAATAATAACCTCTAACTTTTTAGCTAAAACGAATTCTATATATATTTGTTAAATACTTCTTTTTTTACTTTACAATACCTGTTTTTGATTTTATTCGAGAACACATAACGTAGTGAGATAGTAGATTGCTTCGAACTCGATGGCTGTGAGTTCGATTCCCACTGAGGCAAATATCTCAAATCACCTCTGAAAAGACAAAACGTGGCGTTGACCTTTGTATTAGACAAGCCATAATTCAATACATTGGGTGTTGTGTTTCGAGAACAGAACTTAACGCCGAAAATGAAAACATTTGTAAATATAATCATTTCCTCAATTAAAAATCGAACACACACCCAATTCCTTTAGACATTCAACTGTGCCATATAGATGAATTTAATCAATACGATCATACAAATTATATGTTAGAAGTCAAATGTAAAATTACAAAGATAGCGAGACGCGAACTCATTACTCATAGAAAGCGGAGACGAAACATACCGGTTACTGGCCGAGAAACAGTTGAAGAGTTATAAAACAATAGAAATGGATGCCACTATGGCGCAGTGGTACATCGTCTGACTGTAAACATGCGATTGGATTTGAATTCGATTCCCACGCAAGAAAATCATTATATTATAACTTATTCTCTATACAAGAAAAACGTTGAATTTATTATTATTATTATAGCTTCACGCTTTTCATCTCGCATAGCAGGGTAGACAGAAAGTACCTAGTGTCCAGACACTCCGTACTTTGGTTTCCACTGAAGTCGAGACATTACGTGTTGACTGATGGAACTCAACGCCGCACTATGTTTTACCAGAGCGAGGAAGTGAAAATATTTTAAATATAATCACTCCCCCAAGTGGGGATCTAACCCACAACCGATCGCGTTTACAGTCAGACACTGTCACATTGCGGCACGACCGACCTCTTTGAATTTATAATGTCTGGATTAAGGAAAATCAACGGAATGTCTTGACACTAGGTGATTTCTGATAGCTTTGCTATACAAGACAAGGCGTACAGCTGTAAGAAAATAGTAATTAACACACAGTGTCCTGAAAGTGATATATGCAGTGTCTTGACACTAGGTTGTCCTTGATCAACCTGCTGGATAAAGTATAAACATACCTGCTTTGCTATGTAGAAAAGATTATGTAGCCTGGAAAATATTAATTAGTGTTAAACGCTATGTTTTCTGAAGCATTCGATATATAAAAGGACTTCAGTTATATATAAATACTCTATATTATTAATTTTAATTATTTTATATACAATATTACCCTTTTTTAACTAAAAGTATTTGAAATATAATCATTACCTCAAACAAAAATCGAATCCACAACATTGCTTGTAGAATTGAACTCATTTCCACCACGCTATAACGATGGCATTAAAAATTATTATAGTACAATTATATTTATGGCTTTTTTAACTGAGTGAGTGAATAGGCTGATATTTAAAATTAATTTCCTTACTTTATTATTATTTATTACATATAGATTATTAGATTTTAGCTTCACGCTTTTTATCCCGCATAGAAGGGTAGACAGAAAGTACCTAGTGTCAAAACACTCCGTACTTCGCTTTCCACCGAATTCGAGACATTGTGTGTTAAGTGGTGAAACTCAACGCTGTACTTTGTCTTACCAGAGCGAAGAAGAGCTCCTTATTTTTCCTTATTATCTCTCATTTTCATATAATTATAGTCAGCTACTTAGAACTAAAATATATATGTATATTAAAACAAGTTTTGTTAAAAAAACAAATCCTTAAGTCTACAAGGTACATTTATATAAATTTTTATTAATATTTTAGCTTCACGCTTTTATTCCGCATAGCAGGGTAGACAGGAAGTACCGTAGTGTCAAGACACTCCGTACTTCGCTTTAATATTAGACATAGACTAAAAATATTTTACTATATACATACTAGTATTTTAAAGTATTCAATATTAAGCAAGTCATTACGTTTGAATTACGTATAATGCATTTATTACCAATAAAAATAACTGTAAAACAGTTACAAAGCCATAAAAACATGAAAAGGTGACGTCAAAGTTCTAAAGACTTACAATAATTTTCATAACACGTTTGACCGTTCACTTTGTTAAATTAGAAGCAGAGAGTTTAATCACTCTAAAATAGTTATACGAAATATGAAATATAATATATTTTTTATATATATGAGAATTTACGCTAATGCTGGATTCTTTGCGTTCAAAGAGAGAATTCTAGGCCACCTACCATAGCTTCTTCCCTTTACAAGATCATATCACTCTCTAATTAAATTAGAAAAAAGCTTAGTAATTTTCGAAATATATACATACAGGTACAGGTAATTTATTAATTTTTTAGTGTCAAGACACTCCGTATTTCGCTTTCCACCGAATTTGAGACATTGCGTGTTTAGTGGTGGAACTCAACGCCGCACATTGTCTTACCGGAGCGAGGAAGTGAAAATAATCACTCCCCCGAGTGGGTATCGAACTGGCTGCCCCACTGCGACTGGCCTCTGGGATTTCTTCACCTAATGATAATTTTAGACCTCTCTCGCTCTTTCCACTTCGTACAAATTAATATTTGTATTCTGGTTTTATTATACGAATAAAAAAATAGATTTTTATTAATTTTTTTTATTAAAAAAAGAATTTTTTAAAAGGCATATCTAACACTTGCTAGGTCTGCACTTGTCGGTCAAGTTCATGCAAACTCGTTCGCACGCGTACTTTCGAATTGTTATTTATTTTCCGCACTCGACAAAAGAGAAACAGTCATTTTAAGCAGGTGTGGTCGGAAATATATTTTTTTATGTAACGGCTGAAAGAATCTCATCTAAAACCCACCGTTTCCAACACTTAGTTAAATTAAAAAACATCGAGTTTTGAATGACGTAACCCAACGCCGCGTCTAGTTTGGGAAATGAAAAGGGAGTGACAGAGCTTATATATATAGGTACAAGCAAATGGTTTCAAACTTCAGCACTTTGGCGTTTTTTCGTATTGTTCGCTAAGCGGAGAAATTGTGTTTGATCTCTCCTGCTTACTTTGCTTTACAAAAGACTTTTTTAGACATAAAAAATTAGATTTATAGAACAGTTTTAACTCAACCGCAACCTTTACGTGACGTAAGAAGCTTTCACTCTTCATTGGACTGTGTTTGCGTCACTGCTTCAAAAGTGAAATTAAAGGTTGGCATTAAGTATAAACGTATTTTGGTATTGACCTTCGAAGGAATGCTGATATTTTGTTTGTTTTTAGTTTATATATATTAAAAATATGATTTTATTACAACTAGCCCGTACCCGTTTTAGTACCCGTTGACGCGTTAACTACGCGTTGCCTTAGCAACGTGTATGTCACTTTATATTAACGCGTATGTCAAACAAATGGTAGCGTGATGTTACATTAATATAATATATTTTTACGTTTTTATATCGACTACATTACATACATAAATGACATGATTTTTTGCAATTGAATTTTATATAACAGGTCGATCTCACTCCGAGGATGTTTTTCTAATGTTTACTTAAAAGTTTTTCGATATCTATTCGCGAATACCAAAATGTATATGATTTATCCATTTTATTCTTTTAACCCGCATAGCAGGGGGGAAAAAAGAACTTAGTGTTAAGACACTCCGTGCTCTACTTTCCGCGGAATTTGAGACATTTCCTGTTGAGCAATGGAGCTCAACGCAGCGCTTTGTTTAAACATATAATCATTCCTCTCGTAATCATCAAATCCACAAGCGATCGCGTTTACAGTCAGACGCTGTCTCACTCCGCCACGACCGGTATACCTTTATACATTATTTTAAAAATAACAATATACAATTTTTTTTTATTGTTTTCTATAGCATTACACTTTTTCTCACATAAACAATCTAATTTTGACAAACAGACATTACATATTGAATAACGTAACACAACGCCGCACTGTTTTTATTATTTTGCTTCACGCTTTTTATCCCGCATAGCAGGGTTAACAGTAAGTAACTAGTGTCAAGAGACTCAGTACTTTACTTTCCACCGAATTCGAGACATTGCGTGTTGAGCGGTGGAACTTAACGCCGCACTTAATCTTACCAGAGATACTTTTTTTACGAGAGAGGAAAAATGAAAATAATTACAATATTCTCGTCCCCAAATGAGGATTGAACCCACAACCAGTCGCATTTACAGTCACACACTGTTCCACAGCGCAATGAAAGCCTCATATAAAAATTATTATAATATATTTTTTGAAAGCAGTTTCAATTTCATTGTTGGTTTAAAAATTTTGTGGTCAGCAGACAATAATATAGAGAACGTACGAGTTCTTGCTTTTTAGAAAGTTAGCTCTAAATTTATGAAAAGTGACTAGATTTATATCTTTAGTTTTTTAATATTAAAATTTAATATTTGCATCCGTTTAATGCTTTCCTAATATCCCGCATAGCAAGTTCAGAGACAAGCTAGTGTCAAGACACTCCGTTAACCGCTTGCCTCCTTAATCGACTTTGCGTGTATTGAGTGATGAACTCAACGCCGCACGTTATCTTATAAGTGCGGAGAAGTAATAATAAATTTTAATATAATTATTTCCTCGAGCAAGAATCGAACCCACAACCAATGAGCAGTCAGAATCTAATATTTATTTTTTAAATATTCAAAAATTAGGGTAATAAATACATTATAATCAACCAATAAATACAGAAAATAGTACTTTAGTTGTTTCTTTCGTAACTCTCCAAGTAACTGATTAACCACGTACAGTCGAAACTCATGGCGTATATAGTTTAAATTTGACATATAAATTAGGTAAAGTAAGGAGTCAATAAGGGAAGGTTGTAAGCATCCCTGGCGCAATGGAACAACCAATGTGCCGTCGGTTGTAGTTTCGATTCCCAATCGGGGGAGTAATTAGATTTAAAATTATATTCACTCCCTCTCTCTGATAATGCAAAACGCGGCGTTATGTACCGCCACTCAACACACAATGTCTCAAATTCCCTGGAAATCGGATTATGCAGTATCTGCTTTGCGGGATAAAAGCGTGAGGCTTAAAAGAAATAAATAAATAAAGATCTGTATAAAGATTTTACTATGCGTTGTTAATCAATCTTTATTACACAAGGAATATGATTTAATTTACAATAAATATTATATTTTGTCCAAATTACACAACATCTTTATAAAGTGTAGCTCATATTTTATTCTATTAAATAAACTATATTACTGTAGAGTTTTATCAAAATCTGTTTAGTAGATTTTGCGTGAAGAGTAACAAACATCCATCAATTCGCACAAACTTTCAAATTTATAATATTAGTAGTATTTAATTTTAAATACATATTCATATAATGTAATAGTTAACTAATTTATAGTATAAATTATTTAAATAATTTGGATTGCGATTTTTTTATTTTGATAAAAACCAAATGTATGTTTTACATTGATTATGTATGGAGATACATAATTAAAATTTAAATTATGTATATATTATATTAGATTTTACATATTTTTTTATTTGTGGAACAGAATATATTAAATTGTTTTTTTTAAATGATACTATTTTAAACGGACTAATCGAGCATATTTTTGTATTAATTTTTGAAACGTCAGCTTTCTGAACTGTATCTTCAAATACCAAATTATACGCGATTAATCCGTTTTATGATAGTTTTATTTAAAATATGTAAGAATCGTGATTTACTAATAGTTTATTTAAAGTGCTATTTAACTGCTTAAGAAAATAAAACATTTTCTAGAGAACATTTAAAAACGTTTAGAAGCGAAAGAGGTATGCCGGGACAGTAGCGTTTGGCGCTCCGTTGTCTGTGACTACCCCGTCAGGGGTACAGCGTGAAGATAAAAAAAAACAAAATTTAAACAAAAACGGACTCACACCCATATACATTAGAAATATTCTAAGAATTTTGAAGAGGTGCAGGTTCGAAAACCTTTTCAAAACATTTCAATTTTTTTTACTATTATATATAAATATTTTACTTTACTAAGAGCATACTAAAATTTGTAAAATCTGCTCGTTATTAAAATTAGATTAAAATTAGATTAAATTCCTTATTGGATGTTGTAATATTTTACATTTATAATAATATGCTGAGTAAAATTAGATAGAGAAATAAATAAGCTTGGGTAGTAGATGTTAAACCTATAACAATGTCAATCTTCATATCTCTAAATCTAGCCCCTAAAAACATAATGTCTCGATTTCAGACCGAAAACAGTCAACAGAGTGTCTAGACACTAATTTGTCTCTAACTACCTTGCTCTACGTCATAAATCCTGGAAATATATTCCAGTAATTACATGAAATTTAAATTTTACATATAATCTTCTCTTACAGATGCTACATTTGTGTTGGGTTTACTATTTCTCAAAGCTATCGGAGTTTGCGGACACCATTTTTTTCGTTCTTAGAAAAAAGAAGAGCCAGATCACGTGGTTGCATCTCTACCACCATTCCTTGACGCCGTTTGAAGCTTGGCTTTTAGTTAAATTTATTGCAGGTAATATTTTCAATTCTATATATATTTGTATCAGGATAGACAGACAAAAGCTGTTCTTAAAACACTCTGATCTCTAGTTATTTATTTATTGATCTATCACATTACAACTATAATATTATTACCTATAATTAGAACATTAAACATATATTGGTAAGAAAAATAAAATAACTGATCATATGTTTGTGTTTTTTGTAAGAGAAATTTACAAAAAAAATAATTATAAAAAAAATTGTTGACGTTAAATATTATAAAGAAAAACAGATTTGTACATATTCGTTTGAAAAATATTGAGTATCGATTTGCGGAACTTAACCCTGTGCGTTGTTTTATCTTTTATGTGAATGTAGTTGAAACATAATTATATCCTCGAGCGGAAATCGAACTTACAAGCATAGCATTTATGTTTATTATTGTTTATATTAATAATTTCATTTATTTTTAAGTCCTTCTGGACTGATATTAATTTTATTTTTAGCTTTACGCTTTTGTCCTGCATAGTAACTATAATAAACAGAAAGTACCTAGTGTCAAGACACTCCGTATTCCGCTTTTCGCTAAATTCGAAACATAGCGTGAAGAGTGTCAGAACTCTACGGAAAAAAAAGCATGGGCTCTGTCTTACCAGAGCGAGATCACTCCCACAACCGACTACATTAATTTATTAAATTAAAATTAAATACATTTTGAAATGAAGATTAATATTGTAATAGATGTTACTTTTGTTTCAAGGCGGCCACGGAACATTTTCTAACATAATCAACAACTTGGTCCATGTGATAATGTACAGTTACTACATGATGGCCGCTATGGGGCCACAGTACCAGCAGTACTTGTGGTGGAAGAAACACTTGACGACTTTGCAATTGGTGAGTACATACATATGTATTATATTATAATATATATCAAAATCCGGAAGTAAGTTTGTTTGTTTGTTTGTTACGATTTTATTCGTAAACTATTAAAGAAATCGTGGTGAAATTTTAATTTATACGCATATTTATAAAAATTAACTTATTAATTAATAAATTAACAAGAAAAATTATATTAGAAATAGTTGATATCGACATGTTACACAATGAAAATTTTATATTAATTCCTATGGTTTACTGAAGTCAGTGTCCGTAAAGCCGCTGGTAGAGGCTAATATTATGCAGTACAAATTTGAAATAATTATATTTAGTACATTTGTTTTTGTTTTACGTTTAACATTTGTTTTTACGTTATTAAGTGAAATACTCGAGGCGAATAGTCAAAAAAATAATAGATAAATAATTTTACTTGACGTCAGTTTTATAAGAAATCATTTGGATGATAGAGTATAAAATTTAGTATAGTTAAAATTGTTATGTAAAGAGTCTAATAAGATAAATATGAAAATGGACGAGCTGTTCCTGAGACTCCGTTTGCATTTCATAATTCTATAATAAATAAAGCTAAACTCTACCTGCCTACCTGTGATCACGGACTATTGTAAAATTTTCGAGCGTTTGCAAAAATATATTTCCAAATACTAAAATATATATCTGTTTATAAGAGTTTAATTTAAAATATATATAAGTTACGTAAATCAAAAATCTAATTAATAGCTCAAACTGAACTGCCAGCCGTTCCAGAGGTTGGTTGAAACAAACAACACATAAACAAGTGAAATTTGTAAAAATCTCATTTTAATATATGTAAATTTACATTGCATTAAGTAAAAATCGAGTATATTATCATTCCAAACAGACAAGTGACATTTAAAACGTTTTCCAAATCAGGCTTACATACAATACTACAGTACATATTAAATAACATAGTATACATGAGTCATAATTTAAGTAAATTTGTAGAAGTATAGCAGTTAGAGTAATTTTAGTAACAGGTAATGCAACACATCCGGAGTTACTTGTAAAAGAATTTTACACATTCTAGACCTATTAGGGCCTTTCGTACCGCACCTAGAATTCCGCTTGCTTGCGAAAACATGCTGCTGTATTGCTGACAAAGTTAGTATTGTGAGGTCTTAGATTTTACGCTACACAGAAACCATCGTATTTTTTTATAATTCTTTTTCTAGAACTTATCCTGTATTCTAATAGAACGCACTATATATTACCACAGCACTTCGTTCTTCGCTATCTTTCTGAATTATGTACATAGCGTGTTGAGTAGCGAAACTTAACGCCGCATTTTGTCTTATCAAAACGGAGAAGTGAAAGTAATTTAATTAATTTATTTGAATCATTTTCTCGAGCCCATAACAATCGCATTTATAGTCAGACGCAGTTAAATAGTGCCACGACGGATAGTAAAATTGTATAAACGTAATTGTAGATCTTATTAAATAAGATTTTTATTTTCGCGATTTTTACACATTTTAAATGAAACTATTTTAAAAGGATTAATCGCGTATATTTTGGTATTGGAAAATATATTTATGAAAATGTGACGTTCTAAACACTTCACAGTAGTCCGTTATTTTGGTATTGGAAAATATATTTCTAAAAATCTGACATTTTGAACACTACAGTAGTCCCTGGTGCATTTACGCGCGTCATAATCACGTATATTTAGATATTCTATTGTATATAAAAATATGTTATAACATATTTTATTATAATATGAATGAATTGGTTATATTTTTTTTAAAACAATTTATATTATATAAAATATATCTTATTATTATAAAGATTATTATAATATTTTTGTGTTAACTGACTCTATTCTCTACTTTTCGTTTATTGTTCATGTATGCACATTAATTTTAGTTACTTCTAGTTTCAGTTTACGTCTAATAACATATTATAATATTTTACAATTTTCAAGTCTTATTCCATGCTTAGCTTAAGAAAATATAAAAAAGACGATTAAGCCGTTATTTATAAATGGTAATTTATAAACATTAAAATAAATCTTATTTGCTAAAACATTGACGATAATTATAATGATTTTAACAAAATTCGTCATATTTTTTGATTTTAACAATATTTTTGACTTATTTTGAGCCCAATAAACAATGCAAACTCACATCTGAATCTGTTATGGATACCTGTGTGGTTGAGGGCTCAAGGTTTTTCGTTTATCCACTAAAACCTCACGGGTCCCTGCCTCGAATCCACGAGCCGGACTATGGGAACTCCAATATTTGAACCCGGCGGCAGGGGCCGTTAAGGCACCACCTGGAGTCAATGGTAGGGCAGCCACTCTCGCCTGTTCAGAGTAACACAGAAGAGCGACCTACGTGCGCCTACTCAGGCTAAAAGACTAGACGATCAGCTTCTTCAAGCTGACCACCGTCTGGCCAACAGCGCTCCAGTGAAAATATTTAAACGCAACCTAAAGATGCGAATAATATTTTATAAATTATATACAACAATAAAAAGAATTTCATCAACAAATTTCCACGCAATTAGCGATTACAATATAAAAAAACAGTCACGCCAAAGTCACACCGCGAAACGACAATCTTAAGGCGTTTAGAGATCATAATTTCAATGGCGTAGTAATGGAAATGAAAAAATATTCCCATGACCCTGTAACAAAATACTATGGATTGAGGTAACAAAGGCTGAAATACATGTGCCTTTCTTAGACTGAGTTGGTTGGAATTTAAGTATTGTGGGTTTAAATCTAATTTATGGAAATATTTATATTTCATCACGATTGGGCTATCGCGGCGCAGTAGGATAGCGTTTGACTGTAAATACGATTGGTTATGGGTTAGATCCCCTGTTTTTGCTCTGATAAGACAAAATGTGACATTGAGCTCCGACGCTCATAAGGAATGTAAAATAGAACATCTTGACCCTAGAAAAAGTGTAAAGCCGAATATAAATATAAAAAAATTAAACCTAATTTCAAACTAATGCATTAGTAAAGGAAGTAATTAATTACAAAAATAAACTAAAACACACGCTTAAATTATTTTAGTCAATATACTGGTGGTTTTAGCAAATATCTTGTTTATGTGTTCAATCAATTTCATTGTTATTCGGATCCGTGCAAATTTTCAAAATAAGTCAAACGGCAAGAATGTAATTCAAAGTACTTTCAATTTTTTTATACATTGACTCACAGTTAGAAGAGAAAGCGAAGTACGGAGTGTCTTGACACTAGCTACTGACTACTCTGCTATGCGGAATAAAAACGTGAAGCTATATAAGGCAATAAAAGCGTGTTAGAAAAAAAACGAGTGAAAGATCCAATATTGTGTAACGCGGCCATAAAAATAAGAAGAAAGATATTGTACAATTTTGAACAAAAGACAAATACTGGAACGAGGTCGCTGGATGGCTTAGGAAATTATAATTACGATCTACGCTGAAATTACTCAAGTACATTTTAATAGAATTGCATAATTGCAAAATAATGTTTGATTGGGTGTTGGTGTGATTGCATTGAACTTGGAATTTATTTATCAAGAGTGCCCTTGAGTCCGAAAACAGTATAAATTCTTAACAATAAAAATTATCTTTGGGTTTTCGTTATGTTTACCACCGACTAAGAACTACTGTAAAGTGCACTTAATGCACTTAACTTAATTAAATTAATTTCTTTAACGTATTTTCGAAAACTAAAATATATACAATAATATTTTTTTAGGTAGACAAAAAGTACCTAGTGTTAAGCCACTCCGTACTTCGCTTTCCATCGAATTCGAGACATTGTGTATTGAGTGGTGGAACTCAACACCGCACTTTGTCTTACCAGAGCGAGGAAGTGAAAATAATTTAAATATAATCACTTCTCCGAGTGCGGATCGAACCCACAACCGACGGCGTTACAGTCAAACGCTGTCTCACTGCAAAAATATTCTAAATATGTTTCTTTGACCTTTATTTTTCAATTCTAAATTATAATTAGCCTAAATTACTCCTTATTAGATCAGCTTTCTTCTAATGAAAGTCCCGTCAAAATCGGTCAAGACGTTCCAGAAATTAATCAGAATAAACAGACAGAAACAAAAAATATTTTTTATTAATTTAATATTTAAACAGATTTTATATTTAAATTTTAATTTAATATTTAAACAGATTTTATATTTAAATTTTAATTTAATATTTAAACAGATTTTATATTTAAATTTTAATTTAATGTTTAAACAGATTTATCATTTAAAATTTAATTTAATTTTAACAGTACATATGCAGCTATTGCTACTAATGCTATGTGAATTAAACAGTAAATGACGTCTCTGAGTATTAACAAAACAAATAGACATTGGTTTTCATTTAAAAAAAATATATAAATTCCTAGTTTATCCAAACCCAACAAGCTAAACACCTAAATACGTGTTCTTGGTATTTGATACTATCATAAAAGGAACGGCCGGTGTCGACATATCGACAGCGGAACGCTATATCCTTTCTCTGTTTGCGTTATAGCTTGTAGAGAACGTTCGTAGACCTTCGGATATAGGAAAAATTGTAATTGCATTATTTATTACACATGATTCTTCAACTACTAATGTGGACTCGTAGTTAAATTGATCCGTAAAACAAACGTTGCCTTGGCAACCTGTATGTTTCTATACTAAAGTGTATAACAAACATTGTAGAGTGTTTACGTAATTTAATGTGTATAATTAACTAACAATTAACACGCAATGTCTCGAATTTAGACAGATTGAACGGAGTGTCTTGACACTAGGTTACCTCTGACTACCCGTTTATATGGAACTCAGCGTGAAACTCTAAAACAATTAGTTATAAAAAAAATATGAATTCAGCATTTTTTTTAAATTCTTCTGAAGCGTTAAATTAATTCATTTTTATATAAATAAATATTGAATCACACAATCACATACAAATAACGATCAAAGTATCGAATAATAGGCGAAGAAAGTACACGAAGAGAAAGTTGAAAGCTTAATTGTATGAGCATTTGAGACTCTACCATGATATTTGCTATTTAAAATCAAACACATGACATGGTCCACTTAAATTTTATCTACATATTAATTCGTTAAGATATATTCAGATTATTTTATATATAAATTATTTTCATAATCTCTCTCCTGTAATACAATGCGTGGCGTTAAGTTCCGCCATTCAACACTCAATGTCTCGAATTCAACGGAAGGCGGAGCACGGAATGTTTTAACATTTAATACCTTTTGTCTGCCTTGCTTTGCAGTATAAAAGCTTGAAATTAATAAAGTAATTACTAACCATAATTTTATATGTATAAAAGATAAAATTACTTTTAATATATAACAAAAAAAGGCTCTAGGGCTATTATTCCGCCGAAAAATTCATTGTTATTTATTTATCCAATTTATTTTTAGTTCAACATTTCTTTTTGTGTTAACCAATACACTTATATATATATATATATATATATATATATATATATATATATATATATAATTCATGGGCAAGCTAATGTCAAGACACTCCACTGACTGCTTTCCGTCTACAATTAACGCCGCGCTTTGTCTGTCCAGAGCAGTACTATAAAAATATTCGTGAAATATCTTAAAACAACAATATTTATTTATTATTTTTATTATTATATTTTATTTTTTATTTATTTCTTTTATTATATTTATATTTATTTATTCATTTATTAATATATTTATTTATTATTTCATATTTATTCATATTATATGACTTTTCTTTCTCTTTCTGTGCTATCTGAGTATATAATCCGAATATTGTTGTGTTTCCGGTTCCTGGAGGAACGCCCAAAAATCCTTACTTATTACCTCAAGCCTAATCATTCTTGCAAAAATTTCTACTTCCTACGCCAAGTTTTCTTGCCAGTTATTCATTGTGTCATTGAGGATCAATCAATCAATCAATTGAGTCAATCTGTTAAACCAAAATATATATTTTTTTGTCATTTTAATTGCACAGATCTATTATAATAATGTATTTAATTATTCGTTATATTTATTTATTAATTTTAAAAAGTTATCACGTGTTTAGCGGCGTTGAGTTCCGCTGAATTGAATTTAGGTTAACTAGAGAATGGGGAACTGTAAAATATTCGAGAAAGAATTAGCCTTGTGCAACTCCACTGTGCATTACAGTTATAGTCTATATAAGCTTAAATTTAATTTTAAGATAACTGAAGCCTTGAAGTTAGTTTTGCAATGTATTTAACTGAGCAGTTACTTTAACTGATAATTGTTGCTAATATAAACGGTATTACAGATTACGTTTCTTTACTATTTGAGTGTTTTTAGTTTTTATTGCTATTGGCGTAGGTCAGTTATTTGTAATAAACCATTTAAAATTCGCCAATTCTATTACTGTATTTACGTTTTATATATTTTTTTATTCTTCACGCTTTTATACCGCATAACAAGGTAGATAGGAAATACTTGGTGTTAAGACACTCATTACTCCGCTTTCCAATGAATTCGGGAGCTTGTGTGTTGAGTGGCGGAACTCAACGCCGCGATATTTATTACCAGAGCGAGAAATAAATAAGTGAAATACAATTATTCCACCACAAGCGTTTACAGTCAGACGCTCATTACACCCCGAACGGCCTCGGTTTTTTTTTCTATATTTTTTTTCTTTATATAATAACGAATAGAATCTGCGAGAATCTTTTCGTTTACTGTTAAATAATCCATGGCAGTTGGATGGTAGCATTTAATTAATATAGCCGATGACGTACAAGAAGCTGTTGCCATGGAAACAGGTATAATATTAATATTATTTTTTTTGTATATTACTTATATATACATATGTATATACTATTCAATGCACCACCTACCTTCTTTTTATACAAGTCTGAACATCCTGAGGTTACTTGGAAGAGATCACTTTAAGTGATAAGGCCGCCTTATTGTTCGCTTATTTTTTAAATATTTCTTGTTTGTTGTGTGCAATAAAATATATTTGTATATTACTTTATACAGCAAGTATATGTCAAACACATATTGATAGTGTGTATAATATAATTTTATTTATTTCTAATCCAGTATTATTATAAATATTGGCCTTCTGCACTCATTCTCCGTATATAATTTAAATATGCCCAATTTCCTACTTTTCCGTCGACATATTTTGCGTAAAAACACCCACTGTCTTCTCCATACATGTACCGATTCTACCATGACCGTCCAAAGAAACGCCAGTCAGTTGAATATCTTATAACCCAAATATTCAAGTAGGCTTTTACAAGCACTTTTGAATCGTCAACTCTTGCTAGAAGCTACTACCAACTTAAAAGGCAGTTCTGCTGAGAAGAACTGGCGAGAAACTTTACAGTTTTTTTTAGTGAAGCTAAAAAAAACGCTTTTATCCCGCATAGTAGGGTAGACAGAAAGTATCTAGTGGCAAGACACTCTGTACTTCGCTTTCCACCGAATTCGAGACATTGCGTGTTGAGTGGTGGAACTCAACACGCAATGTCTCGAAGTCTTTTACCAGAGCGAGGAAGTGAAAATAATTTAAATATAATCAATCCCCCGAGTGGAGATCGAACCCACAACCGATCGCGTTTACAGTCAGACGCTGTCCCACTGCGCCACGACTGGCCATTCTACAGTAGCTCTATTCAAATGTAATTCCCGATTGTAACTCCCAAGTCGCGAAAAATCATTAACAACGCTTAACTCCGCACATTAACATCAGTATAATATTCAAAGAGAATAATATACTAACAATAATATAATAAAATTTATGTTAATTGTTGTTAAGAGATTTGAGAAATTATTTTAATGGTGTCTTAGAAATCGTTAAATTGAAGGACCAATGCGGTTTCATTGCACGCGATCAAATAAGAAAAGATAATATAAATATACTAAATATTTATATTTTTTTATAGAATGTAAATGCAATTGATTATGTGTTTGATTCCCTCTCGAGTACAAAGACAAAGCGCAGCGTTAAACCACGGCACACAACACACAATGGTTTTCATGGTTTTGGACGAAAAGTAGTCAACGAAGAATGTTGACACTAAGTTAATGAAAAAAATGCTTAATAATTTTTCTTACATTGCAATAAGTAATTTTTCACAAAACACTTCTTTTTCTTATCTTAATCGACAGAAAATCTAGTATCATAATATCCCGTTCTTCGCTTTCTTCCAAATTCAAGACATTGACATGTCAAGATTCGGAGCTCAACGCCGCTCAGACATTATAACTTCAAAATTGGTCCAGCCATTCCAAAGATTATTCAAAACAAACAGAGAGACAGACATATAAAAATTGTAAAATTTACTATTTTGGTATGAGTACCGTGCATTACAAATAGACGCTCCAATTTTATTTATTTATATACTTATGGGTTTATAATAGCGAATATGTAGTAAGTTCTAAATATATGGCGAATTATTATCATGAATTTATTTTGTAAAACTTGTTAGGTATTTCCTCTCAGAAATGTAGGTAAGTAAGGGCTTTAAAAAACCTACTATACTGGTTTGATGCAATTTCTCAATACAAACGTGACAGGTTTAGAAAAACATGTTGAAAAATTAAGTGGAGTGGTTTAAATTGACATTTAAATTATTTCAGTTTCCCCTCTCTGGTAAGACAAAACGCAGCGTTAAATTCCGCCATTGAACACACAACGTCTTAAATCAGATGGAAAGCGGAAACTGATTGTTTTGGCATTAGGTTCTCTCTGGTTAGCTATAAAAAAAATAAAAAAAAAATAATATGTAATAAACATAAATTTATTAAAACGTTCATATATATTTTTCTCTTTCTTTGTATGTCTTTCTTTCTTTCTCTCTATGAAAATATATTATTATAATTTATATTTTCTCCAATTTTGACGATCAAGGTCTCGTGATTTCGTTAAGAAATAATCGATTTCAAATTAAATTAATAGCGTGTTTCACGCGTGTTCCAATTTAATGAATTATTATGTCAAGAATGTAATTGATTTATTATGCACGTTTTCAAACAATTAGTTTTATAAGAAAGTTTATATAACGAGGTCTTAGGAAGTCATTTATTATACTTTGCAACAAAATTTTGTATATATATATATATATATATATATATATATATATATATATATATATATATATACAAAAGGGTGTGTGTGTATGTGTGTATGACTGCAATGTTGCAAGAATCTACGAAGTATTTAAACTGATTCTTCAGTCAAAATAATAATTATATGTATATATCTGGACTAATAGTACGGAATGGAAACACTAGGTAAGGACCTAGTGTTTCCGTTCCGTTCATGTACCGTTCATAAATTACGTACACGTAAAGAGAGAGGGAGGGGGTCGACAACGACAGTGCCACAAGGTCGAAGTAGGGATCAAAAATCATGTCAGTTATAAATGATCCCTTATAGGAATTGTAATTAAAATACATAAGATTTGAAGTTGAAGAAATTGTGGGGTTTGATCTCCACTCGAGTAAATTTTATTTTAAAAAATTATATAAAATTTACTTTATTTTACTCTGGTAAGACAAAGCACGGCGTTGAGTTCACCACGCAGCAGCTAATATCTCGATATAGGGTGGAAAGCAGTCAACGGAGTGACACGGACGGACAAAATAAAACAACAATGTGCTTCAAATAAATTATTTACTCTTTTTTCTGCATAGCAAGATAGTCATAGAAAAATATATAGAAACACACTCCTTATCACAATTTCCGCCTAAATTCACGATAATTGTGTACAAGCGGCGAAACTCAACGCCGTGCTTTGTCATACCATGGTGCCTAGAGGAAATATAACCCACAACCAATCGCGCTTACAGTCCAACGCTATACCTAATTTATTGATCAAATATATCATTTTTTTTCTTTTTTTTTTAGCTTCACGCTTTTATACCGCAAAACAGACAAAATAGACAGACAGAAAGTACCTAGTGTCAAGACACTCCGTACTTCGCTTTCCACCGAATTTGAGACATTGCGTTGAGTGGTGGACCTCAATGCCGCAGTTTGTCTTTTACCAGAACAAGAAACTGAAAATAATTTAAATATAATCACTCCCCCGACTGGGGATCGAACTCTCTACCGATTGCGTTTACAGTCAGACGCTGTCCCACTGCGCGAACAATAATATGAAATAATACATTTTTTGTTACAGATACAATTCTTCATGGTGTTATTCCACTCTATTAGCGCGCTCGTATACGACTGTGGCTATCCTAAGTAAGTATTAATTAAACACTTCATACTTTTACCCTCATAGAATGCAGAGAGAACCTAGTGTCAAAACACTTTGGTCTCTATCTTCTCTCTGATATGCAAGACTTTGCGTATTGAGAGACGTAGCTTAACACCATTCGAGACACTTTTTTAACTGCCTTCCTTCCAAAATCAAAACTTTGATTATTGAGGAACTCAACACCGTGGTTTATATTTAATTGAAATTAAAATTATTAACACATAATAACATAATACTTTACACTAGACATTGGGTACTTCCTGTCAACCTTCCTATCCCTTTCTATCCCGTATATATACGGGATAAAAGCGTGAAGATAAAAAATACCATTATTATTTTCATTGCGTTTACAGCCAATGTCTATCCCACTACGCCACGATGATATAACTGATATATATTTTTTTATCGTCACGCTTTTATCCCACGTAGCAGGGTAGACAGAAAGTACATAGAGTGAGGCCATTCCGTACTTCGCTTTCCACAGAATTCGAGACATTGCGTGTTGAGTGGTGGAACTTAACGCCACATTTTGTCTTACCAGAGCGAGGAACTCACAACCGCTTTTACAGTCCGACGCTTTTACAATCCCAACGCGCAATTTATTTTTAAAGAAAAAAACACTTTTATTCAAGTTAAAGTTAAACATACCGTCAAAAGAAATTAATAGCGTCTCCCAATATCAAAGAGAGCTATGACTAAATACTTAGCGGTCTCTTGCAAATCCAAATAAATTTCTATCTTCTTCTTTCTTGCTCTAAGAAGAATTATCTAAAAAATATTTAATTTTAGTGATTTTTTTACATTTTAAATGAAACAATTTTAAACATGTATATTATAAAAAATAGAATTGTCGCCGGTCGTGGCGCAGAGGGATAGCGTGTGAACTTTAAACGCAATCGGTTGGGGGTTCGATCCACACTCGGAGGATTGTTACATTTAAAATTACCACTTCCTCTATCTGGTAAGACAAAGTGTGGCGTTGAGTTCCACAATTCAACACGCAATGTCTCGAACACGGTGGATAGCTAAGTACGGAGTGTCTCGACACTAGGTACTTTCTGTCTACCCTGCTACGAGACAATCCCTTTTAAAAATGACCTAAACTATCAGTCACGGTAATAAATACCTCGTCTTAAAATGTAAATTATAATTTTAGTATACAATTCAGGTTAACGCTTGTTATTTTTGTTTTACCGAATACAATGTTAATGTCGGATTTCTCAAAATTTCACTGAGAAGAAATGTTTTTTTATAGTTTGTTACGTTGTACTATTAACTGAGTTTGTGAAGTGTGGAAATTGTGTTTAGTTAATTGTTGTTTTTAATTTTAAAAAAATATACGTAATTAGTCAATTCCAGATATAATACATAAATAGAAAATATATACTTTGAACTTAGTAGGATTCAGTTTGGGGATTCGAACCCGCGCCTCTAGGAAACCGTTAAGCGCTAGTCCTGAAATTAATAATTAAATTCAAGTCAAGACACTCTGTACGTTGCTTTCGGCCGAATTTGAGACATTGCGTGTTGAGTGGCGGAACTTAAGCGCGCACTTTGTCTTGCCACAGCGAGAAAGTGATAATAATTTAAATACAATCAATCCCTCGGATGGGAATAGTACCCAGAACCGATCGCGTTTACATTCAGATGTTTTTGTAAATAATTTTTCCTATACAAATATTTTTCAATCAAATCATTTTTACAATAGAAACTTTACTTAAACGCAACTTAAACAATTTTAACTGAAATAACCACGTAAATTTAAATATTTGAAAATATATGTTTTTTAAAATATTTCCATAAAAACAATTTACAGACGGACTGTGCTACCTTTTTTTAATATATTCTGTTAATCCAATACAAATATTTATATTAATCTCAATTTAAATATATGTTTCTCTTTATAAATGAAACAATTATAAACGGATTAATCATATTAAAATACTATTTTTTTAAAGTGTTATTCCACACTTAGGATTAGAAAACATTTTTGAAAATACGTATAAAAATTTGAACGCAACGGGATTCGAACCCGCGCCTCTTAGATTCGCGCGGATTTGAATCCCGCTGCGTTCAAATTAAAAAAATTTATACGTTTTTTCAAAAATGTTTTCATATTAAAATACATTTTCTAAGAACGTCGAACGAAATATCGAACACTTTTCAGTAATCCGTGGGTAAGACACAAGTATAAAATTAATTTTCAAAAACCAGAATACACGCCATTAATCCATTTAAAAACGTTTCATTTAAATTTTGAAAAAGCATTAAAATCGTTACATCTAATTATAATTCTCAAAATATTTCCTATTTTTAAGTGTGGAACGCTTTAAAATATATTATATTTCTTTATTTTCCAGAATCATCGCATCCGGCCTTATCCTACACTCAAGTATATTTATAGTACTGTTCACAAACTTCTATATCCAAGCTTACAAAAAGGATAAACCAAAACTAACTGTGGATTCGTGCAATAATAACACGAACGGCTATATCGCCAACGGCCATGTAAAGACTAACAGTCACTTAAACGGAAATAACGTTAGTAAATTTTCAAACGAACTAAGCACTGTATGCCCAGAAAATACGGCTGTTCAACGTATGAAGAAGGTGTCCGGTTCGATTAATTGTGGGTCAAACGAACTGAATAGTGATATAAACGGTTATTCGAACGGTCATCTCAAAGTGCAATAGACAGTTACAGACTGTAAATAGAATACGGTACAAAGTTTACATACAATTGCTCAATTTTAATTTAAAAAAAATATTGGTGTAGTTTAGTTAGCGATTGGTCTTGAATATCTATTTTAGTGAAATTCTTGTTTTATGAATAACCGGACCATGTAAAGGTAATGCAAAATTAAATATTTCAACTGGCTTGTATATAAATATATCGTTATATATAATAAAATTTGTATATACAGACAAAATTAATCGAATATAAAAATGGTAGAAACTACAATTGTAGTAAAAATGACATTTTTTTATTGTACATAAAATACCAATAATATAGAAGCAATAACTTCCTTCATAAACTCTATATGTGCCTGTGAAACGATTTTTATACAGTTTACAACAAATTTAAAAATATTTTTTTCATATAAAATAAACGTATAAAATATATAATTTTAACGTACCGGAAATAAAAATATATTTTTTGCAAATATGAAATTTGAAACATGAAAAATGAAAAAAAAATATATATTCTTGATAAGATATTTTATATTTTGTAAATAATAATCAAATATAAATATAATAACAAATGTAATTAAATAATAATTTTGGCTTTTATTGAATCAATAAAAGCTAAGCGTTTTAAGTTAGTTATTTGCACGTTTAATAATAATAAAGTGTACACTGCTGATCAAAAGTTTGGGACCATCTTGTTCAAGAAAAAAAAACGACAGATTATTTTTAATATTAAATAATCATGTTTGCATAGAATAATTTAAATTTCTACAATTTTTTGTGTTTAAATATTATTATTGTTTTAATTATTTTTTTTTGTAAAAGTCTTTATTTCTTTCGCATATCATTTTCTTTTATTATTAAGCGTGTGATACAATTTTTGTAAGTCAAAACCAACTGGTTTTACTGACATATATATATATATATATATATATATATATATATATATATATATATATATATATATACTTGGTGCTATATTTCTTACTTTTACTCATTGTAAATATAACTGACAGATAACATTCACAGTGGAAATTTAGAAAGCTACCTCATGTTCTTCCTTCCTTACCTATTCGTCCAAAAAAGCTTTATTTAATTATAGATAACGTGTAAGTAATGTAAGTCACTTATCTACACATATAAATGATAATCGATTGATTTTAAAGAAAATAAATTTGAGACCTAAAAAATATTGCTCTATGATTTTACAAACCAGTATTAAAATTTGGTACTAAAAAATATTCATGTAAAATTATTTAGGATAGTATATTTTTGTCTATAATTACCCGGTGGAAGTGGCCAGCTCGAAGTGAAAGCCAATGTACCAGTCATATATCGTGTATCGAATAAACCATAATGTATAGAATTTAGGATAGAATTTTATACTTACGTTATTGTAAAAACTTTTTTATATAAATAAAAAAATGTATTCAAAGAGAATTTTGTTTTATTTGTGTCCAATTTTTTTTAGTGAAGAAAAATTTCCATTGATTTTGTCTTTCTTATCTTAATTGGTGTAAATCCCCTAAATTTCGTTAAGACGTTATCATTTATTTAATAAACACAATTAATAAGCTTTTTTATATTATAACTTATTTTTTACTATTTTTAGTGTTATTATGATAAGAAAACTTAAAGGAAAACCGGATTCGAAGCTGCACCCACCAACTTGGCATCCAATCTCTACACTATACGTTCTACATTTTCGAAATTCTTAAACGGTTTTTACAACTTATCTTTCCAAGAGAGAAGAATTTCCAAGAGACGTGGGTTCAAATCCCGCTGTGATATTTTTTTTTATTTTTACTATATTTTTATAGTAGTTGTAAGTAGAAGTATATAAAATTTTAATAACTTACATAATATAAATAATACGTAAAATACACACAAAATTAACATTTACTGTTGAGAAAGCTTGATTATTTTTAAACGTGTAATATTTTGAAAATTTTATTAAGTTATTAAGTACAGAGAAAGTTGCTTCATTGAGGAAAACAATATCATTAACTCAGATCGCTGATGAAGTCGGTAATAGCTTGAATAAAATTTAACCTTTAAATTTGATACCGCGAAGATGACGCGAAGTGAGATGCTGGGAATTTCACAAAAATGTTTTGACAACTTTAAATAAATAAAAGGTCAAGACAGCGTTTTACTGTAAACGCGATTGGTTATATGTTCGATTACCATTGCGGGGACTGATATTTAACATTTATTTTATTTCACTCTGCTAAGTAAGACAAAACGCGGCGTTGAGTTCTCCACTCAACTCGTAATGTCTCGATTTCAAGCGGAAAACAGACAGCGGCGTGTCTTGACACTAGTTTGTATTGACTACTCGTCTATTCGGATGTAAAGTGTGATCTCACTTCACTTCATCTATCTATGTTACACTAGCTAGCCCGATTCAACCATCTGATGCCAATAGACCTGATCCGGACAGGCAAGTCTCCCACTACAAACAGTGTACACAAGCCGAGGTTCGTTCCTCACAGGAGGCGCCCTTGTAACACTGTGACTCTAAGTTGATGGTTTCCTCTCGAGGTCTCCAAGCCAAGGTCAGAGCTCTTCTAGCTCGGCCTCCCCCAAAACCCGGTGACGCTGTGAAGGCCAGTAGGGCCAAGCATAATAAACGATCGAAAAAAGCCCGATTCCATTCGTCTGCGTCTCAAAAGGCAGATATCTTCAACCTTTATTGGTCGTAATATGAACTTTTGTCTTCCTTTTAAACTTGCCTATAATAATAAGTAAGAATTTTTCATTTACATCCGTTGGCTTCATAGATTACCGCGTCTATACAAACAAACTATTTAAATTTATTTATAATTAACACTGTTTTATCACTTTGTTCTTGACCACCTAGATTTCTGGTAGGACTAGTTTCTAGATAGGAAAACTTTTTACGAGAGGTTGAAAAGAAAATCCCAAGATTAAGGTCTAAAAATATATGTGTGTATATGACATATGTACATATTAAAGCAATAAGTTATTTGGATTTTAAGGCTTAAACTAAGTTTTAATCAACTTAAAAGTCCAGTCAACTTAAAAGTTAAGGCCGGTCGTGGCGCAGTGTGACAGCGTCTGACTGTAAATGCGATCGGTTGTGGGCCGATCCTCACTTGGGGGAGTGATTGTATTTAAATTATTTTCACTTCCTCGGTCTGATAAAAAACAAAGTGCGGCGTTGAGTTCCACCACCCAACACAATGTATGTCTCGATTTGTCTCGATTTCGGTGGAATACGAAGTACGGAGTGTCTTGATACTAGGTACTTTCTGTCTACCCTGATATGCGGGATGAAAGCGTGAAACTTAAAAGTGATTTTAAGTAAATTAATATTATAATTATAATAAAACCTTCAAAAAATAAACCTTTAATTTTTTTTGTGTACTGTATTTTCGTTATAACTTTTGTTACCAGTATTGGGTAGATAGTACAAAACTATATAATACGCCACTTTGTTGCAATAAAAACTCTATTTATATTATTTTAATTAAATTTTAAATTAACAAAAAAAACGTTTTTTTAAATAATTTCCATTACCCCATTCACCCTACTTGCGTTGGTTTCTATACTGCTAATTTTCTTACTTTAATTACCTATGTAAAGACAATAAAAATTTTACATATTTTTAAAGCGTTATTGTATAATAAAAATGATATTTTATCAGTAAAAGCGGGTTAAAATTTAAAAAAAAACGAACAGTGACATCTAGAGTTAAGTTACAGAACTAAAAATACAAATGCTTAGCGTATGCTTCAAAGATAGTCATGAAATATTTCACTAGATGTCACTATACCATAAATCGCCATACATTATTATGATAATGTACAGTTAATAAAACATTTACATAGAGATATTAAGATATCTTTGGAAATTATTTAGTAAATATTTCTTACTTATTTTATGGATTAACACATCTATATAAATAAATAAATTATTTAATTCAAGTTAAATAATATTAAATATTATTTTTTTATTAAATTACGTATGTACATGGTATATATATCAAGCTAATGTTTTTTCTCTATCAGACCAGAGATGTTAAATTCCATGCGGACGACGTCGCCGGCACAGCTAGATCGTAAAATTATTCAATATTAAAACCTTATTTACAATATTTTACTAAAAAAAAAACAAAGAAATAGAAATACGATAAAATTGCTCAAAAAAATTATACACATAACTTAAAAAAAGTATTTGAAGTGAACAATTTTAAAATTTCTTCTATAATAATTTAAAGCTTTAATTTTCTATGTCTTTATTTTATTTCTCAAATAAAACAAAAATAATTTAATTTCCTTCACATCACCCCAAAATCTGCAACCAAAGCTTAAATCAACTCACGCTTAACCGAATAAATTCCTTATATTGATTCTGAGTTGAACTAAGTAATAATAATAATTGCATATTTATTGATCCTAACCGACGTAATCCCAAGGGTCCGATAACAATACAAATACATTCAAACAAAGATTTTAATGTTTGCATTTGCTCCTAAGCTCAGCTTACTAAGTAGAGTTCGTGTATTAAAACTTGAAATGATCTATAATATACATATATATATATGTCTATTGTTATGTAATAATCAATGTTCAAATCAATGGAAGATAGTAAAAAATGCATAGCAACTTAATTCGATTTTAAACTTTTTTGATACAATGTTCTGTTACAATAATTATAGCCTTTTAGACAGGTAAAATAAACATACCCTTAGCAACGTCTGTCATTTTTTACAATAGAGTATATATCAAACGTAGAGAAGTATGTTTGAGTGTATTTTGTTTAGTTGATTTATTGTATTTCTAATATATTATTATGAAAAAATTAAGAATTTTTGCGTTTTTCCTCCATATAAATTGGAACTGTCAAATTTTATACTTCGTCCATCTAAATTTCTTAAAAAGATTATTCTTTAGCTTATATATAAAGAATATAGTTGGTGATTTGCTTTTATTATTACTATAAACGTATAAATAATACATGTTTTGTGACGAAACTCAACGCCGCGTTATATCCAACCACATAAGACAAATCAAAATATCTCAATCAAAACCATATAAATTAACAAATTATAATCAAGAACCATGTTTTAAAACATAACAGTATACCAATACTCGACTAAACCTTAATTATCGCCTGACGTATTGTCAATAAATGTGACATTCATTTTTTCCCCTCTAATTTGTTGGCCCTAAAATTGTTAGTGTTAAACCATTTGAAAAGAGACGCGGTTGGTTTTACGTACTTGCAATTATGTTGACAAAAATTTATATTAGGAACAATAGCGCGTACCAAAATATACTGGTCCTTGTATTTAGAAGGGTAAAGCTGTACTGGGTGCAACACGCTATTTTAGTTGTATAATACAGGAACCAGATGGCGTTAGTGATTCAGATTTAAATCCGTTCCTGTCTAAGCATTTAATGTTGTTTTTTTTTTTGTAGTTCTTGATTCATGTTATATATGTATTACATATTTTTTATCAAATTTATATATTATTAATAAAATACTAATAAAAATCAACTTATGATTTTAAACATAACTCTACATATAATATTAATAGATAAAATTATTTAAACTATCTTTAAAATAAACAAATAAAATCTAAAAAATATATTTATACATACAAACAATTATATAAAACAATAAAAATATAAGCAAAATTATAACAAATCAATATTTCTAGAGTGAAATGGAATGCAATTGAAGTATTCTTGTGGCCGGGCTTCAACCTTCGGCCGGGGCTACACAATCAGTCGTCTAAATGCGCGTGTCTGGTGTATACGTGTCGCGACAAAACTTAACAAAATACAAAATAAAACAAAATAACCAAAAAAAAATAACGTTTTCAACCACTAAAATATACGTATGTGACCGTGTTTTGTGATTTAGTATAAAATAGAAGTGTCATCGGCCAAGAGCTTTCAAGAAGCTTAACGCGTCTCCAATGATGTAAAACATTGTGGCAATAAATCGCTTGTGTATTTTAATACATTTTGTTAAAGTAAGTTTTAAGTTATAGAGAAGCAAGTAAGGTGATTGTAATATTATATATGCTAATACAAGTTAAAGAGACGTCCATACAAAAAACCACTGCACTCGACACTGCAGTGCAATTTGTATTGCAAATTTTTTTTATGATATATTATGGATAATTTATTTTAAATAACTTAAAATATATATGAGTGGTTTAGTCTAAACGTTATTGTGTAGGTTTTAATTCATAAAATTTTATTTTTTGAGTGTATTCATTTTATACAAGCTAGTTATCATTTTTTTATTCGTTAACTTAAATTTATTTAATATTTACTATATTTATATAGAAAATCTTAATTTTTTTTATATTTTATTCTATTTTCCATGTATTTTATGTAAAGTTTCAAAGGAACTGAACAGTGTTTGCATTGTAACAGACTAGTCTAACAGCTACAGACTGGCTGCAGCTTTTTGTTGGGTAAAACAAAAGTTATATGCTCTTTTATAGTCTATCCCCGATTGCTACTGAAGGAAGGAATCTACTTAAAATGAAAGATTAACTTATTTAGTTGTCATTGTTTATATTTTACTGAGACATAATACGGCGTTAAGTTCCGTTATTTAACACGCTGAGTTTCGATTTCGGACGGAAATCAGAGAACGGAGTGTCTTAAAATAGGCGAAAGTAGAGAACAAGAGTGTCTTGACATTTGATGTTTCGGTGTATTTTCTTTGTTTTAAATGCGTTGTTTTATTTTGGTTTATTATTACTGGTTCAAATATTACGTTCTTTACATGTATTATAATATGATTATAATCTAAACAGGCGATAATCCTTTTAATATTAAATTCAAGTAAAATATACCTTTGAGGAGAAAATCTTTTTAAAAATCTCTTTCTTATAAGCGTTGGCGTAATTATGCCAGAATATATATAGATTAAAAATAACAATAGATCTTTGATAAGTCAAGTCCAAGTTCAGGGCTTGCTACCATCTTTTTTTTTATTTCAGAATTCATTCAATTATTTCTCATGCAGAATTTATAAATCACTTACTGAGAAAAGAATATTTTATGTTAACAGTGTTATTAATATACATTTTGGGCAATAAAAAAAATTAAAACTGTACTAAATACAATTAATAAAAGTTTTAACAAAATGAATTAAGTAACGATTGACAATAGTGGCTAAAATTTCTTTTTTAACTTAACACTTTTATCCCGCATAGCAGGGTAGACCGGAAGTACCCAGTGTCAAGACACTCCGTACTCCGCTTTCCGTCTAATTCGAGACATTGTGTGTTGACAGGCAAAACTCAATGACGCGCTTTGTCTTACCAGAGCGAGGAAATGATAATATTTTATTTATAACTATTCCCCCGAGTGGGAATCGAACTCACAACCGATCGCGTTTACAGTCAGACGCTGTCCCACTGTGCCGTCACCGGCTTCTAAAACATCTAATGTATACATTTCCTTATATTTCATCTTTCTTACCTTTGTATTATAGTTTATATAATAAATATATTTTTTATTTTGCTTGTAAATTATATTTAATTTATATTTGCTGTGGAAGGCCTAATAACTAATTAATTTTCAAATCGGCGTTATGTATTGTAAATTATAAAAAAGATTTAATATCTACATACAAATCTTTCTCTCTACCCGTATTGTACAGTATATTTGATTTAGATTTATTCGAATTTCATATGAAACATTAAATGCTTTAAATAGACAAAGATAACCCTTTAATTTACTTTAAACTTTACAGTATACTACTGTACAGACTGGCTAAAATAACGTATATATATACATATCCCAACGCAATTGGACAAAATGTGGCTTTATAATCCGCTGATCGTCTAACAATGTCTTTAAAATAGACATACAGCGTGATATATAATTTGAAAGAGTCATAAGGGTTCACAATAAACCCGATAAGTAATTTCGTACATTTCATAATCCCAGCTAAGAAAGTACAGATTTGCGAGTGTAGGGTGAAATTCATACACGCTCTGTTTACTTTCAATGCAGGGCAAAACAATGGGTGTATCCTCGAAATGTAAATTTGAACTTTATTATTAATAAATATTTAAGTTATTCGTCCCTATTGTTTGCTAAATACGTTTGCTATTAGATTTTAGATTGAAATCGTATTTAATCAGTCTTTGTAACAAGATAAAACGCGGCGTTGAGTTTCGCCAGTCAACACGTAATGAATTGATTTCGAGATATAATTAGAGAATTAGAGTTTTATATTTTTGGTAAAAACGTATATAAATTTGATCCGCACCTTTTGGAAATCGTCCAAGCTTACCCTAATATATTGGAAAAATTGTTAAAAATATAAAATTCTAAAGAGGTTTCATATGAAAAAAAAACAACCATCTCATACACTATTTTGGTTATAAATAAAACACATACAAATATCATCTTACAGTTACGTTATTTATGTGTTGAGCACTTGAGATAATTGCTATGAAAGAGGTCGGTTTAAAAAACCTAACCTGTTGTAGTGTAACGAATGATGCACGTATAACAATCAAGAGCCTATAATAATGAAAAATAAAACTATGGTACTAACAATTACTCGCTCGCTGGCTGTTCATTGCCATTGTGCTTGGCTCAAATTATGTTTTTTTTTACTTTTTTACACACAGACAGAAAGTATTTAGTGTCAAGACACTCTGTACTTCGTTTTCCACCAAATTCGGGACATTACGCGTTGAGTGGTTGAAAGCAACGCCGCACTTTGTTTAACCAGAGGGATTAAGTGAAATAATTTAAATATAACCACTAATCCGAATGGGAATCGAATCTACAACAGATCACGTTTACAGTCAGCTGCTATCCCACTGCACCACAATTGACCTCTATACATTTTGTTCTAGGTGGATTAATATTTAATAATTTTAATATTGGCGCTATTTCCTCTATATTATTAAAATCAAAGAGAACCTAGTGTCTAGACACTACTTTAATCGGGACATTGCGTGTTAAACAATGGAACTTAACGCCGTGCTTCAATAATATCAAAGACATAAAAGTACTTAATTTAAATAAAATCATTTCTCCGAGTAGGAATTGCGTTAATAGACATTGATATTTCTTTACGATAACCTCAAATAGTGGAGAATAGTGTCTTAATACTACGTCCTCTCTGACTTCTTTTTTATGGAAAAAGCGTGAAGCTAAAATAACGCCACATACGTTGTGTTTCTCTTCCAACTTCTCATTTCGCTATAAATTATTAGTAAATAATTAAAAAAATATATAATATAGAATTTAGTTAGTTTTTCGAATAAGAACGCATGGCGTAGTGATTAAAGGCCTTGGACGGTTTCCGAAAGGCGCGAGTTCTAGCCTTTAGCGATCATAATTTTATACGTTTTAAAGTAACATTTTAAAAATATTAAAATGTTATAAAGTCTTTTATTTTTACGATTTCCACCCAATGTACTTTAATGAAAATATTTTCAACGAATTAATCGGGTATATTTTATATAAAAAGGGAATATATTTTAAAAGGTACAAAAGGTATCTGTAAGATTCAAATACCAAAATTTACGTGATTAATCCGCTTAAAATAGTTTTAATCAAAATATTATTTAGAGCATCCCCCAACATTGTATTTGAATACCAAACCAAACCAAACCAAACGGTGATAGCGGAAAACAATATCTAATTGTATTGCGTCCAATAAATAACTTCTCTCTATATTTTACATCCAATTTTCTGATATATCATGATATATGCTCTCATTTGAAAGTTCACTTTGTCTAACGTCACAGAGTGTAGCGAACACGTAAATTTCCTCTGAAGAATATTTTATTTTTATATGATAACTAACTACCAGAAGGCTTAGTGCATAATTTATAATACTGTTACGTTGTTCTAGGGTCATATGTTTTGGTGAATGATCTTAAAATTTTTAGAGAATATATTTATATTTAATTATTTTCACTTCTTCGATCTGATAAGACAAAGTGTGGCGTTGATTTCCGCCGCTCTACACGTAATGTCTCGAATTCGAAGGATAGCGAAGTATTGAGTGTCTTGGCACTAGCTGCTTTCTGTATACCCTGCTATGCGGGATGAAAGCGTGAAGTCAATAAAATATATTTTTCTAACAACCTTTGAATATATAAAGATTTTCTTATAGAGAAGCTCCTAGTAAAAGGTGTATAAGGTGTATTAAAGTTGTACTGATGTGAATATATATGCTTAATCGACATAACAACTTGAAAACCTTTCAAAATTATCATACGTTATTTACTAAACATAATTAGATATTGAAAATTTAAGACACTGTTGACATGTCGAATAGCGGAGTTCAACACCGTGCTTTGTTTGGCCAGAACGAAAAAATGAGAAAGTAATTAACTAAAGTCTTACTTCCGAGTGGGAATCGAACCAACAACTAATTACGTACATACAAGCAGACATCGAGATGACTATTTATATTACAATCAATTAGAAATATCTTCTGAAGTAAAATCATTTATATATCAACGTTATAAATATAGAAAACAGATCTATATTTTATTCTAAAAATAATCATTTCCTAATCTGAATTCGAGACATAAATAAATGAACGTCTCGAATCCGATGGAAAGCGACGTACGGAGTGTCTTAACACTAAGTAATTTCTATCTTCCCTGCTGTACAAGATGAAAAGTGTGCCAAAAACCAAATTCGACACTACGACCATCTACGCCTCTAATACAAACCTACTCTGCCATAACAGAGTAAACAATTGTATAATTTAGTACACTTATTAGATTACAAAATTTATAGCTTTCAAAATTTTATCTCAGTAACAACTGTGCTTGTGTTGTAATAAACTACTATATCTTATTTCAATCAGAGTTAATGTCTTTGTTCTAAGTTCAACCGAATATTATTCGATTTAGTTAGGAAACGATAGCGTAGCATATTTTAGTATCTACGTAATACTTGTATAATAGCAGATATCAAAGGTTTTGTAACATTTAAAACAGTTATTAACTGTATTTAAGTCTGAAACGCGGCGTTTAGTTCCGTCAAATAACACCAAATGTCTTGACATTTGAGTCTGCCTACCCTTATATATTTGGCAGATTTAAATTATTTACTAAGTATACCAGATTATGTAAAATAAGCATCTATTTAAATTTTATAATTTTTACTGGGTACTTCTAATATATATATTTTAAGAGTTATAACATATAATCATAAACAAAGGCAAAGTGCGGCGTTGAGGTGGTACTCAGCGCCGCACTTTGCCTTTGTTTATGATTCACTCACCATTCAACACGCAATGTTTAATTCAGTGGAAAGCGAAGTACGGAGCGTCTTGACACTAGGTACTTTCTGCCTACCCTGCTATGCGGGATAAAAGCGTGAAGCTAATTTTTTTTAAATATTCTTCTCTATATAAACTTAGGTCGGCCAAAATTCATATTTTGTAAACGAATAAAAATATTCGTTTACAAAATATTTAATTAAATTTGTTTAAAATATGTAATTATTTAATTTAAAAAAAAAACAAAATAATTGCAATAAAAAATACACAAACAATATTCAAAATATTTTATTTACATTTTTAGCTTCACCTTTTTATCTCACATAGCAGGGTATACATTACCTAGTATCAAGACACTCCGTACTCCACTGTCGGCCCGAATTTGAAACGCTGCGTATTGAATTACAGATCTCAACGCCGCACTATGCCTTAGCAAAGCCAAGAAACGATAATAATTTAAACCTAATCATTCCCCCTAGTAGAAATCGAATTAAAAACCGTTACCACTGCGCCATGACCGTCAAAATTTATAAGAATAGGAAAATAATCTACCATTATAAACAAGGAAAGGCATGAGTAAGGAAAATTAAAACAAATATTATATGTTTTTCAAAAAAGATAAAAATTTGAACGCAGTGGGATTGAACCCGCGCCTCTTGGATACTGTCCAAGAACGGGGTGCGGGTTCGAATCCCGTTGCATTCAAATTTTTAAACGTTCTTTTTTAAATGTTTTCTAATCCTATAGTGGTGTAACACTTTAAAAATAGTAAATATTAAAATATTATACATGTTAAAGACATCTTATACCCCGAATATTCAACACTCGACCGGTTCTCATTCAAACCGTACGTAATCAAGATGAAAATTTTAATCGAAGCATTAATAGATCTGGTCCTTACTTCGCGGTTGAATTGTGTATTCAATTTCCAATACTTGTATGTACATTTTCTATGGATATTGTACCTGTATTTATCTTCATAATAAAACAGTATAGCGAGTAGAGAATTAGTGTCGAGACACTCCGTTTTTTCTTGCCTTCCCCTGTATACAGAAATGAAAATAATTAGATATAATAATTCGTCGAAACTGAATAGGAAGGGATTGCATTATTAACCAGTCCGATCACAAAAGACTGTATAAATTTTGATGAAAATTATACAAAAAAATAGCTACTTTTTCCAGAATATAAGCCGCCTCTAATGTATAAAATATATATAAATATAAATCACATACCTCCATATAAAAAAAACCCTAGCATTTTTCTACTATCGTATTACCTAAGACAGTAGCCAGCAGGATATTGATCTAAGTAATTCACCTTAAACTCACTAATGGACTTTTTATGTTCCATCTTTATATTGTTCACGATATACCTACATTTTAGATGCTATGAAAATAATTTGAAAAACTTCCCTAAGAAAGCACTGAAAGCGGTCATAGATTAATACCGCAGAAGAAACTAATTCGCGATTGAATTACTTTTCTTCTATTTTCTCGTAAGTAGTACTGCAGTTCGAACCAATTTGTCTTGCTCGGTGTATTTTTATTTTAACTCGAACTAAAGTAATAATTTTGAAATGGCGTAAATCTAATCTGAATCTGAAATAAATAAATCATTATAATTTTATATGGTAATACTACGTGCGGCGTTGATTTCCGCCAATTAAAAAATATTGTTTTGACTTTTTTTTCTCATTATTCAGAGAGAATATAACTCCAATATCTAGTGCAAATATAAATATTATTTTTACGTCATATTTGAATGACAATACTTTATAATAAATAACCCAAATCATTGCAGTAAGTCTAGTTTTTCTAAATCAAATTAGTCGATATACTCTAAAAAAATATCTTTTTTCAGGCCTCATGTAATTTTAAATAGCAAAATTTCCATAAAAGACATGATTAACATTCTTCTACTGGTCTTTCAAAAACCTTTCAAAAAGTCCTTTACATCAGACGTCAAGACACTGTCGAGTGATTTAGCAAGAATCCAGGTCACTACCCACTACGCAAATGCCATTTTAGCTTACTTATGACTACGGACACTCAAAGCATTCCTTTAAGGCTTTTTATATATTATTTGAACACTTTGTTATTATATATGATAATTGTGAAAACAAAATAATTAAGTATCTTGGAGCCGGTCGTGGCGCAATGTGACAGCTTCTGACTGCGAACGCGATCGGTTGTGGGTTCAATCCCCACTTGGGGGAGTGATTATCTTTAAATATTTTCACTTCCTCGCTCTGGTAAGACAAAGTACGGCGTTGAGTTACACCATTCAACACGCAATGTTTTGAATTCGGTGGAAAGCGGAGTACGGAATGTCTTGACACTAGGTACTTTCTGTCTACCCTGCTATGCGGCATAAGTGCGTGAAGCTAAAAAAAAACGAGTATTTTATAGTTAGCTTTTCACGTTAACGTTATATAGGATATTGGCTAGTAGATTTAAATTTCGTTTAGTATAATGTTTATTACAATATTTACAATCTGGCTTAACTAAAGTCAAATAAATTACGTCTAAACTGAGCCTAAGTAAAGGACAATTGCATATTTATCGATCCTCAGCTTCTCTTATGGTCAAACTCAAATAACACGAGAAACTAAAACAGTATCCAAATTAAGAATTGATTTGATTAATTTATGTTCTTTTTTTATATATTTTTTTAGCTTTAGCAGGTTAGACTGAAAGTACCTAGTGTCAAGACACTCCGTACTTCGCTCTCTACCGAATTCGAGACATTGCGTGTTGAGTGGTGGAACTCAACGCCGCCCTTAGTCTTACCAGAGCGAGGAAGTGAAATTATTTTAAATATCATCACTTCCCCGAGTGGGGATCGAACCCACAACCGACCGTCTTTCAGTCAGACGCTCTCCCACTGCGCCACGACGGGTCTCATCAAGCAGTTAAAACAAATAAAATTAAATATTCAAAAACGTTAACAACCCAAATTATTTTCTATATTTTTGTCACCCCCACGAACGAGCGTTCAACCGAAAAAGTAGGACCACGCCTGGATGCTACGTCACTTGTGACTGACAGCTGACAGAAATGTTTGACATTTGACAGATTTCGTTGTTTTATAGAAAAATAAGCTTTAGCACACAGGCATACAGCCCAAAGGGTGTGCAGATAAATAATTGTACTGGCCCCGGGCAGTACGAATGTTGTACAGCGATTAATTTATCACTCTATATATTCATGGTACTACACTCTGTGACAGACGCGCAAAAATTTATCTTTGCAGCTTGTATATTTTAATCTTAATTTGTGTTATACTTTATATCATTTTCATATAAGCTTTTTTAATAGGATTTGCTTGGTTTAAATTTTCTATATGATACGTGTGGTTTCTTTACTTACCAATACAAGTAGATGTTGATTTTGTTAATTTTCTCTTTTCTTTTTGCTTCAAGCTTTTACCCACCATAGCAGTAGACAGGAAGTGTCTAGTCGTGGCGTTGAGTTTGTCACTCAACATGCAATGTCTCAATTTCAGTTGGAAAGCAGTCAGCGGAGTGTCTTAACACTAGGTTGTCTCTGACTACCCTGCTAAACGGGATAAAGTTTAAAACTGCTTTTTTTTGATTGCAGGCTCATATATTACTTCTATGAAACCATTAAAATTATATTCCAATACAATTTTTTTAGAACAATTTAATATCTGGATGGTTTGAATATTTACAATTAAGAATAGATCATTCTCACGTTTCAAACTAAAGCTACTTGCAATTCCGCATTACGTATTGCAATTACACTGACCATCGTAAACAGATCTAGCTCTACCTAAAGACTATATAGATCTAAGGACCAAGTGTCCTAGTCTTATTTGACTACTCTCGGTTCCGCATACAAGCGTGTGTACACATCCCCCTTTTCCTTACAGTATGACCGAGTTACTTCCAAGCGACTTGAGCCCCTTTATGTGAGGGAAAATAAGAAGTAAGTTGACTGAAATCATTAACCGCGATGATATCGGTGTAGTATAATTGAACTATATTACTATATTTAAAGTAGTATTCCACATTTACGATCAGAAAACATTTTTGAAAAACATATATAATTATTTAAACGCAACGGGATTCGAACCCGCGCCTTTTTAAAACCGTCCAAGCTCTACTGAAATCCTCGTATTTCTTTTAATAAAACGTATATTTTTTAAGAATTAATCTTGTGGTATTCTGAATATAGAACGCGCTATAGCATATTACTAAAGCAATTCACATCGCATTTCACAAGCTCTTTGCTTCTCCTTCTGAACTATGGACATAATGTGTTGAGTGGCGAAACTTAACGCCGCATTTAGTCTTATTGGGGCAGAGAAATGAAGGTAATTTGATTAATTCATATGAATAATTTTCTAGATAAACTATTTTAAACGCATTAATCGCATATATTCGGATATTTGAAAATATATATTTGGAAACCTGATGGTTCGAACACTTTACAGTAGACCGTAATCACCAGTAAGCTGAGGTGTCATTCTGTTGGTCGAGAAAAATGTATTTTCTTAATTATATACACCGTAGATATGCAAATCCTGACTTTTTCAAACTGATCCGACTAGTTCTTAGAAGCTAAATAGCTTCTGCCATACTTTATTCTCCAGAGGTAAATTCAAAAATAAAATATTATGATGCAAAGAATGAAAAATAAAACCATAAAACTAACCTCGGTGTGGACTGTAATAAAAATGGCTCTTAAAAGTTTTAAATAAAAATTTTACAGCTCACCTATATATGGTGCCTGTATATTATAGTATAGTACGGTATGGCAAAGTATATAGTATAATAGTAAAAATTTTAACAACACATTGAATGGCAATTATTAACCCCGTATAAGTGAATTTGAGTTATTGACGCTAATATGGCGCAGCACGACAGTATCGGTTTGTAAAAGCGATTACGGGTTCGATTTCCATTTGAACAAAACAAGACCTGTCGTTAAAATCCGCCACTCAACACGTGATATCTTGAATTCGACCGGAAAAGAGAAAACGAAGTGCAGGAATGCGTTTGAAATCTTAAAGTAACTCTCGGTCTTTTTGATAGTATATTGTTAGTAGCGGAACTCAACGCCGCATTTTAGCTAAATGGGCCTATGACTACTGTCATAACGGTGTCATAACGCATGTGGTTTTAATTGTATATACACTTGTACATACAAACAAACAAACATTTATAATCTTTTGTTTATATAGGATTAAACACATACGCCGCTGATCCAATGATCCCTAACGAGAACTGCAAAATGAAAACATGTAGATTATCCTGACATTGTTTATAATGTAAATATTAATATTTATGTTTTATAATTTATTTTCATTTATCAAACATTTTTGAAAAAACCTATAAAAATTAGCACGCAGCGGGATTTGAACCCGCGCCTCTTGGATACTGTCCTAGCGCTCTGACCACTAAGCCATGCATTATATTACCAGCTGCTTCGAAATTCTTATACGTTAGTTACAACTTATTTACGTTGATAGCATCTCTGTAGAGAGATTTTTACAAATTTCTACTATTTAAAAATTATTAAGAAATATTCAACGCAGCGGCGCAGGTAGCAGAGTACATGGCTTAGCGGTCAAACCGCTTGGACGGTATCCAAGAGGTGCGGGTTCGAATCCCGCTGCGTTCTAATTTTTATACGTTTTTTCAAAAATATTTTCTAATCCTAAGTATGGAATAACACTTTAAAAATAGTAAATATTTTCATTTATCTCCTGTGGTCCAATGTGTGGCGTTGAGCTCTGCTTGTTAAATTTGAGAGCGGAAAGTCTTGATACTTATAAGTATTATCAACTATTACTTTGGCCGTAACTAATGTTATTAGTAGTTTTTACTAACTATTTCGAGGCCATTATACTCCAATGATAGCGTCTGACTGTATGTTCAACATTATGGCGTTAGATTTAGGTATGTGGTGACACTAGTTTATTTCTATCTCGCTTAAATTTTTTTAATAGGATTCGTACCTACAACCGTCTCAAAACTAATCACTGAGCTTTAAATATGTTTACTTTAAACAAAAAATCAGCTTCACGCTCTACTTCGCATAGCGGGGCAGTCAGGGTCAATTTAGTAGCAAAACACTTTAAAGACTGCTGTAAAAATAATTATACCAAATTTCATTGTAATCGAACTGAGTGTTTTTGTGTGATGCAAATGTTAAACAAACAAACAGACAAACAAAAATTTTTTAATCACATTTCCGTTTTAAGTGTCAATGTAGTAACACCCCCTGCTACCTGTAATGTACCAAATTGACCCTTCTGCGATTATATTACATTATAAGTATAGATAAAAATATTGAAATTAAATTACCTGCGGTCATTTGAATATATTTCAATAGTAAATAGTAAATGATGACAACACAAAAAGTTGCCGCGAAACATCTGCCGGCGTTAAATCGGTTTGAAATCACTGGAGCGGACTCATCGCAATCATACTACAAGGGGTTAGTCGATTAATTGTGAATGTTTTTTTTAAATAAATATTCATAGTATATTCATTATATTATTATATAGGGGCGTAACTCAACGCTGTGCTTTGTTCTACTAGAGTAGATAAAAAAATTGATAATATTATGAAAATCGTTAAATAATATGGTATGGCGTTATGGATTCGATCTTCTTTTGAGAGAATATATATTTTTACCAACTTTCATATCCGACTATGGTAAGACAAGGCGCGGTGTTGAGTTCCGATAATCAACATAAGATTTTCAGAATAGGTAAATAATACTGAATACGTAAAAATGTTTTATGAATTTTTGTGTTTGTTTTTTAGTTTCCCGCTTTATCCATTGCAAAGTAGTCAGAAAGAACGGAACGCCAAACGCTACGATCCCTGCATACTTCTTTCGCCTCGTCCGCTTTAACTTTTATATACCTTCGGGGGGTTCTCATGCGTTTTGCGTGACCTTCCTTTAGTATCATTGATTATGTGTCTACGAAGGCCAACCGAGTTTTTTCTCCTCCGACCTCTCGTATCACTCACCTTTGCTTCATAAACCTTTCTTACTAAACCACCTGGACCCGTTCTTCTTCTTTTTTGCTTCACACGTTACCTGGGACCTCTCCCGTTTTTCAGCACAAATTGTATAGAAAAAAGAACAGATCCAAGATGTGCGGCCCACCATATATGATCATCTCTGCAGTAACTCCATCTGCTCCCGCTGCCTTACCACATTTCAAACATCGTATTGCATTCTCTATTATACCGATTTCGCCATCTGTCCCGAACATGGCGAGCTAGGTGGCGTTCTCCAACGCCGCATTCATCGCCACTTTTCACACCAGTGGGGACGCACTGGTGGGCGTCGCCTCGGGGGGATAACATGCGCCGTGGTTCGAAATGTTGGAACTGTTGCTGTTGCTTATGTAAGCCTAGCAGAAGTCTCTGCGAGCAGGTCTTGCATTAATCGTCAGTCTCATAATTATATATTATATATATTACTATATTATAGTTATATATTCTTTATCCTCATGTTTATATGTTTTGAATTTAAACTTTATTAAATTATTTCTATACAAAAACACATTTCTTTTCAAACTAGACTATCGTTTATAATATTATGACATTTTAAATTGAACTATAGCCATCGGACCGTACCATATCGAAATGCCGTCGTTTTGTTGAATAGCCGAATAGACGCCTACAGGCCCTTTTCAAATTTATACCTGGCCACTTGAGATTCTAGTTTTTTTTCTCCCAAACCTCTATTGAATTATGATTTAAAAACCAATTAAGTTGTAAAAGTACTTGAGTGGGTTGTTCTCATTGATATATTTCCTTTGCTTTATCAAACATGGTGTATTTTATTTATAACTAACTGTGCTCGCGACTTCGTCCCCATGAAATTGAACATTTCTGGATCTTTATTTTATAATTCTAAAATAATAATAGCCTAAAATACACCTTATTACATTAGCTATTAATCCCTTTTCTTCTCAAGCAGCCTCGTCAGTGCTTGCTAATATCGCAGGGTTAGAGCACCCTCTTCCCTCCCCCTCCCGGTGTCGCTGTAAAGACCAGGGTCAACAGCATGTACTCAAAGACATAAAAAAAATCAGCTATTAATCAGTGGTGTAAGTCCCATCAAAATCTGTCCAGCCATTCTAGATATTAGCCAGAAGAAACAAACAGACTAAATATCAGGAAATATATTACATTGATATAAAAATGTATCGTACACATACATTTAGTAAAATACGGTTGTTTTAATATTACAGATACTTCAATTTTGAGGTATTAAACAATTATGGATATGTCGATCTTAAATAGCAAAGTTTTTTTAGCTTCACGCATTTATCTCGAATAGCAGGGTAAATAGGTAGTGTCTAGACACTTAATTTTCCGCATTGTACTCGAATTCAAGACTTTGCCAGATGAGTTGAGTATTTAACGTCCAAAGATATTATATTTAAACGTTGAATGAATATTTGCTTATTATTTATTTGTATATGGATATCAGTGTAATTAAAGAGAATATAGTGTCAAGACACTCAATTCTCCGTGTAGTACTCGAATTCAAGACTTAGCCAGATGAGTTGAGTGTTAAGCGTCCAATAATATTATATAAACGGGTTCAAATGTTAAATGAATGTTTGTTTATTATTTGTTTGTATATGGATATCAGTGTAATATAGTGTTTACACTCAATTCTCCGCTTTATACTCGAATTCAAGCCATTGCTTGCTGAGTGACTATTTAAAAACAAAGTGACTTAGCACTACTAATGCCCGTAGCAAGAAGCGCAGAACACAAAAGCCTTTAGTCTATCAAATAAGTTATATGTTGTAGCTACAAGGTAAATGTGATTTAGAAGGCCACCTCGTCTTGCTGTTAGCGTGACCACAGAAATTGACATAATAGAAAATTTCGACTTACGTATATCGTGTTATAAAGGAATTAGGTTCTTTTTCATATATTTTTGTTGGTTTTTTATTTTTGTTTCTATACCCACTGTGAACTATGGTGTTTTTCGTTATAGAACACTGACGGTGCGGTTTATTTGACTGATGTATTGACCATGTTTTAGAAGTAATATAGTTTTAGGGTTGAATTATTGTCTGTTATTCTAACATTAATCAATTTTTGATGTATAAATAAATATAAAATGACATTGGCTTCTAATTTTATCTTTAGAATTTTCATTATAAGATCTTATATTTATGAAAACATTTATGGACGGATCCAAGACCAAGGCGTGGGTTCGAATCCCGCTGCGTTCAAATTTTCATACGTTTTTTCATAAATGTTTTCTAATCCTAAGTGTGAAATAACACTTTAAAAATAGTAAAAAAGATCTTATATTACTTAAATATCCCTTCTTTATAATATTATATAGAAAACCATTTGATAATATTAACGTGCTATCAACGTTTGGTCCACTATAGGGGCATTGCGTGTTGAAAAACGTAACTTAACGCCAAATTATGTTCTAACAACTTGTATAATACTAAAAATATCCACTTTATAGATATTACATGTTGAATATCGTAACATAACGCCGCATTATGTTACAAGCTAAATACTAAAGCCTTCTAGTCCAAAATATAGATCAATTTCAGTATTATAAAGTAAAATCCTGTCCAACAGTGCCTTAGTTCAAGGATTTAGGTGAAAGGAAATTATATAATCGATATTCTTTGACCGAAAATATACATTTTATTCTTAACAATACCTCCCTTCTCTTGACTCAATGCCAGTACGGTTTTTTATCAAAGCTGACAACTTGAAGAGTCTCTAGATAAAACGTATAGCTAATATATAATATACTTACTTATATATTATTATAATTCTTCTAAACTTTACGCTTTTATCCCTTATAGAAGGGTAGACAGGACGTACATAGTGTCAAGAGAATCGGGCGGAACGCAACCCCGCACTTTGTCTTAGCATAGCTAGGAAATAAATAAATATACTCCTCCGAGAGGAAATCGAATCTACTCGCTAATCCAATCGCTATTATAAAATGACAAGAATTAAAATGTAATTCTATACATAATTTAAATCGATTAATACGTATAGAGACCGACACGGCTCCGTTAAGAGGTACCTGGCTTTACACACGATAGTACTAGATTCGATTATCATTCTGGTTTTTAAAGTGATAACTTCTAATAGAAGGGTGAACAGCACCGTTGACTGCTATCCGTCCGAAGTCGAGTTATTACGTGAACATTTTTTTTAGCTTCACGCTTTATACCTTGCAGAGTAGTCAAAAAGGACGGAGTGCCAAACGCTACGATCCCTGCATACCTCTTTTGCCTCGTCCACAATAATTATTAGCCTCTTCATACATGCCCTTCGGGGGGTCCTCATGCAGTTTACGTGACCTTCCTCCAGTATCTTCTATACTGTATTTTCGAAGGACTAACGAGGTCTCCCTCGACCTCTTGTACCACTCACCTTTACTTCATACATCTTTCTTACCGAATAATAAGAGTGAATGGTTGAGCAAATGAGCGATGAAAAAATTTTCATCGCTCATTCGCTCAACGTGCCCAAACTACCTGAGTACGTTCTTACTTGTTTCTCTTCTTTCTGAGTAATTCTTATAAACGTAGTACTAATATGTATATGGTTCAAATTCGGTTTTAATCATTAAATATATATACGATACAAAGTAAAAGTAAATCAATTTACCTCTTGGCTTAGTTGTTAACGAAAACATTAAGCCCGTTACTCTAGTCTATCTGTGGGTTCTATTTTTAAACATATATTTACATAGATTAATATATTATAGGGTAGTTAGATAGCACCTATTATGATAATTCGTCTCCCGAATTCAAGACGATGCGTGTTGAGTGGCGAAACTCAACGCCGTACTTTCTCTTACATAGAACGGATATGAAATATGAAAAAAAAATCAACTATAATCACTTTTCTAAATAGGAATCGAACCGCAACCGATCGTGTTTAGTTTAGTGTCACACGCTATCCCACTGCGTATATGTAGGTACTTATGTCATAATAAAATATATTATTATTATATGCCTTGTATGAGGTATCCAAAATACACTCAGTTCTTTATCAGTTCTCGGTAGAAAAAATTATAACTTAGCAATTACTTCATTCTTTAGAAGTCCGCTTGTAATATTATTGGGTATATAGTTATATGTTATTAAGTACCTACAGATATGCCTATAGATCATAATATATTGTAATGTAGTATAAATCGATTTTTTTTCATATAAAAATATAAATGATAAATCAATTCACTTAAGAATGCCTAATTTTTTATATATTTCTTTATTAACTAAAAACTAGTGTGTGTATGTACTTATTTTTTTTAGCTTCACGCATTTTATCCCGTAACGCAGGGTAGACAGAAAGTATCTAGTGTCAAGATCAGTGTCACTCTGCACATCGCTTTGTGTGATGGAACTCAACGCCACATTTTGTCCTACAAGAGCGAGGAAGTGCCAATAATTTAAATATAATAACTTCCCCGAGTGGGGATCGAACCCATTACCGATCGCGTTACAGTCAGACGCTGTCCCACTGCGCCATGAGCGGCCACATTGTTATTTTAACCGGTTATAGTAACCGGAAATAACAAGATTTTCAAAACTTTGTAAGCTTTTAGTTTCACAAAATTTTTCAAAGAAGATTAAAAGGCCGGTCGTGACGCAGTGTGACAGCGTTTGAAAACGCGATCGGTTGTGGGTTCGATTTCCTCTAGGGTAAATGTAAGATAAAGTGTGGTGTTTAGTTCCGCCACTCAACACGCAATGTCTCGATTTGGGCGAAAAGGGAAGTACGGAGTGTCTTGACACGAGATACTTTATGTCTAACTTGTTATACAGGATAAAAACGTGAAGCTAAAAAAGACATTTCTCTAGGAATCTAGAAAATATATAAAATAAGTAATTATAATAAAGATGTTTATGTTCGTTAATAAACGACAAGCTCTGATAACGAATTTGACTTGGAATTTAACATCTCTGGATCTTTATTATATAATTCTCAAAAAGCTTTAGTTACTTCTTATAAAATCTGCTATCTGCCAGTGAAAGTTCAATCAAAATCAGCCGAGCCGTTACAGAGATTAGCTAGAACAAACAGACAAAAAAATTAAAATTGGTATTTTGATAGCGAAAAGGTTGTTATTACAAACAGACTCTCCAATTTTATTTATTTGTTATGAATATTTAAAAAATTAAATAAATACACAATATATATGGCTCATAATAATAATTCTGAAGGTAGACTATTCTCTTTGATAAACCTTATCTGAGTCATTATTATTACCGCCTTGCAAAATATACTGGTGCCAAGTTATATTTTGCGAATATTTATGTTTAACTTCAAACAAAACGTTTTGTTAGCCAAAAATGCTGTTTACGCCATTTTATATAAAGAATTAGGGGTAAAAAATTAGTCGTTACTTAATTGTAAATTGTAACACATAGCAGGGTAGATAGTAAGTACCTAGTGTCAAGACACTCCGTACTCCACTTTCTGCTGACGCAATTCGAAATTGCGTCTTGAGTGGTGAAACTCCTTGAGTGGTGGAGCAAGGAAATGAAAATATTTAAAATATAATCATTCCCCCGAATGGGAATTAACCCCACAACCGATTGCGTTTACAGTCAGATGCCGTCCCGTATATGTATATATATATATATATATATATATATATATATATATATATATATATATATATATATATATATATAAGTATTCCTTCAGTAGATAGTTCTTATTGTTAAAAAAAAACGATTCAAAGCATATTAATACAGGTAATACGTAATACTAGTGATGAACCATCGTGGCACAGTAGGACTGCGTCTGACTGTAATCTGGATTGTTAGTGGGTTCGATTCTCACTCGATGGAATAATATTTAAAGACGGTATTGAGTTCCGCCACTTAACGGGCAACGTATCAAAAAGCATGAAGCTGATTTTTTTATATATATAAAGAATCTATAAGACCTTCATTATTATGTAATTCGTAAAGTACTTTTTTATACAACATCCATGTATAATAGGTAGAGCATAAAAAGGCTGATCAAAGCATTAACTTGGATTAGAAGAATTAATCACAATTCGAGAGCCTTCACCCGGTCCGTTCCATTACTACTAAAAGGCGTCTTATCGCCGATCTGTTTCACCGTTTTGATTTATTAAGGTAACCTGCACGAGAATGTCCATTAAACTTTAAAGATTCGGACTTATGTAATACGTACTGGAAATTTTAAATATGAAAATTGTATAACGTCTGGTATGACGAAACGCGGCGTTGAGTTCCGCCACTCAACTCGCAGTGTCTCAAATTCAACAAAAAGTGGAGTACGTAATGTCTGTCTACTCTGCTATGCGAGGTATAGGCGTGATGCTAAAATTTAAAAAAAAATCTAATTCCGTTGGTATTTCTGTTTGTATTCACTTTCGTGCTTTTCTCCTGTTTAACAGGGTAGTCAGAGAGAATCCAGTTAAAAGACACTCCGTTCTCTATTTTCTAACGTAACTCAACGCCGTGTTTATTGGATTGCAACTCCTTTACTGACGAAATTAGAAGATTTTTATAGCAATTTAAAAAAAGATGTAACGTGTAATACGTTTTACGCGCCATCTTAATTTCTAAGTCACGTTTGTCTGTTACTCGCCATGTTTATTTTGCTTTAAACTTTTTTTAATTTTGGCTTTGTTTCACCAATTCCCTTATATAATGATATAAAATGATTAGATAAAGCAGTTTCACTTCTTACATGTGTATATTAATATATACACAAATTTTTTATTATATAGATAAAGGATACTATTATTTTTATAGCTATATAATAACTTGATAAATTGGTAACAATTGATAAAGGAGACTAATAAAATAAATATAACGTCTTGGCCTTGGTTTTAAATTCTAACTAGAATTATTTTTAGTTGCAATATCTGAATTCTATTTGTATGAGGCCGGTATCGGCGCGGATAGTGTCTGACTGTAAACGCGAACGGTTGTGAGTTCGTTCCCGACTCGCGGGAGTGATTATATTTAAAAAAAATATTTTCACTTCCTCACTCTGGTAAAACACAGTGCGGCGTTGAGTTCCACCACTCAACACGCAATGGCTCGAATTCGGTGGAAAGTAAAGTACGGAGTGTCTTGACACTAGGCACTTTCTGTCTACCCTGTAATACGTGATGTATGCATTTTTTTTAATTAAGAGTTCCGTTGAATGTCTCCAATTCAACGAAATAAGGCTTTGATATTATTAATGTTTTTTATAGAATTAAAAATCTATACGTTTGTAAATAAGAAAGTATTTTTAAATTTTATCCCATCACTTGTGAAAACTCAAATCATAGCTTTAATATACTCCTGGTTTTTAACTAACCAATATAGATCAGAAGAGTGTCTAGACCAATTAAGTACAGTAGTCCAATAAAGAAGACAAAGGCAACTTTGTTTCAACACACTATTTTGTTAATTTCTCGCCCAAAATCGAGACTCGTAACTCAACGCCGCGCGTTGACTGATAGACGATTTAGTTGTTTATATTGTTTAATTATAAAATTTATTATTAAAAAAATTTAAAATTATAGCTTTTAGTTACGACATTAAGGTTGAAGTCGCGAATGCTGCTCAACGCTACGCTTTGGCTGATAAACGATTTAGTCTTTGATATTTTAAAGTAAAATAGTAAATATTTAATTTAATAATATCCCAACTTACCAATTTGTAGCGTGGTGTTCGTAAATTCTCTCATTTGTGGCCACCCGAATGTTAAACGAAGTAACCTTTCATGTTGATTTAAGATATGCTTTGATATCGACTTTTAAGCTCAATTATTACATACTTTGAATAAAAGGAAAGCGGTATATAAAGAAATGTAACCGTAAGGATTAACTTATTCATAATATTTATTCAATATATAGTTTTCTTATATACGTTTCTATATAATTTTATTTATTATAATTGCTGAATTGGTAGGTTTAGTGTTAAAATCTTAAAAATTGAGAAAAGAAATTTGGTATATTTGTTTTACAACTTAATTAAATACACCATTTTTTCAAGCAGGAATCAAACCCACAACCCACTGCGTTATGATGGTCTGTATTGATTATTTAGAAAAAAAAAACATTTCTGGTGAGACTAACTGCGGCGTTGAGTTTGCCACAAGAAATACTTTTATTTTGGACGGAAATCAGTCAACGGAGTTTCTTGACACTAGGTTGTCTCTGACTTCTCTGCTATGTGACATAAAGCATGAAACTGCAGTATATTTATTAATTCAAAATGGCCGCCTCAGCTTAATAATTAATTAAATATTTTTATATAGTTCATCGAATTATTATATAAATTAGTTTCAAATAAAAATGAAATTGTAAGCAGTACATGAAATTTACTTACGGAGTGTCTTAATACTAGGAAGTACCTAGTGTTAAGACACTCCGTACTCCGCTTTCACTAAATTCGACAGTACTGTATATATATATATATATATATATATATATATATATATATATATATATATATATATATATATATAGCACTTAGTGTCACACACCGTGCTTTGCTTTCCACCGAATTCGACACATTGCGTGATGAGTGGTGGAACTCAACGCCGAACTTAGTCTTTACCAGAGCGAGGAAGTGAATATAATTTAAATATAATCATTCCCCTGAGTGGGGATTGAACCCACAACCGCGTTTACAGTCAGACACTGTGCCGACTGTCCTCAATAATATATATTTTCAAATTCAATATATTTTCATATTCTATTCATTCACATTCATTTTGAAAAAACAATGTTATTATTCTCAAAATTAAAACTAAAATTATACTGTACATAAATATTGAAATAATTCACGGCTTTATTGACATTCGCTATACTTATTTTTCCTTTCTTATGACCTAGATGGTCAGTTTAGGTAGCCTTAAGGCTGTATATATATAAATATATATATATATATATATATATATGTATATATATATATATATACATACATACATATATTAGAAGAAACATCTATCTATATAGATATAGACATCTATATAGATAGATAAATCTTTTTGATTGTTGAAGCAAAAAGAAACGATTCTGCTAGCTATTTGAACAAAACTAAAAGCTATTTAACTGCTTATCCGTAACTCCAGTGTAAAGATACGCTCAACCATTCACACCCGATTAAGTTTAAGCATGAACTTTAATACTTATTTATGTCCAGTTTTAACACGTGGCTTCATACGAGTTAGTGCTTTAGGCAATCACCATGTAAAGTGACTTGAGGCGTGCCTGTAATGGTCACAAGTTCAAATTCGTATTGGAAAAATTGTATACAAAACCAGTACTTGGCGTAAAAATGTAGTTTCATCCTGCATATCGAGGTAGTTAGTGAGAATACAGTGTCAAGACACTCCGTTGACTGTGTGAGTGAGTGGCAAACTCAATGCTAATTGGCATACATGGCGAAAATTATTAGGTTTTCTCTGCCTATTTGGGTAACTTTGGGAGAAGTGTGAAAATAGGCTAATCTCAATATTTTTTTTTAATTTTATCCCTTTGTCCAGGTCATAACAGGGTAGACAGGAAGTACTAGGTACTTCCTATCTACCCTGTTATCAAGACAAGACAAGTTGTTGTCAAGACACTCCGTAGTCCACTTTCCGCCAAATCGAGACATTGCGTGTAGAATGGCGGAACTCAACTCCGCGTTTTGTCTTAACAGAGCGAGGAAATGAAAATAATTTAATCATAATCATTCCCCCGAGTGGGGATCGAATTTGGCTGCGGCCAAAAGCCGGTATAAAAAATTTTAGAATAAATACAAACAAGCAGCTCCACTAACGCGTAAAGTATACGTTACCTTAGCAACGTGTGAGTCATTTTATATTAACATTCAAAAGTGTACTCCAAAAGCATGCTAGTGTGCGTAGTATTTGTTTTATTTAAATATTGTTCTGTTTTCCGTTCTCCTTCTTCATATAAACTAACAACCACATTACATGCTTCTCTATAAGTATGATTTGTAAATACTTAGTTTAATTATTTTTTCTCATATTAATATATAAATAATATTTAACAGATAAAAACGCACCCGCTATATATACCAAAATCAAACAAAGATACCTACAACAAATCTCAAGATGAACACTTAAAAGTGAAGTGTCAAGTGTATCTAATGGTTTTAAATATAAAATGGCACGGGATCGGCCGACGGCACGGCACTTCCACAACCAGCCGGAACTCAGGAGGGGTGGACGATCAGGTCTGATGGTGAAATGGATCTTCTTCGTATGGGTGGCTGGCTGCGGACCTTTGGGAAACACTGTGAAACAAGATGGTGAGTCATTATATTTTAATATATTTTTAATTACCGTTCCTGATAAACGTATAATACCTTATCACAAATAGCAGGAGAAGATAGAGAACTTAATGTCAAGACACTCCGTTATCCGCTTTCATCCCGAATAAAAGGCATTGCGTTTTTAGTGGTGGAATCCAACATTGCATTTTGTCTTACCAAAAACAAATTATATTGATTTAAATATAATCATACCCACGACTTGGTGTACAACTCACAATGTGTGTCGAATGGCGGAACTAAACGCCGCACCCTGTTTCATCGGAAATAAAAATAACTTAAATATCATAATGGTAGAAATTAGTAGTAACTTTTGCTAGAACGAATAAATAAAATAAAAAATTAAACATATCATTTCGAGTGTTAATCGAACCCGCACTGATCTCGTTTACGGTCACTGCTCATTGTGTTACATAACCTGTTATATAAATATATACGCTGGCAACATTTTTCCATCAAAGGCAGATCGCCCACCGTGACGGGGGGCTGAAGACAATAGTACGAAAAAACACGCCCCTTTGTTTCGGCAGGCCCTCTGACAGCAATTAATGTATTTTCACTGCTTACTTCGTAAAGATCACATCTTATTTCCCTATTTTTATAACGTTATTATGTAACAGTCTTTTACGATTTTTTTAATATTTTTTTATCCAAAAGAATACCTTTAACCCGCATATCAGGTCAGTCAGATAACTCAGTGCTAAATATTTTCAAGTATGTATTGTTTTTCTTAGTTCAATACATTTTGCAGTGTAAATTGACATTTCCTTTGTAATACGGAAACTAACACTGCGTTTTATCCAACAACTAATAAACAATCAAGAGTTTTTAGCCGCACGTTTTCTTCTGCAATAATGTCAAGAAATTAATATCAAAATTGTTTCCGTCTTTTGCCTAAAATGAAGACATTGTGCGTTGAATAGCGAAATTCAATACTGTGGGTTGTCTTGATAGAGTAAGAAGTTGGTAATAAATTTTTGATAATGGGGATTGAATTCACAATAATCAGTCACTCTGTCTTACTGGGTGAACGGAAAACTAATATATTAAAAATAGTATTATAATGAGTTCAACAAACAATATCAATATATATAGAAAACATAAAAACCACTATAAATTATATCGCGGCGTTGGATTCCGCAACTCAACACGCAACGTCTCGAGTTTAACGGATAGCCTACCATGCTATGTGGGTTAAAAGCGTGAAGCTAAAAAATATATACTATGACCTTTTAGAACTGAGCAATCAGTTTAAACATATGCCTTCATGCTCAGCGCTTTATACTTTAAGTTTATTTGTTAGACAGCGAGACAATGCAGCTAAATGAGATATAGGTACCAGTGTTTTATTTGAAACCCCATTCTCTTTGAAAGTTTGTTTTTTTTTATTCTCAACGATTATGGGGTTCGTTGTGAGTTCGATTCCATTAGAAGAAAGTATTATATTCAAATTATTTTTATTGCTCTGATCTGGTAATACGCGTGGCGTTGATTTCTGGCACTCAACGAGTGTCTTAACACTAGATTTTCTGTTCCGAGGTTAAAGTAAAGCTATAAGAACAAATTAAAAAATCAGCCAGCGTCTATATGTAAATATGATTGGTTGTGGATTAGATTGACACTATATTTAAATTATTTTCATTTGCTCGCTCTGGCAAGACAAAGCGCGACGTTGAGCTTCACCACTCGACACACAATATTTCGAAGTCTGCGGAAAGTGGTGCAGAGTGTCTTGACACTAAATACTTCCTATCTACCCTGCTATGCAAGATAAAGTGGGAAACAAATCAGTATAAATAATAATAACATATATATATATATATATATATATATATATATATATATATATATATATATATATATATATATATATATATATAACAATACCTACTTGCTTTAAATTCAGAAGAACTTCTGTTTAATACTGGACCGCTTCCGGTAGCTACAAGCGCTTTGTATTCAAATACAGTCTTAAGACTCTTGTAAGTGAACTGAATCACGATTTTTTATTTGAAATACCTGTTCTTGTTTTATAATGATTTTTCGTTACTATTGACTATTAGGAAGATATTATTTAATAATTGAGGCCGGTCGTGGCGCAGTGTAACAGTGTCTGACTGTAAACGCGAATGGTTGTGGGTTCGATCCCCACTCGAGGAAGTGATTACATTTAAATTGTTTTCATTTCCTCACTCTGCTAAAGACAGAAAGCGGCGTTAAGTTCCACCACTTAACACGCAATGTCTCGAATTCGGTGGAAAGTGAAGTACGCAGTGTGTTGACAGTAGGTACTTTCTGTCTACCCTGCTATGCGGGATAAAAGCGTAAAGCTAAAAAAAATATGAGGAAGGAGAGTCTTGACTCTAAGTTCTCCTTGAATGAGGGAAGTGTGAAGCTTCTAAGTTATTATAAAAAGCGTAGGTAAATTTTGAACATGTTTTTCATGGGCTTCGCTTATACTATATATACATATGTCTATAATCAATCATATAAAAATCTTGCAACTCTTCATTTCACTTCAAAAAAAAATTTTTATAAAGACGTTCGCCCTAATAGAGTCGTACGGCGTACCACCTTAGGGAGAGGGGCGGTGCCGGATATTGTGCTGAATTATTAATTTTAGGACAATACGTTAAAATAATATCATCAGTCATGACGCTTGGTGCTCTCACCAAAAATTAATTATCATTAATATTGGACATTTAATATTAAATTTTAATTAAATAACGTTATGGTATACGAAAACCAATATTTGTATTTTTTTAGTTTTACGTTTTATCCCGTAAGGCAGGGTAGACAGCAAGTACCGAGTATCAAGACACTCCATATCAGGATATTGCATGTTGGATGACGGTACTTAACGCTGCGCTTTGTCTTTTTAGAACGAGGAAATACAAAATGATTTAAATATAAATCATGCTCGAGTGGGAACCCAACCAACAAACGGTCGCATTTACAATCAGACGCTGTTCCACTGCGTTACGACCGGCCTATACATAGCGAATGTTCTCTTCAATTTAAAAACTAAATACGTTTTTAGTTAAGACTGTCATTCATATACAAAGCGATATTAAAAAAATAACAATTTTCTGCTATAAACTGTAAACAATCAGTACAAGAACGAGCTGTTATCGGAAAAATATCGAAATGTCATATTTTTCGAGTGGTTCAAGTAAATGTAGCACTTGGCAACTTTAGACGTCAGCGTCTTAACTAACTTGAAAGGCATTTCAAACGATAAGTAAAAGAAAATATACTTGTTGTTAATAAATAATTCTATACGCTTTAGTTTTTGTTTAGTATATACATTTTAAGTAGAACGGAAGCGGGTCGTGGCGCAGTGTGTCAGCATTTGACTGTAAACACGATCGGTTGTGGATTCGATTCCCATTCCGGCGAGTGATTATATTAAATTATTTTCTCTCTCTCGCTCTGGTAAGACAAAGTGTGGCGTTAAGCTCCGCCACTCAACACGCAATGTCTTGAATTTGGCGGAAAGCGAAGTACGGAGTGTCGTGACACTGGGTACTAGTGTGAAACTGAATAAAAAGTAGAACGTAGCGTACAGTACCTTTTTTATTGTGAAGAAATCCAACCTGATTGGGGAATGGGAATAGGTTTTATGGGACTAACCGGGCTATATGATGCAGTATGTATGCAATACGTGTAAGCAGGTAGAAAAGAGCGTTATATCAGAGGTTCTGGATGGGGAGCCTAAAGACTTACGTAGTACAGTAGTGTTTTAACTCTTCGCAAAATGTTTTCTTTTTAATTATTTTTTTTTAAATAGGAGTTGGTGAAAATATTAATGTATTTTTGTATAATCAAAATTGCGTTGCCAGTTTTTTTTATTATAAAATTTATTGGTCTGCACCTTTTTTGCCTTATTGTTATATCTCATTTGCATGTCACATTTGTACATTATAGTCGGCTTAGAACCAAGATGTATATTTATATTTAAGCAAGATTTTCTTACAATAACAAACAAACAAACGTAACACCTTAATATAATAATTTAATAAACTCACAATCACTATCGACGTTTCCACAAATATTAAAAAAAATACAACAAAAAAAAGTTCTTTTACACGTGCACACAACATTTTATATTAATTCATATGAAAAATTACTTTCTCTATAGTACGGTCTTATTAATTACGAAGTTGGTCTTTAAAAAAACCCTTAATTTATATATGAAAGGAGTACTTAACACAGTTTTTTTTTTTATTCATTATACACGATTTCATATTACAGTGAAGTCTAGTGAAAAGTCAGTATAAATAGGTTACCGAGGTCGCTCAATTAAAATTAACGGCGAAGAAAAATCACGTTTCAGTCCATTTAAGAAATTAACTACACTACAAGGATTTCTTAGCTAACTACAGTTTTATATTGCTTCCCTTGGACAGGTAACGATTAGAGACTTAGAGAGTGGGAAAATTTAAAGCCAATAATACTGTGTCATTATTATTATATTAAATATCAGTTTCCAATTATAAATGCGATAGTGTGATACGCGGCGTTGAGTTCCGCCACTCACAATGTTTCTAATTAGAGCAGAAAGACAAGAACAGAGTGTCTTGATACTAAATTCTCTTTGCCTATCTTGCTATCTTGGCTTGAATGAAAAGGCGTGAAAGTTTAAAACACATACAATATACCAAAGAGGCTCCTATATACGATACGGTGCTGTTTTCATTATTTTTCCTTTAATCAAGTAATGTGATTAAGCGAACGATATTTATTTACAATATACAATTTGGAATGGAACAAAGAAAATTCTCCATTAAATATTTAAAGTGTTATTCTTATAATTAATTTCACTTGTAATCAAAATAATCGAATTCTTTAATTTAAATCAATATGAGACCATCGGCAGGCGCAGTGGGACGGCGTTTGAACTGTAAATGACATTTTTTTGTTTTTGGGTTCGATCCCCATTTAGGGTGATATTTAAAAGTTACTACCATTTCTCCGCTCTGGTAAGACAAAGCGCGGTGTCCAAATCGACACTTAGCACACAATGTCATGATTGGACAGAAAGCGGTCAACGACCTGCGGTTGACAACCTGAAGATGTTTTTTTTTAATTTCCATTAATATTAAAGAAAACAGATTTATTTACAAAATGTTGTATTTACTTGTTACATACTTATTTTGTACAAATATACAAATATATAGGTCATTTTTTTTTATTTTTCACCCGCATATTGCTGTCAAAGTAATTGTCAGTGACACTAGTAACAGTCACACCGTTCTCCCCTTATTGGCTAAATTAAATTTAATTCACTTTGAACGTTCTACATGATCTATAAAACAAAACTTCATCGTCATCATCAGCAACTAGAAGACGTCCACTGCTGGACAGCAGCTTGCCTTCTACATCCAGGGATTACTTGCAATTCAGACGAGGTCATAGGTACACCTCAGTCTTCCAGCTCGTGGTGTTTACTATAGAATCTTTACTTTACCATCAGGTGTTGGTTATCCTAGCCACTACTGCCAATTTGAATTCGGTAACTTTAGTTCTCATGTGGACCTTTTTATTCTGAATTTTATGTTCATATTCTTCACGTGGCCAATAATTAGAGAGAACATAGTGTCAAGAAACCCCACTCAGGTATCAGATTGGAGAAATAATAATAATTTAATATAATTTCTCCGCCTTAAGGCATGTCCCACTGGTCCAAAATGGCCTCTACATTGAAACATCATACGAATAAAGTAAAACTAATTAAATAACACTAAAAGTTAAATACTCAATTATTGATCGACTTGGTTGAGTACAAACTTCAAGATAGTATAGTAAAATATCTGAATACCGAAGTTTCGGAGAAGAACGTCATAGGCAGTCCCTGTGGTGCCATACATCGATATTACTACTAACTCTGCCTTACTATGTTTATTGATTAAAATTGTCTTTGGCAAAGATAATTAATGCCACGTAAATTGTTTAAAAAATATATTAACTAATATATATATATATATATATATATATATATATATATATATATATATATATATATATATATATATATATATATATATATATATATTTAACAACAACCGCGAACCAAAATCTGATACAAAAACAATGATTTATCTAATTCCAAATAATTGGCGTTATAAAGCGTTACATTACGTATAGATCGGTCACTGACAAGTAGTGGTCTGCCACACTGATATGGCATATCAGGGAATGCATGGAAAATCTATTTGTGAATAACTTAGATTGTCATCTAAATATTCGTAATATGTATTATAAGCACCATTGAAGTGTAGTGGTACAGTTGGCTAATGCTATCGTAGTTATGTAGTATAGGATTCAATTCTCAATTGGGAACTGTTTTATGCAGATTCAAGCATTCACTCATGTAGGGAGGTAAAGAGAGAGAACCTAAAAACTCAAGATATTCCATTCTCAAGTTACTGTCCGAATTTGAATCATTTTTGAGTTTAGAGGCGCAACTCAACGCCGAGTTTTGTATTAACAGAACGGGGAAATACAAATAAATTGAAATTAATGTCTTTGCCGGTCGTGGCGCCGTGGGACACTACGTCTAAACGTGACCGGTTGTGGGTTCGATCGACACTCAGAGGAGGAGGATTATATTTAAATTATTTTCGCTCTGAAAAGACAAATTGCGGCGTTGAGTTTCACCACTCAACACGTTATGTCTTAGATCCGGTGGAAAGCGAAGTACAAGGTGTCTTAACACTAGATATTTCTGTCTACCCTGCTATGCGGGATGAAAAGGAGCTAAAAAAAATAAATTAATAAATACTATGGAAATATTTTGAAATGAACTAGGTGTTACTATGAATAACTTGCTATAAGTCTTTTTTGTATTTCAATTTCTATAATCAATTTTCCAAGAAACCTCGCCGCAAACCTGAGAAAGTAACAAAGTATTTTATATAGAAATATTTTCAAGGTATTTATAGGTTAAGATGCAATAAAATCAACAAAGGTACTGTGTATAGGGAAGTAGTTACTTTTTTACATTTCCGATTAAAATCGTAAATTAAATGTTTTATTTTTTTATTATTATTTATTAGTTTACTTAAATTAATTATTAGGAATCAATTTAAGTAAACCAATATTTTAGTTTACTTAAATTAAGTTTTTTGTCCTATTTCAAGACATTGGAGAACAGAGTGTCTAGAATATAGACATTGAATATTGTTTAGATAACCGTCGTAGGTCTTGACGACTAAAATATATATATATATATATAAATATACATACATACACACATCACACAGCACACAGTATGCCAATTCCATAGAGACAAAACCGTGTAATATTACATTAAGGGAAAGTACTACGAATACATCAATTTACGGGGAAAGTTGGTTGATCAATGAGCTTGTTTATCAATTAGCGATGTCAGGTGCAACAAAGTTTTTATGGGGGACCATCTTTGGGTATCTAATTGGCCTCGCCTATGTTATAATAGACATACTAAATATACCTCGATTTTACTACATTTAAAGTGTTATTCCACACTTACATTAAGAAAATATCAAGAAAAAATTTACATAGGCGGATGTAGAACATATAGATTAGTGATCAGAACGCTTGGATAGTTTCCAAGAAGCGCGGGTACAAATCGTTACAAATTTTTTGCTATATTAAGTATGAAATAACACTTATTAACATAAAAATATATTATAAATGCCACTATAAATTGTCTATTTGTCTAATTTAGTAAATTTATGTCATTTGCTATTTTTTTTAAATGTTTTCCAAATTTTTTTTTCTTAATCAATATGATATATCGGTGTTTAGAGCCGTCGTGAAGTTTTGTTTCATAAAATATCATACTCGCAGACAGCGCAGCGTCAAGAGACGTCCTTTGATATACAGAATATAATGGCTTGATTCCATCCTTTGTGAAGCTCTGACACTTGAAGCAAATGTTTTATTTACTATACACACACATTACACGTACTTTTTTAGCTTCACGCTTTTATTCCGCATAGCAGGGAAGACGGAAAGTTCTATACTTCACTTCCCACCTAATCGCTGCTTATTGAGTGGTGGAACTCAACGCCGCGCTTTGTCTTACCAGAGCAAGAAAAATAAGAATAATTTAAAAATAATCATTTCCATCAAGTGGGAATGGAACCCACAACCGATCGCGTTTACGGTTAGACGCCGTCCCACTGCGCCACAACTGGCATGGGGAATATGATAATATTATTAAAATGTAAAATCAGCCAAAATGTTTAGTTTAGAACAAAATATTTTGAAAGTAAGATTTAATTGAAAGGAGCTTGAACAATAAAAACAGGAGCCCTCGTCAGACGGCGCGTACAGACAGACGTCTGTACAATAAATCTTTTATGTAAAATTAATTAAATAAAATATTGTTAAATTAAATATTGATTTAACTGTACGCAATTTCAGTAATTTTCGAATGAAGCAGAAAGAAATTAATTATAAATTTTAAATGAAACGGTTTCCAACGGATTAATGTCATATGTTTTGGTATTTCAAAATTTTTTGAAAACAACACGTTTCGAACACTGCCGTAGCTTGACATGGGTAGATAGTTGTCTACCTAAACGTCTACCTACCAAAAAATTGCTTAAAATATTTTGATTTAAAATATGTAGAAAACATGAAACTCAAGGAGTTTACTAATTACAAGTTTTTTTTTAGTTTTACGTTTTTATCTCGCATAGCAGGGAAAACAGAAAGTACCTAGTGACAAGACACTCCGTACTTCGCTTTCCATCGAATTGGAGACATTGCGTGTTGAGTGGTGGAACTCAACACCGCACTTTGGCTTTTTTACCAGAGCGAAGAAGTGAAAATAATTTAAATATAATCACTCCCCTGAGTGGCCGAATCTACAACCGATTGCATTTACAGTCAGACGCTGTCCCACTGCGCCACGACCGGCCTCAGTTATAAGTTATGTTCGAAAATAATATATATATATATATATATATATATATATATATATATATATATATATATATAATATATAGATGAAAATAATGCATAAGGAAAATAAACGTATATCAAAAACATTTAATTTTAACACTAAAGTTTTCAAAAACATCTAAATTTAACACTATATACAAAAATAAAAGCACTTAAACAGCCCCAGGGCTTTCCGAACCCTGCATGGGGTGAAGTTGAGGGTGACACAGGAGTCAGTTCGTTGACCACTGGCTTAGCTATCGCGTTGTCATAATATAAATTGTTAACATTTTATTACTTTCCTTTATAGTACATTAGTTAAAACTTAAATAGTAACAATTGTGAGTTCGATTCCCACTCGAGGGAATGATTATATTTAAATAATGTTATTTTCTTTGCTCAGGCAAGACAAAGTGCGCGATGAATTCACCACTCAACACGCAACGCTCTCGAATTGGGCGTATAGCAGAGTGCTGAGTGTTTTGATTAGTGTTTTGACTAGTGTCAAAGTGCTGAGTGTTTTGACTAGTGTTTTGACTAGTGTCAAAACACTTAGCACTCCGCTATCCGCCCAATTCGAGAGCGTTGCTTAACGGTAGCGTTGTCAGAATGGCAGTTGTCGTGCTAGCCTTAAGTAACTTAAATTAAGATTTTTATTGAGATAACTCTACTTGTTAGAAAATATCTTAAGCACTTATTTTTATTGTTTGTTTGTAATATTAGAATAAACGCTTTCTACTAAATGCTTTACTTTGTCATACTATAGCGAAAAAATGAAAATAATTTTAATATACTCATTCCCCCGAATGGGAATTTAACCCACAACCGGTCGCGTTTGTTGTCATAAAAGGGAATTTTATAGAGGTCATTATGGCAAAGTGGGACAGCATCTGATTGTAAATACTGTAGGTTTGAATCTCACTCGGGGAAGATTTATATTAAAAATTTATTTTTTCTGATCTGGTTAGACAAAGCGCGGCGTTGAGAAAAATACGCAATATATCAATTCCAGGTGAAAAGAAGTCGACAGAGTACCTTGACACTAAGTACCTTTTTAGCAAAATCCCCTTTTATTATAATATTTAATGGGACGATGTGTCTAAGAATTCTAGTTTTTACCTGATACATAAAAAACAAGCATGTCATATCAGTTCTTCTATTTATAATATTCTAGATATTATAGAGAATCAATTAAAAAAAAAGAAATAACATTTCTTATTAATCTACCAATTTCTTTGCCTACAAAATAATCCCTCACACCATCAAGATATACAGAAGTTTTTTACAATTTAATCGACTGTTAAATGTTAATTAGTGACTCTGAGTGTTTTAAATTTGTCGCATATTCGAACAGTCTAACACAATATTGGAGAAATGCGATTAAAATCCGTGTCCCAAAGTTTGGCGTGAGGCCAAAACGGATAGACGTAGAAAAAATAAAAATGCTTATTTTGGCTTCTCAAGAACGTTTGACGAGTCATCCCTAATGGAAAAACAATATTTATTACTAAAATACATATGTAGGTAGCAATTTCACATTTAATTTCTAACATTATTGTTGAATATAGTCCATACAAACTATCGTTATTTGAATTATTTGTATAAAAAAGTCACTTGATTCTTTGTTAAAATATCAAGACACTACGTATTCCACTTCCTGCAAAATTCAATACATTATGTATAAAGTAGCAAAGCTCAACGCCACGCTTTGTCTTAACAGAGCGATGAAATGGAGATAATTTAAATATAATCACTCCCCCGAGTGGAAATCGAACCCACAAGCGGTCGCGTTTACTGTCAAACGCTGTCCTACTGCGCCAAGACCGGCCTCTATGTTATTATGTATGAAAAAAGAAACAATATTTCTATTGTCAATAAATATATGTAATATAGCATACAATTGCACACCATTTTTTCCTACGAGTGATTAATACGAGAGGCCTGGGGAGACCTGGGTTGACTTTCGAAAACACAGTATCGATAATACTGGAGGAAGGTCACTTAAAACCTATGAGAAAAGGGCTTGTATGAAGTGATAAAAATGACTGTGGACGAAGAGAAAGAAATATGCAGAGCCCGTAGAAATTGGCATTTCGTCTACTCTGCTAGGTATGAAGCGTGAAGCTAAAAATAAAAAAATCTCCTATAGATACCTTTAACGTTGTTAATATATATCGACATCTTATATATCATATTTTAGATTAGATAGAAATCCAGAATAAGGTCTTTGTTTAAGGTCATACGAGTCTATCAGTTAAGCGCAAAACGCTCGCCAAATGTCACTTTGTATACACGAAGACACGAAGGAGATGAATTAGTATAAAAATCTAAATAAAAACAGATTGCATGATGAAAGGAAATCCAGTAAAAATACAGTGACCTTTACAAAGAGACAGTCAATTCTATGTTAACTAACATGATCTTTTTTTAGGCTTTCTACTTGTGACCACGGACTACCGTAAAGCGTTGGAAATGTCGGATTTTCAAAAATGTACTGTCGAATACTAAAATATACGCGATTGATCCGCGATAGATAAAATAGTTTTATTTCAAATTTATCGCGTATATTTTGGTATTCAAAAATACATTTTTTAACACTTTACTATCCATTTACACAGGTCGACCTATGACCAGACACTACTGTATTATAGCATGGTATTTTCGAATACCGAAATACACGTGATTAATCCGTTTAAAACAGTTTCATTTAAAATCGTTAGTAGTGTTGTTCCGCACTTAGGAGGAAACATTTAAGAAAAACACTTTTTTTATCAAAAAGTAAATAAATATCAGATATCTTATTACATATATCTGTTGAGTGTTATCGACTGTTGTCAAATGACTTGACTTAGTCAAAGTCAAAATATATTCCAAACTGACTGCGGCCGATCCTTTGTCTTATCGTGTGGATCTTTACTACGCATTTTCAAAATTAAAGTGGCCTAAGTTACTTCCAGTGAAAGTCCGATCAAAATCGATCTAGCCGTTCCAGAGATTAGCCGGAATAAACAGATGTATTTAATACAAACCTTACTTTAATAGCACAAACAGGTACTCAAATTTTATTTATTTCTATAAACAAGAAATAAAATACATATTTCAATTATTTAACATCAAATAATTTACCATCATTAATCTAATGCCTCTTAACTAAAAAAAACCGGCGCAAAAAACGTAAAGATTCCATTTTTTATATAAGAGTCACTAAATATACAAGAAAAAGACAAATCACTTCTCAATTTACATCTTAAAACAACTGCAATAATATTTTACTAGAAAATCATATAAATCAATAGAATTACATAAGTCAGTGAAAACGGCTTTTGATATATGGCAATTTATCTCAAGTTCTTTGCGAACTCAATGTTTTTGTATACAAAAGTCATTGTTTCTCTTAATAACCTAGTAGATTAGTAGCGTCTTGCCTTGATAACTGATCGCAGGTTCAAATTAAAATGGGTAATGGAATTTTAATATGTAAAGATTTTAGAAAGCGATGAAGCGCTTTATCCCGCTTTTCGGAGTAGTCATAGATAATTTAGTGTCGAGACACTTCGTCAGTAAAACGTTAATTCATTGTTTTAAGATGTAAATTGGGAAGTGATTTGTCACTCTCCATTTCTTGTATATTTAGTGACTTTTTTATAAAAAATGGAATCTTTATGTTTTTTACGCTGGAATTTTTGATAACAAGGCATTAGTTTTAGTTAACCGATGATAAATTATTTGATCTTAAATAATTGAAATATGTATGTTATTTCTTATTTATAAAAATAAATAAAATTGGAGTACCTGTTTGTGCTATTAAACAAAAGTTATGTATCTCTATCTGTCTGTCTGTTTATTCCGGCTAATCTCTGGAACGGCTGCACCGACTTTGATGGGACTTTCACTGGAAGACTTAAGCGGCGAACTTAACACCGTACTTCGTCGTACCAGAGCGGAAAAAAGATTGAAAATAAGGTTTAAATATAATTATTCCGATTCGAACCCACAACCGATTCGGATGGACGGCCTCTCACATATACATATGAAAGTTGCTTTTTTTTTTGCTTCACGCTTTTATCCCCTGTAGCAGGGTGTACAGAACTCAGTGTCGAGACACTTACGCTTTACGCCAACTTCATTGCTTGCTGAGTGACGGAACTCAACGCCGCGCTTTGTCTTACCGTAGCGAGGCAATAAAAATAGTAAAATTCATTCCCCGAGTTGAAATCGAACCCACGTCCGGCGTCCATTATTATGTTATTCTTCCACGAAAAACCTACTGATGATAGTCTAAATGATGATTTAATTAAAAAAAATATGTCTAATTTAGACAACATATAACTTTACTTTTCAATTTTATATATTAAATATTCCGTAAATAGTCGTGGCGCAGTGGGGCAGCGTCTGACTGTAAACACGATGGGTTGTGGGTTCAATTCCCTCCTCGGGGGAGTGATTATATTTAAATTATTTTCACTTCCTTGCTCTAGTGAGACAGAGTGCGGCGTTGAGTTTCGCCACCTAATATGTATGTCTCGAATTGGGCAAAAAAAGAAGTACGAAGTGTCTGGTACACTAGGTACTTTTCGACTACCGTGCTACGCGAATGGATAAGAGCGTGAAGCTAAATAAAAAAATATATTGTTTTATTACGATATATTTTTTTCTGTCATACTTTTAAAGTTATAGCAAGCCCAGTGCCAAGTCTAGTGACGTGACTCAGGAGAGACCGATTGCCCATAAGATACACGTCCAATGTCGCCTTGTTTCTTTTGTTTTGCAGTTCGGCGATGTTTTACTATGAATTTATGTAAACTTATTTTACACAGAAAATTATTTTTAATATTTTTAGTATACAGATAATGTAATATATAAGAAACAAAATGAAATACTAGTTTATAACTGGTTTTTATTTTTCAAAATTATTTTTTGTAAGTAATTTTTCTATTGAAATAAAGATCACAGAATCAAAGTATTTTTTCTATTCAAAATTTCAAGTTCTTTCGAATTCTTATTTGGCATAAAACTGTCAGTACTGTCAGTAATATGAAAAAAGCGTTTATCTCCGTACTGGGAGAGCCGCATCTATAAAGAGGTTATAGACTGAGGAAGATGTATGCAGGGTGCGTTTGACGCACCGTTCTCGATATCTTCGATAACTTAGGTGAAATTGTGTTATTGTTTATCTATATATAGTATTTATTGAGGCCAGTCGTGGCGCAGTGGGTTCCGCTTCCTCGCTCTGGTGAAACGATAAAGTGCGGCGTTGAGTTCCACCACTTAAAACGTAATGTCTCGAATTCGGTGGAAAGCGAAGTACGGAGTGTCTTAACACTAGGTACTTTCTATCTACCCTGCTATGCGGGATAAAAGCGTGAAGCCAAAAAAAATTGTTTAACACTGATATTATTATGTCAAAAACATATCAAAAAAATTTGCATATGACAATGAAGCATAATGAAGCACGCTTTCTTTAATTAATTCGAATTTTATTTACTTTCTTATAATCATTTACACTTACATAAGGTAAATCTATATATTACCATTGCAACATGAATGAACATTTATATCAATAACTAAAAAATATATTTTAAATTTGTATTCACAACAATTCTAAAACCAAAATCACTAACCACTAAACGTTAATGGCCTTAACCCAGCAAAAGGAACCTCACTCTTGACTTCATATAATGAAAACTAGATAGAAATATTAATTTTATTGAAAACTACAAATGGGTTATTATTTAGACATAATTTTTGAATAAAAAAAATGTATTTGTAGCGAGTTAGCGGCTTCGCCCTCGACATCACTGTAAACGTAAGAAATTCTTGAAGAAACTAAAGAAATAGAAGATAAATCCCATGTATATCCTAACAACGTCAAGTATCTCTATATGAAATTTGATCGAAATAATATATTATGGACGGACAGATAAAATTATAATAACATCTTTGATTTAACCGATTTTTACATATCTTTAATGAAACTATTTTAAACGGATGCCTCGCCGTGAGGTTTAAAATAGTGTCACTTAAAACAGACGGAATTACTTTCAATGTCGTGGCGCAGTGGGACAGCGTATAACTGCAAACCCGACTGGTTGTGGATTTGATTCCCACACAGGGCAATGGTTATATTTAAACTATTTTCATTTCCTCATTCTAGTAAGACAAAGCGCGGCGTTGAGTTCCACCACTGAACACGCAATGACTCAAATTTAGCGGAAAGCGAAGTACGAAGTGCGAACCTACAAAAATCATTACTATAACAAACCAAAATTATATTTCCAATATCTTCAACCTAAACAGAAAAGGGGCCTACACGCAAATAATTCACAATTAAGCTAACTAAACGACTAGGAACAATAATAGACCTGTTTGCCGCAAAGTGCTTTGCTGTGTCTCCATTCATCATTTCCTACCTACATTTATATTATGACGGATAACTGTAGCTCACTCCTTCGTGGCATCTCGTTTGCACGCTATCTACTTCTACTTGACAGTTCGAGGGGTGGTTTTTTTTTGAGATATTAATGCGTAATGTATGAAATTTATGTATGTATTTAAATAGCTGGTAGTATAGACATATTCTAAAACCCGTAGTCAATTTTTTTCTTGTATATTTACTATTTTTAAAGTGTTATTCCACACTTAGGATTAGAAAACATTTTTGAAAAAACGTATAAAAATTTGAACGCAGCGGGATTCGAACCCGCGCCTCTTGGATACCGTCCAAGCGCTCTGACCGCTAAGCCATGCGTTACCGCATGGCATTCAAATTTTTATGTTTTTTTCAAGAATGTTTTTTCTTGTAGTTTTTGTTTATATATATATATATATATATATATATATATATATATATATATATATATATATATATATATATATATATATATATATATATATATATATATATAAAAAGGGGCCGTTCGTGACGTAGTGGGACAGCGTCCGACAGTAAATGCGATCGGTTGTGGGTTCGATCCCTACCCCGTAGTGATTATATTTAAATTATTTTCATTTTCTCATGCGGGATAAAAAACGTGAAGCTAAAAAAAATAATAACAATCGCTAACGCTCTTTACTTGGCTAACGTGAGGGGGATGCGTGGCGACACTGCCGTAACTAAGCGAATAAGTTTAAAAATTATTGACAGCCCTAAAGATAACTTCCTATCTAAAGTACTTGTACCTATTTTGGGGAGAGAAAATGGATATTCCTTTAACATCCCCAATACTACCTAATTATGGGTCGTTCTACATTTTTGCAAATTTTCATATACCAGTCGTAGTTGACGTAAAATGCACGTCGCCTTGCCATCGTGTATATCACTTTACTAAAGTGTCTATTAATTTTATGAAGGTCTTTGGTAAGACAAGGTCTGCTAACCGCGGCGTTGAGTTTCGCCACTCAGCACGTTCTGACGCTAGGTATTTCCTGTCTACCCTGCTACGAGATAAAAGCATTTTCAAAACAATTGAAATATTATCTCTAGGGTTTTTATTCGAATTTTGTGAATATGTTAAGAATTATACCAAATAACTAGGTTATGATAAATCATATTTCATCTTTCTTTTCTTTAGCTTCACGTTTTTATCCCGCATAGCAGGGTAGACAGAAAGTACCTAATGTCAAGACACTCCGTACTTCGCTTTCCACAGAATCCGAGACATTGCGTGTTGTGTGGTGGAACTCAACGCAGATTTCATTCATAATTTAAAAAAATATATATATACTTAGAAATTATTTATTATATAAAGCATATTTTTATTTATAAGCATCAAACAGTAATTGTCTTGTAAAGAATAACATGATGTGAGGTAATTAGACAAAATCTATTAGAATTCTACCATCATTTTAAAATGCAGAAACCTTTACACCTTACAGAAACCTTTTAACAGTGGTAAAACTTAACACCGCACTTTGTCTTACCAGAGCGAAGAAGTGAAGATAATAAATAAATATAATCGCTCCATTGAGTGAAAATCGACCCACAACCGATCGCGTTTACATTCAGACTCACCACTGTGCCATGCTCGGCTCGACTCTTATATTTTTACATACTCGAAAATCTTTTAAATACATCCACAAATACAAATATAAATACATAAAATCATTGAAAAATGGAACATTAGGGCTTAAAAATGTATATAACAATAAAATATCACCAAATATATAGCCTCAAAAAGTGTACCTAACAAGTATTTCTTAACGTTTTTATCAAAAAGAGGAGATAAGGTCGCTTCGACGCGTCCCGAGCGCATCAGTATTCGTTCAGTGTGATTGTTATCACGTGGTCGGGTCCACTTGCGTTTGAAATTTATTGTTGGTGAAGTTCTGATAAAAGTAACTACTTTGTTCTTACAAACTGTGACTCCAATAAATAATAATAAAGTACAAAATGATTTTAAATTTGAAATTATATATTCTATGAAAATCAAAATATACTCGTATGTGAATAATCCGTTTAAAATAATTTAATTTAAGATCTTATTATACTATATGCCATAGATCTGGTTTATTGGAATATCTCTAAAGTATTATCTGAAACGATTATATTTACATTATTTTCATTTCATCGTTTTAGTAAGACAAAGTGCAGCGTTGAGCTCCGCCACACAACATGCAATATGTTGATATCAGCGGAAAGCGGAGTATGGAGTATATGACACTAGGTACTCTCTGTCTTCCCTGCTATGCGGGATAAAAACGTAAAAGTCAAGAGTCTAATGTAATACCACTTTGCAGTCTGATTTCATGATAAAGAAATTAAATTAGCTATAAAACCTCTCATTGAATATTACAGAAAAACTGCTCATATATTTTCTTACAATTTGGATCCAAGTTAATAATACGGCTGACATGTTTGTAATACAAATATTTTGTAAATAAAAGAATATATTTAAGCACCTTCACGATTTATCCCGCATAGTAGGGTAGTTAGAGAGATCTAGTGTCAAGATACTCCGTTTGCTATTTAAACATTATAAGTGTTTCAATATTATGTAAATTGATACTTACTGGTAGCGCGGTAACATAGCGCGGTGTTTAACTCGCCACACAACACACAATGTCTCGATTGCGTGCAAGGTAAGGGAATGTCTCGAAAATAGCCAACGGAGTGTCTTCACACTGGATTGTCTTGATATTTGTACAGATAAAAATAATCAATAAACGCCAAAAGGAAGTACAAACAAAAATATTTATCCATCAAATTCTCTACGAAATTGATATAAATTTCAAACCTTTCGAGCAAGCATTATTCAAAATTCATATTGTAAATTCAATATTTCAGCTCCAATTATATTTAACATAAGAAAAAAAACCATGACAACATTTTTAATGAAGGAAGAAGTAGGCTTTCCCCCAATCATTATAGTACTAAACAAACTTTTTCGATACACGGTAATAGCAGATGCGTGCAAAAGCGGAACTAATTAGGGACGTGAAAATCTGCTTGGTTAGCCTTTGGATAATTTGTTTTACATATATATATATATATATATATATATATATATATATATATATATATATATATATATATATATATTAATAACTTTTCTTTGATTTTTTATTAATTATGATTGGTAATGTTGACGTCAGCTTAGTATATACATCACTCCACTGTTACTGATTCAATCAACAATATATAGAAATAGTGCGGTGTTTAATTCCGTCAACAGACACGCAATGAACTAATCGTCGAATCGACACTAAAAGTCTTCCCCTACCCATAAACTCCGAGAACTCAAGTCATACGGGAAATACATTAAAAAAAAAATTTAAAAACCTACGAGGAGCACGGAGTGTCTTAACACTACGTACTTTCTGTCTACCTTGCTATACGAAATAAAAGTGAGAAGCTTAAAAAAAACATTAAGAAAATAACATTGCCTTGCGCAGTGTATTAATGAAGAGTGACATTACGTGTGTGTAAAGCTTAAATCAAACAATCATTGTCGCAAGCAGAGCAAACCTTTTCCTCCTCGTTAGCACTACAGTACTTTTTTGACGTCTGCTGTAGGGCGTCTCCAGTGATTCGAGGGTCTAAAAACCCACCCTTGAAACAATATGGCGTTTATTTCCCATGAAATAAGGGTGAAAGTATGGAAGATATAATACTAAAAACATTGTTATTTCGTTAATGTTTGGACAGACAATCGACATGTAAGTTTGACCCTACAAAAGGAGCTTTAAAGCACATAATGCCAGTGACAAATATTTTAGTAATATATCGTTATATATGTATATATAGGGAGAGAGGTGTATAGGAATTTTCCTTCGTACCCTGTAGTAACTCTTCAGATGAGTGTCAGAGACTTCGCGTCGTGAAAAGTTTCGGAATAAAAACGACGATTCTTTTTACTTTGTATCGAACAAAAACCTCTTGTGCTCTCATTTGGTTACATAAAATCTTAAATATCCAAAAGCTATGGGCCCTTAAAATTTGTAATTTAAACTTTTATACTCGAAACTTTGAATGAGGATCTGTTAATTAAGCTTTCCTTGTTTGTGACCGACCGGTTTCGACCGTCATTGACGCGGGTTACTTTTACCAGTACAATACAAAAATATCATTGGAAACCGTTAAAAAACATAGATAACTGTAAATTAATATAAATTATAAAGGAGGAGTGTTTCGACTCTACTTGTTACTTCCTGTGTACTCTGTTATGCGAGATAAAGGCGTGATGCTAAAAATAGAGATAAAAGAGTCACTGAATGAAGAAGAAACTGCTCAGATGATTTGGTAAACGAGTACAAAATATTTCTGAAACAAAAATTAGTAAACGGTGGGGTTTCGGTTGAGTTTCAAAATCACATCAATGATACTGGATTATGGTATACGTAAAAAGCATGAGCATTCCCCCACAAAAATGTAGGGGGTCTTAACCCTTTGCTGTTGATGCTCTATCGGGAGGCTAATCACAGTTTTAAACCTATTTTAACATTACGTATGACTGAACCCAACGACCTCTAAATATTACATTATTTTTATAGCATCCCGCATAGTAGGGCAGAAAGGATATACCTAGTGTCAAGACGTACTTCGCTGTCCGCTGAATTCGAGACATGACGTGTTGATTAGCGGAGCTCAACGCCGTGCTTTATCATACCAAATCAATCGAACCTACAACAACAACCTGTGTTTACAGGCAGACCCTCTGCGCCCTAAAGGACTCTAAGCTTTATTTTATCATACTAAAAACAAATACGCTGTATACAGACACGTTGTTCATTGCTGTACCTACGTTCATATTTATTATGAGAAACATTTCATTTTCAAAATACAAGATAGATATAATATTATATAATAAAATATGAGAAATTTAATTTTACGAAATGTCAAGACAATGCAAGCGGTGGACGGGCTCACTACACGCGTGGAATAAGATTTTCTTACTCCGAGCTACATATTTTACGGTTATTTTAACTTCCTTCCGCTTTATGTTACTGTGTGTGGGATATTGATTTTTTCTTAATATATATATATATATATATATATATATATATATATATATATATATACTAATTATAAACTCATTAGTTGTAGGTTCCCACTCGGGAAAATAATTATATTTAAATTATTTTCATTTTAACGCTTTGGTAAGTCCAAATGCGTCGTTGAGTTCCGCCACTCAACACGCAATGTCTCCGATTGACGGAAAGCATAGCACAGAGTGTTTTGACACTAGGTACTTCCCGTCTAACTTGCTATGCGGAGCAAAGGTGATAATAAAATATAAATTGAAACTATGGATAATTTAACTCTAGGTTACTGGCAGAACTGGCAGCAATACATATTATATGTTTTGAGTAGCGGAACTCAACGCCGCTCTTTGTCATACCATAGCGGAGAACCAAAAAGAGTTAAAATATAATCATTGGCCTGACAGGAAATGACAAATATATACATTTAATATTCAATAGAAGAAATGCTATACCCATAATTTTATACTTTACCATAGCATCTAATGGTATATATTTCTTTATATTTGTTCTCATTAATAATACCGCATCACGCGATACTCCTTGCGGTGTAGACAGACAGCTATGCAGAGTTACTTAATTTTAGATATTCCATGGACTTTTGTTAAAAACCAGTATCTTTACCTTGAACACTACACTTCGTTCTCCGCTCTTTAGTTAAATGAAACCTAGTATGCAAATATAACAACGTAGTCTGTGGCAACCTAGTGTCAAGACACTCCCTTCACTGCTTTCCGCTGGAAATCGAGATATCACATGCTCAGTGGCAAACTCAACTCAACTCAACAAGGTAGACCTTGTTATGCGGGATAAAGCTTAAAGCTGCAAGTATTTATATGAGAACAGGGCGATATTAGACATTGTCATATAAAAGTCACGTAACAATTAATATTTCTAAATTAGGTATTATTGAATTATTGTGCGTTTTAAGTAAAGTTCTTCAAACGTCTGCAATAATATCAATATAATAATATATTTTACAAATATTTTTATATCATTTGCTTTCATTCACAAACTTGAATTATATAACGAGGAAGTTCTAAAACACAAATAGATTTTCTTATTACCATGAAGACCTCAATAAAAAAAAAACGCTTTTTATCCCACATAGCAGAGTAGACAGAAAGTACTTAGTGTCAAGACACTCCGTACTTCGCTTTCCACTGAATTCGAGACATTGCGCGTTGAGTGGTGGAATTCAACACCGCACTTTGTCTTACCAGAGTGAGGAAGTGAAAATAATTTTAAATATCACTCCAAGTGGGGATCGAACCCACAATCGTTCGTGTTTACAATCACTGACCCACTGCACCTTGACCAGCCCCTAAAAAAAAAGAAAATAAAAAACCATAAGGCAAAGATCTAAACATCACAACCTATGTCCCATTCGACACAGCATCTTTATCTCGAAACCCTATAAAGTGGGTTTGCTGGTATTAAATCAATATGCACACCTGTAATCCAGAGTAACAAATAAAGGGAAGAGCAGGGCAGGTGAAAACACTGCGGTTAGTAATTTATTACAAAAATAAAGCCGTCGGGCTATCTGATCGTGACTTACATTGGACCTTTGGATGCTTTGGGACGGGGTTTGTTTGTATAAACGTGTATATAATGTATAGTAAACGAGGCTTACCAGTGACTTTTGAATGTAAGGGAATTGATAGCGGGGTAGACAAAAAGTACCTAGCGTCAAGACACTCCGTACTTCGCTTTCGTGTTGAATAGTGGAACTCAACGCCGCACTTAGTGTTTCAAGAGCGAGTTAAAAATATTTTAAATATAATCACACCCGTGGAAATCGAATTCACAACCGATCGCATTTACAGTCAGACGCTGTCCCACTGCGCCACGATCGGTTTCACAATATTGACGACGTTTCTTTCTTTTTTTATATTCCTACCTACGCCTTATTACATTAGCTATCTGCCAGTGAAAGGCACATCAAAATTAGACCAGCTGATCCATATATTATCCAAAACAATCAGATAGACAAACATATATAAATTATAAAAAATGTTATTTTGTAATATACACCAAGTTTATATATATATATATATATATATATATATATATATATATATATATACATAAACAAGTAAACTCATATACGTCTTAATTAGTCCACTAACTAACAAACTAACTAATGTCTAACAATAAAGAAAATATTTTCTGAAGAAAAAAAACACTTTCAAAAGTACAATACATTTTCTATATTCATTGTATGAGTAAATGAGCTGCCAGTTTCCCAACGATCTATCAATAGATGAATAAAATGACATAATTGTACTAAATTATTGGAATCCATTTGGTGAAGTTCTAGTTAGAAAGTCTAACTACAAACGTGGGATATGGGTTCAAAATCATCCGGTCAACGCGCGGCGTTGAGTTCCGTAAACCAATGTCTTGTTTTCCGAAACTCAGAAACGAAATGTTTTAACATGAAATTGCCTGAGCGACTTTGCTGTACGAGAAAAGATTGAAACTTTTGTAAAGTTCATTATAGACATGTCACTAACTAACACCTTTCTGCCGGTTCTAATTCTAGGCTTTATATATTTTTATTATATGTATACTAAAAAAAATATAAGAAACTTCATATAAATTAAAACTTTGTATAGCTCCACGCCTCTCTTGATAAATTAATCACGCGGTTGTCACGTTAACACGTAAAATGGTTGTTGCTATGGCAACATGTATATCACTCCATACAACAGTGTATGTCAAATACATGGTACATTTCTGTTATATTTATTTTATTACATTTCTAGTGCATTTATAATATAAACAATATTAGGTTTTTTAAACTTCTTCTTAATGTACTATTAAAGGTAATGTAAAATTGAAATTTCTTACATTATTTAAAATATTTAAATCAAGTACGGGGGGTACTTTTAACAAAATTTGTCGTATTCAGGCGCGTCAAAGAAATAATGAATATTTTCAATATAAATAGATCATTTTATAACATTTTCATGTTTATCCTACCCTAATTGTTCTCTTTGGTACTAACTTGTTATATATATTCAGTTTAATTATAATATAACATAATTATAATTATAATAATTGAGGCCGGTCGTGGCGCAGTGTGACAGCGTCTGACTGTAAACGCGATCGGTTGTAGGTTCGATCTCCACTCGGGGGTGTGATTATATTTAAATTATTTTCACTTCCTCGCTCTGGTAAAGTCAAAGAGCTGTGTTGAGTTCCACCACACAACACGCAATGTCTCGAATTCGGTGGAAAGTGAAGTACGGAGTGTGTTGACACTAGGTACTTTCTGTCTACCCTGCTATGCGGGATAAAAACGTGAAGCTAAAAAAAAAATAATTATAATATAATATATAATAATAATTTAAAATAACGGCTTTAGGATACCGATATCAAGATATCTGTATGTGGCAAGAGGCAGTGTAGCTGCTATCATGTTATTGTAGAATGTTTTATACACCTATTTTCTTTTATTAGCTAATCAATTTAAAGAATCAATATTAAAACAGTCATATTTCGAAAATATTAATAATAAAATATTTTTCTTTATATTTGTATATTTTATTATTTATATTAAATACAGTTAACAAATATAATGAAAATAAGACATGTTACGTAACTCTACATCTCTTTGTTCTCAATACCCGTTTGTGAGACATTATCCCACGTAACCTAACACAGTGTGCTGAACAAAAAAAAACGAAACTTATTAATCAAATAGAAATATATATTCTGGTTGTAACCTTGTAAATCACGAAATTAATTGAAATAAAAATCGAGGCCGGTCGTGGCGCAGTGGGACAGCGTCTTACTGTAAACGCGATTGGTTGTGTGTTGAATTCCCACTCGGGGAGTGATTATATTTTAATTGCTATTACTTTCTCGCTAGGTTAAAATAAAGTGCGGCGTTGAGTTCCGCTCAACACACAATATTTTAAATACGGCGGTAAACGACGTACGAAGTGTCTTGACACTAGGTACTTTCTGTCTACCCTGCTATGCGGAATAAAAGCGTGAAGCTATAAAAAAATGGAAATTCATATATTTTAAAATATTCCGAATTATTATAATTAAGGCTTTAAAAAGATTACATCATTACACGAGTCGACAGTCACTTAAAATATAAATTTACTAATTAAAACATCTTATAATTATGTCCCTTCAAAATTCCTGCCCGCATGGGAATGACTCGGCTACATTTTGAATGAAGACGCCCGTATACTTATAGTATAGACTCAGACTGCGGACTTGCTTGCTTTATGATTTTTTGTTGATATATTTCTTTGATATATTATTAATAAGGGATCTAGTCATTCTGCTCAACATTTTTGGTCTAATAATATTGAAGTGCTAGTGCGGAACTGAACGCCGTATATTGTCTAGCCTGACTTGAACCAAACATATTAGTGGGTATCAAATTTAAGATACGCTACCATAGGCTTCGTATTATAGTAGTTTTTAATTGGAAATTTATTTGACAATTAAATTATATTTTTAAAATATATATATATATATATATATATATATATATATATATATATATATATATATATATATATATATATATATATACATATATATATATATTGTTCTTAGTGGTTAAAATATATAAGTTTCTACTGAGATCCACGCGTCTCTTAGAAAAATAAACATTTCCCTCGAGTGAGAATCGAATCCAAAACCAATGGCGTTTACAAAGACCTTGTCCCACTGCGCCACGACGGTCTTTAGAAATCTTGCATATATTTTAATATTCCAGTTGATGAATCCGTCTTAAATTGAGATTGTAGTTTGACCTACGAGCGTTCTTCGAACAAGAGCTCTTGCATTGGGGTCTATGAAAATTGTTATTATGAAAAATTAAACCTGATCCCATTTTTATTTAAGTTTCAAAGAGCGTTTCTTTTAAAAAAAAAATAGAAGTCTGAAATTTTTTTGTATACAAATATTAATAATCAGTCGTAAGCAAGTTGACACTGCGATTTGTCGATATCAACTAACGAATCAAACATAATGTTGAAATAAATATTGTTCTTATTTAAAGACGGCAGGTCTCATTAATATATTCAAAATTGAAAAAAAATCTCTACCCGAAGCCGGTCTGATTCCAAACGCGATCGGTGGTGGGTTCAATTCCCAGTTGGGAAAGTGATTACATTTAAAATTATTTTCACTTCCTCGCTCTGGTAAAACAAAGCGCGGCTTTGAGTTCCACCACTCAACACGCAATGTCTCGAACACGGTGTAAAGCGAAGTACGGAGTGTCTTGACACTAGGTACTTTCTGGCTAAAAAAATCTCTACCCTATCCTTTTATCCCAACCCCTATTAAATTATATCACAATGAAGACCATAGTATTAAGACTACCTTATATTTCCTAAATTCCTCACCCATGTTAGAATTAGTTATATATACGCTAGGGAACGAGATAAAAAGCCGGAATTAGGCTATCGGACCCGTACACTCCTCAACTAAACCGAGGGCCAATCTGACTTTTATTAATTAACACGTAATGACGATAATGCCACGCCACAGGGTGAATGGGCAGTGTCCATTGTATAACCAGATTTAGTGAGGGATCAATTTGAAAATTTAATATATTTTAGTATGAACTCTCTGGTCGTCTAGCTTCTTTAAAATAGCTAAGCTATAGGTGTATTCTGATACTAAGGTTTATATATAATGGGTTTATGGATTGAAATCTTGTGAGGTATTTTTTTTTTACTTTACGCTTTTAACTCGGAATGAAGAGTAGACAGAGTGTACCTAGTGTCAAGACACTTCGTACTTCGCTTACCACCGAATTCGAGACATAACGTGTTGAGTGGCGGAACTCTACGCCGCACTTTGTCTTACCAAAGCGAGGAATTTAAAGTAATTTAAATATCCGCCGGATGGGAATCGAATCCAGAAGCGATCGCGTTTACAGTCGCCCTGCCCCACTGCGCCACGACCGGCCATATAATGGATTTATGGATAAAAAAGATTTTTTCATATATATAGTCTGATTGTGGCGTTAAGATCCGCTACTCAAATTACAAGATTTGGCTTAGTTATCTTCGCAGAAATATATTATATCTAGATTTTTATAAGTGAAAGAAAGACTTTTGATATATTTTTAAAGAAAATATGAAGACAGAGGATATGAAATGTATATTACATTAAATATCAATCTTTGATATACATTTTTTAATAAATTAAGTACCCTATCGAACCCAAAACTACCACGTCTACCTTTGGACGCTATTCTACTCCGCCCCAATAGCTACTAAGAGGCGATAAATTACGTCACATGAATTTCTTGTTTTTCTGTCACAGCTGATCCTCTTTGTAAGAGCACCGTTGTCAAGCAACGTCACACTTTGTAGATCACAAAGGGAGGGGCCCTCCCCCTCTACGTGTGACGTAATGGATGGCTCCTAAACTAAAAATTTTAATTAATTCCAACACTCTCATACAATGTATCAATTAAACTTTGTGTTTGTAAAATTTTTAACATAACATTATAATCGTTAAAACAACAATCCACACCTCGAGCAAAATATTTGATGAGGCGATACTCTGCTCGTGTAAAGTAGCGCGCGTTTCCATTTGCTTGTCTAATCCGTGCTCCGAAATTGAAATTAATATATTTTTTAACGTTTTTTTTAGAACGAAGTTCTTTAGCGTGTTAAGTATAGTGTGATTAAGAAGAAATTATTTAGTAAGTATATTGTAATTGTGTGTGTGTGTGTTTGTGTTTGTATGAATGAGTGTGTGTGTTTGTGCTTGTGTGTGTGTGAAAGTTAAAATTTCTTTGATTATTTGATAGTAAGCGTATAGACATCGTAGACATTTGATCATGTCAATTGTAAACGGATATTCTTAGAACCACAGATTAGCTATAAAGAAAAGATATACATTATTTTTATTTGCTATTTATTTAGCTTTTTAATTTATATGGAGGCAGTAGTGAAATCATACGTTCAGATTACAAAGGAGTATGGAAGACGAAAACGTTAGAGTGTAAATAAAATTCCGAAGACCAATGCCCAATTATAATGATGTTTAAAATAATACATATTTTTAATATTTATCCTTCATATAATGTATCATTTACTGTTTATGAAATAGATTTTACGAATCAATATTTTTCCTCTAATATTGAATAAAACTTTCTGGTGTAAGAAACTCCTTTCTTTAGATTATTTGTTTTGAAAAAAATAATAAAAATAGTTGTGAAAAATTATTTTCACTTCCTCGCTCTGGTAAGATAAAGTGCGGCGTTGAGTTCCACCACTCAATACGCAATGTCTTGAATGTGGTGGAAAGCGACGTACAAAGTATCTTGACACAATAGACTTTCCGTCTACCCTGTTATGCGGGATAAAAAGCGTGAAGCTAAAAAAAAACTATTTTGAATTACGCTTGAAGTTGACGAAAATGCTAAGGAACTTCGGTCCTGACGAGGATCCTTAGGATTTGTTACTCTCCGGTACCAATGACTATGATGCATTTAAAAAAGGTTATATATATATTTAAAAGTGTCAGAATTCATATAAAATAATTTTATAAATAAAAAAATATAAAATATACAGCTAACGTATTAAATAAATATAAAAATGGCGCTGGATAATGGAAACCTGCTTCTAATATTCTTGAAGGAGTGTGTATAGTCGGTACGGGATGAGATCCAGCGCTATTGATATCGTCTAGAATGCATCTACAGATTTCAATCTAACGGCTGTGTACCGCAAACTGCGAACATCACTAATCTAACTTTACGGTGACTGCACAAATAAGGGCTTTACACATACATATATATGCTATATTATTAAAATTTGTCATATTTTAAATTATTTTCACTTGCTCCCTCTGGTAAGACAAAATGCGGCGTTGAGTTCCGCCATTCAGCACGCAATGTCTTGAATTCGGCGGAAAGCGAAATAACGGCTACTGGGACGTGGTATTGAGAAATTTAGACGATGCAGAAGCTCAGCGGCGTCACTGATTCCATGAATTAGCTTGTATAGAAAAAATGTATCGTGTATTTTCCTAAGTGGGTAAAGAAGCGATAACTTATAATAATTTAAGCGATTTGTGTTGCAATTCAACTCGCGGTATTAATTTTCTGTATATGAAACGTGATACAGGAATCTCTTTTGAACACTTTCTATTCTGTTAATGTGAATTTGATAGCTAGGGCTCCATACTGTATTGCAGTATTCTAGGATATTTCGTACTTAAGTGTTAAATATAAAAATAGTTATAAATGGTTGTTTTAATAATTTTAATTATCTATTAATAAAACCCTATAACTTAAAAGCCATTCTTACAATATTACCGAAATGTATTTTAAAACACAATGTGACACCCAGATCCCGGGTGTTTAGAGGTTAATGTAATACGTAACCATTTCAATATTAGTTTTTCGAGAAATTTTAAAAAGAAACATTTTATAGGATTGAGGTACATTTCATTTAAATTACACCAATTACAAATTCTGCTTACATCTGCTTGTAACATTTTCTTTATCAGATTCATGGTGAATAATTCAATTTATTCTTTAATCGTCAACAAAAAAAACTAAATTTTGATTTAATATCAGTACATAAATCATTAACAAATATTAAAAATAGTAACAGACCAAGGTGTGATCCTTGAGGAACTCCAGAAATAACTTCACACTGCTCAGATTTAAAACTACAAATATTAATTATTTGTGAACGGTTATTTAAATATGACTCAATCCATCTTAATAGGCTGCCGTGGATACCCAAGTTTTCGATTTTTATTACTAATAAATTATGCTATACAACGTCAAATGCTTTCCTAAGATCAGTGTATATAGCAGGAACCTATTTGTTTCTGTCCACACCTGAAATATCTGATACATAAGTGACTAAGTTAAACGCTCCAGATCTACCGAGTAGGAAGTCATCCTGGTTACAGTTTTTGTTTTTGTGTATTTAGAACAACATATTTTTGTTAACTATAGACTCCAATATTTTACCACAACTTGTTAATAGCGAAATAGGACGATAATTCGAACATCGCCGCCCTTATCTTCTGCGCGCTTGCCCCCTTTTTCTATAAATAAAATTATTTTTTAATATATAAGCTACTATTATCGGCTTGTGTGTTTATTCCGGCTAATCTTAAGAATAGCTGGAACGATTTTTACAGACAGGATAGAAGTGATTTAATATTATTTAATTAAATTTATAAAACAATAAATTCCATGCGGACGAAGTCACGAGAATAGCTAGTGAGGTTTATATTTATTTCTTCTTGTAAATTATATATGTATTTTTTAGTATAAGCTAAGTTTACGTATAGTAGAGTGGTCAGAAACCTAGTGTCAATACACTATTTTACTTTTCTCTAATTTCCGCTTGAATTCGAAATATTACGAGTCGAGTGACGAAATAAGATTTCCTAAACAAATTTTCTATACAAATATCTTAGTTATAATACCAATACAAAATATAAAGCTGGATCAAACCTACGACCGGGCGAGTTTAATAAAAAAAAAGTCTTTACACAATAAAACGAAAGTACTGAGGTGTAATGAAAACCATCATCAAATATCCCAGACCGGTTATATCGGAGTAGAAATGCATCCCGAGATGAAATCGTTGCCTTTATGAGAGATAATACGTGGATTAATAGAATGCTTTGGAGGTTTTATGCTATTGCTGTTATATTTTCATGTTCATTGACATTGTAAATGGGAACGTTTGTCGGGATGTTTGTATGTATGTTGCTCTTTCACCTGAAAACTGCTGAGCTGTTATGGATGAAACTTTGCTATGGGGAGATGTATGACGCTTGGAATATATGTATATAAGTGTATGGGTGTTGATATAGTTTATACGAGTGCATCCGAGTAATATGTAAATTATCTTTTTTTGTAGTTTCCCGCTTTTATTCCACATATCAGGATAGGCAGGGCGTACCTAGTGTTAAGACATTCCGTACACCGTTTTCCATGGAATTCAACTCAACGGAAACGAAACTTAACAGCTTAAATATTAAGAACTAAGCTGCTCTGGTGAAGTCTTAAGCAGTATCGAATAATAATATGTTTTTTTTTTATATTTTATTTATATCGTTTTGTTTACATCTTAGCGCAGTAGGACAGCGTCTGTCTGTAAAAGCGATTAGTTGCGGATTCGATTCCCACTCGGGAAAATTATTATATTTAAAGTTTTTTCATTGCTCTAGCACTTGGTTCTCTTTGACTATGAATATCTTTTTATCTTATTCGAGCTAAGAGATGAATTATATTTTAAATATAATCATTGGGAAGTTAATACTTGAATCTTTATACATAATGTGTTTTATGTTTTTTTAATTATTATAAGGCTTAAATATAACACACTAGTTTAGATTAACAATAAAATCTGTTCACTGAAAAAAAAATCGCTTGTCAGTTTAAAATAGTAAATCAGTTTTCAAACAAATATTGCATATACCATTAGCACTTAGTGGCGCAGTGGGACAGCATTTGACTCTAAACATGCTTGATTGTGAGTTTGATTCCCACTCGGAGGAGTTAGAGAGATATTTAAAATTAATTACTGCTTTATCGCTCTAGAAAAACAGAGCACGGCATTGTGTTACTCAATACGCAATATCTTGATTCCGGGCGAAAATCAGTCAACGGAGTGTCTTGACACTAGGTTGTCTCTAACTGCCCTGCTATGTGGGATAATGCGTGAAGGTACTTTTTTATAGCATTCATTTATATACATTTATATACATTTTGATAATATTTCAAGCGTCATACATCTCCCCTACAATATAGTCTTTACACCCGTTCATATATCAACACATCTTTTTTCAACATTTTCCCCAAGGAACGACAAGTACGCGGCCGTGACCTAGATACAGTAAGCTACGTCAATTAAAATGCAAAAAAAGTAGATGTTTCACATATGTTTTGCTAATGAGACGTTCAAGTATGCAATTATAAATATATATGTATATAAAATATAAATATATCATATGGAAGCTAATTCGTTTAATTAAATCTGATATTATCGTCATAATTTTTTTTTTTTAAATTTGATCAAAATACAGAGTGGATGTAGATTCGATTTCCACTCGGTGAAATTATAATTATTATAATTAGGTTTAAATGAAATTATTTTAAACGGATTAATTGAGTATATTTTGATATTCTTTGTATAATGTTCCGTGAACTAATCTACCTGTAACAACGGTCAACTTTAAAGTGTTCGAAACGTCATGTTCTCCAACATGTAATTTCGAATACCAAAATATATGTGATTAATCCGTTTTTTTTAATTTAAAATAATTATTACATTGTTTTTATCTTTAAACAAAAAATCTTGCTTTTTTCTTTATAACATAACACAGTGCTGAGTGTGACAACCACTCAATAGTGTCTTGATACAGAAATGACACGATGGAGTGCGGTGTAATTCGATACCTGGTTGTCTTATCAACAAAAAGCTTGAAACTTCAAAATAATATACATATTTTTTTTTATTATTTAAAAGCTTCACGCTTTTATTCCGCATAGCAGGATAGACAGAAAGTACCTAGTGCCAACCCACTCCGTACTTCGCTTTCCACCGAATTCGAGACATTGCGTATTGAGTGGTGGAACTCAACGCCGCTCTTTGTCTTTACCAGAGCGAGGAAGTGAAAATAATTTAAATATAATCACTCCCCCGAGTGGGAATCGAACCCACAAATGATCACGGGTACAGTCAGTCACTGTCACACTGCACCATGACCGGCCTCAAATACATATTTCTATGCATATACATATTTCCTATTTTTCAATTTATATTATGGTTAAATTGACGCACTTAACACTAACTTTACATCTCATCTAACAAGATCAAGAACGAGAACATTTCAACTGTTACATATTCTATTCTATCAGTAATCGTATCTTGAAGTTATATATCTACGTACATTCAGTAATATATGTACAGTATCAATTCTCCTTTTTAATATTTACCTTTACGTTTAAATCACACATAATAGCGTAGACAGGAAGTACCTAGTGTTGAGACACTCCGTCCCTCGCTTTTCGCCGAATTCAAGATACTGCGTATTAAGTTGAAGAACTCAACGCGCTTTGTCTTGCCAGAGAAAATGCAAAAAATTTAAATAAACCAGAACCGGTAATGTTTACAGTCAAACATTGCCCACTCCGGCACTACCGAGCTCATTTTTCATTTGGCTTCTTTTAGAACTGCAATAAAATGATATATATTTAATTTTATATACATCCAGACAAATATATATATATATATATATAATATATATATATATATATATATATATATATATAAAAACAGACTATTTAAACAATCATAATATATTTTAAACGACCACGCCCAAATTCAAAATACAAAATTTCAATAAGCTTCGGATATCTCATCGAGAACAGCTCTGACGTTACACATCATGTTACATTCGATCTTTGCGTCTGACGTACAGTAGATGGTACGAAACGTATTACAATACTTGTATTGTTACAACACGTTTAGTTTAATGTATTGTTATAATACAACTTCAAAATTATCAGCGCATAGCAAGGATAAAAATTGTGTTTGATGAATGGCGTAACTTAACGTCGCATTTTTCCAACAATACGCTCGATGTCAAATCTCGATTTCAGGTACAATAAATATGATCAATGTTACAAAAAAAACAAGCTCACAATATTTTAACACGCTTAATCGGTATCCGGCAGTTAGAGATAATTTAGTGTCAAGACTCGCTTTCCGAAATCGAGACATTACGTTCTGAGTGGCCAATGAAAATAAACTTTCAGTATAATTCCTCCGTATGGGAATCAAACCTATAACCAATCGCGTTTACAGTCAATCTCTGTTCCACTACGCCACGACGGCATCATGCTCCAATACTTATTATCACTAAAATACATACAATCCACTCGAATCTCACGAAAATTGCTTTCATTTATCAAAACAGCATATCCCAAGCGTGTCCCAAACCAACTCCTACTAGTATGCTAGTTACATTTTGAAACTCAATAACCAACAATTGGTGTCGTCCGGCGATCACTAGAGAGCGAGGATTCAAATCTACATAACGCCATCGACGTTCGACGTTGTAACAAGCGTTGCCTTCTATTCTAACAATGTCTCGACGTGAACAGTTTAGTTTATTGTAAATTAATTTTGACATAAGTAATAATGAATATCATTTGTATGTAATAATATCTTTGATTTTCGCGATTTTTATACATTTTAAATGAAACTATTTAACCGGATTAATCGCGTATATTTTACAGGTAGACTTGTGACCACGGACTACTGTATAGTGTTCGAACCGTCAGGTGTCCAAAAATGTATTTTCGAATACCAAAATATACGCGATTAATCCGGTTAAATAGTTTCATTTAAAATCATTTGTATGTATTTTTGTTTTATTGCAAGCTTTTATTTAACTTGTCATGTTAGTTAGTTAGTTAGTGTATGTCTTGGAAGCTCAATTTGACCCAGTTCCCAGTGTCCGATTGAGCTGAAATTTACTAAGTATCTTTATTACCCGCAACAATATAATTATATAAATTTAGTTTTGTTGGTAATCCAATATGGCCGCTTTACCGAAATGGCGGCGTACATAAATTAAACCAAACCGATATTGGTATCCAATTGGAGGCTTGAATTGTAGAATGCAATACATATGAAGAATGTCAAATCTAAGATGGCAGCCAACACAAAATGGCGGATTAAATATGAATTTTTGTACAACCCATTTAATATAGACCAACGGCAAGAAACTGTTTTGTATAACACAATAAACAATGAAAAAAAAATGTTTTTTAACAATATTTCAATTTAAAAGGTCAACATCAATGCTGGGGAGAGAGGGCTGCTTCTTACCTGATCTTTTATGTTATATGTAGTCGTTAGAACTATTTTTAATAGTTACACACTTTATCCCGTATAGCAGAGTCATAGAGAACTTGCTGTCGATACATATCTAAGTTACTTTACTTGTTGAGTAGCGCAACTAAACGCTGCACTCCGCATTTGGCCTTACCAAAAATGAGAAACTATTATAAATTGTATGAAATCAAAGTTTCAATCAATTTTACACATTTAAATATGTAAATTGTTAATTCCTTAACTACCAACTGCAACCAATATCGTAAATTTTGTAGCAAAATCGCTAAGCTTCTATATTTCATTGTCATCAATATTATACCTGATAGCATAGTCCTTTAAAATAGAATACAATAGCTGCAATAATGCTGTTCGAACGGAAATGATAGAATGGATAGATAGATTGTCGTTTGTCATTAAGGACATGTGAGGTTTGGTAAGATAAAATATATTTATACACTAGTTAATGCACGTAACTTCGTTTGTGTTGACATGACTCTTGATATTATTTTGTCGAACTAAATACTTTACATATAGGCCGGCTGTAAACGTTCAATTCGTACTTCTGCACTCCTTGATTTGGTAAGACAAAGCGTGGCGTTGAGTTCCGCCTCTCCACATGCAATGTCTTGAATTCTGTTGAAAGCGGAATACGGAGTGTATTGCTGCTAGGTACTTCCTGTCCTATTGAGGATTTTTTTCATGAACAGATGGAAATAAAACAAACAGTAAATGTTAAGGGAAGGTTACCAAAAGGAAATAGCGAAAACTGCATTGATTGTGGTCCGAATCTTGCTCGGGGAATGATTATAATTAAATTATTTTTTTACGCCGCTCTGGTAAGAAAAATCGCGGCGTTGGGTTCCGCCACTTAGCATCCAATATACATATGCAGGATAAAAGCGTGTAGCTAAAAAAATGAAAAGTGCACATTTTTGTTTTTGGGTTTACTTTGCTTAATCGTTTAATTGAAATTTGAAAGAGTCTAGTAACAAATTACTTCACTCTACTTATAGTATAATAAAGTAACGTAATCTGTTATTAGTTAAACAGCAAGATTGTTCTTTATTAAATTTTCTGAAAAGCAAAAAAATTAAATAACTAATAAAATATTCTAAAATAACCAACAAGGGATGCACGTAATATATCTACGTACATATGAGTAATAAGCTACATACAAATGCAAACTTTCAACTACCCTTAATCATTTCCTACTCAAAAACATTGCCCAATAAAGGAGGGGCAGTTCTAAAGAAGAAAACTCGACTAATCCTCTCGAGATGAAAAAGTGGAAAAGATATAAAAGCTGGCGAGTAATCGATCCACCGAATAGAGTTAGTATGGCAAAGTGTTGTGTGGAGCAAATTATAAACTAAAGCGATTTTTAGTAACAATTAAATTATTTAAAGAAATACGTATATAAATATATTTAATATGAAATATTATTGAAAAGAAAAAAATAAATAAATATATATTTTTTGTCTAAAATATGATATTATAAGTGTGGAGTTCTGCTACCCAAAACGCCATATATAATTGTATCTAAATAGCAAAAAAGTGAAAAAGAATATGATTCAAGACAACTTTCAATATACAAAATATATCGTCGCTTGTTAACTTGTACCATACTCTACGAGTTAGAAGTTGAATACTCGCGGGTTTTAGGTAACAGATGGCAAGTGATGGAATTATTATCGTAGCTTATAATTTATTTTAGTCATTTATATTTAGTTAGCCTACACTGCACTGCACGGTTTAGTGAAATATGTTTCTGGGAAATAAAAACTTTACATAGTTTTGAGTGGAGAGAATAAGGTTTATTTAAAAAAAAACAGTATCTTATGTGATAAACTTTTATTTAATCAAGCTAAAGTATGAGGTTTTTTTGATTAAATTGTATTTTAAAGTTTTTTCCTTGCGTTCTGATAGGATGAAGCGCGGCGCTAACTTCCGCCTCTAAATACGGCATGTAACAATTTTGGGTGGTTTCTCTCTGACTAACCTTTAAATGCAGAACAATGTATAATGTTTTGAGAAATGATATTTTTAATAGCTCTTATGTCCCATATAAAGGTATTACGAAGTTATTATGAAGACCTACTTGGTCTGTTATAGAGAAATATATATATATTAATTTAAAATTAAAGTAGAACTCAAAATTTATATAAATTCGATTATTTATCGTTTACCATTAAACGCTAATAGTTTCATCTTTATTTACATATTTCTTTTATTATTGTTTATATTATGAACCAACACACTGACTCTTTCCTCATAATTAATATTGAATTCCAACAAATACTAGAGTTAGGTTTCTATCCTTACTTTCTGAGGATACAATATTCACTTCACCGAAAAAAATTGTCAAATACAAAAAAAATAAAACATACGTATATTGAAATTAAAATTGTTATGTGAACACAAAAGCCAGTCAAAATCGTGTACACAAAGAGATACAATATACATGATTTTTTTTCTATTTTTAGTTTATTGTAAAAGCTATTTGCTTTGTCAGGCTTGACCGAGTTTCAGTCATTACCGGAAGCGCTGTCATGGGAAGGAAGCGATGCAGCTTCACTCATATCTCAATACAAGCAGAGTATATGTCTGTTAGAATAAAATTTAATTTTAAATTATTAATTTGTTTAAGTGTAAATGAAATTAGTTATGATAACTCATAATCAGGGAAATGATTATATTTAAAATATTTTTTTTATTTCGCTTAGGTAATGTAAAACGCAACATTGAGTTTGCCACTTAAAACGTCGTATGACATCATATACCATGATGACATTGTGGCACGGTGGGTCAATATCTGACTTAACATGATTAATTGTGAGTTTGATTCCCACTTGGAGGAGCGATTGTTTTTAAAATAAATTTCCGTTTCTTCGCTCTAGCGAGATAAAGCGCGGCGTTGAGCTTGCCACTCAACACAACTCAACTCACACTCACAGTGTCACGATTCAGGGCGGAACAGTCAACGGAGTGTCTTAACACTACTTTGTCCCTTACTACCATGTTATACGGAGTAAAGCGTAAAGCTTTTGAAGAGTTCAAAAATAAGAACTTGTAAATACTCAATAATATATTTAAACTATTTAAAATGATCAATAAACATTAAGTGACGCCATCTTGCTATCTGCCTTCCATACTGACATCCACCTTTGCCATCGACATCCGCCATTGATGTCTGACTAAATACAAGATTCGTGGGTTGGAGATTTTTTAAATTTATTTTCATTATTTCACAGATGTTGCTTGAATTTTCAGTTATATCTAAAAATTGATTTATGATTGATTTATGTATTTTTTTTTAAATTTTAGTTTATTTTTTAATTTGTAATCAGATAAGGTAAAGTAATTTGGATTCCACTTATAACTGGCAAATACGTCTCGCAAGTCTTGCATAAAATACCCTACTGTATGACAATATGGCAATAAAATACAAAAATAATTTTCCCTCAAAACTCCAATTAATTACAAAGAAATATAAAACAAAAAATACATTTCAACCCTTACATATAACTCCAACACCTTCAGGCCAAAGCACCTCAAAGTAAAATTGCCTTCACAATTACAAAATCCACGTAAACTTGCCGCGAGTTTAACTTACTCATACTTCAAGTGCTCTACATGCGCGGGTAGAGTCAGCCATATAGGACTATCAATTAAACTCAATAGTTATACAATTAAAATAATTCACCAAGTCATTTTAGTACTGAAACTGTACCTGTTATATGAATTATTCTGCACATTGACAGCTAATTCAAGTAATAAAGTTTTATGTTCCAAATTCTCACGTAGTCTAATTAGAATGCGAATTACGTGTAGTTTCTCCTTGTCTAAGTTTGTTAATTGTTAGACCATATGATGAATATTATTAATATGGCTTTCGATATATATCTCTATATATATATATATATATATATATATATATATATATATATATACTTTGGGGCCGGTCGTGGCGCAGTGACAGCGTCTGACTGTAAACGCGATCGGTTGTGGATTCAATCCTCACTCGGGGGAGTGATTATATTTAAATTATTTTCACTTCCTCGCTCTGGTAAAGACAAAGAGTGAAAGTTCCTTTTTTTATCTTATTTATGATTTATTTATTTTTTTTATTTTCACCACAGGTATATTTATTTACTTTATTTTTTTCGGTCTGGTAATACAAAGCGCCGAGTTGGGTCCGTCACTCAACACAGAATGTGTCGATTTCAGGCGGAGAGCAGTTAACGGAGTGTCTTGACACTAGTTTGTCTCTATCCTAATATGCGAGATAATACTTTATATATTAAGCCGGATTTAAGATGTTACAAGATGTAAGGAGGATTTTACGTTCAAATTGCACTTTCAGGCAGGGGTGAGATATTATACATTATTAGTATGCGTTTTCTGATTGCTTAGACAAAATACAAATATCCATCGTGGCGTAGTAGGTAAGCGTTTGACTGTAAATGAAGTGGTTGTGTATTCGATTCCCATTTGGAGAAATTATTTAAATCAATATTTATTTTGAATTTCATCGTGGCCTAGTAGGTAAGCATTTGACAGTAAAGAGAGTGGTTGTGGATTCGATTTCCACTTAGGGGAATGATTAAAATTAATATTTATTTTGATTTCTCCGCTGTGGCTAGATACGCGCCGTTGAGTTCCCTGCTTAAAGTTTCCATTTCAGGCGGAAAGCAGTCAACCGAGTCGCTTGATATTAAGTTGTTTCTGACTACTCAACCATGCGGGATAAAGCATGAAGCTTTCTTAATATTTTTTAAACAAAATAAGATTTATTATTGTAATTTTTTTGTACTCTTTCTTGGCCTACTTCATTAAATACCAAAGATACGTTAGAACAAAAGTAACACACAGTGTTAATTGTACATACTACAAATAAAGCCTCCGATACGCTACATTTATTAATAAAAGAGCATCTTCTCTTATATCAAAAGAATCCATTTATGACGGTACGTACTATAAACAATATTTCTTTTCTTTAACATCACCTTTTTATCCCGCATAGCAGGATAGACAGGACGTAGTGACAAGGCACTCCGTACTCTGCTTTCTGCCGAATTCTTGACATTGCGTGTTGAATGGGGCTTTGTCTTAACAGAGTGAGGAAATGAGAATAATTTTAATATAATTATTTCCCCTAGAGGGAATCGAACTTAAATGCGATCGCATTTATAGTCATATGCTGCCCGATTGCGCCACGACCGGTATATACTGCTTAAGAAAATCAGCAAAACAGACGTTTTAAGTTGCGTACATCAAGACACAGTATCATATCGCTTCAATGTAAACGCTTTTGGTTATGAGTTTGATTCCCACTTGAGTGAATGATTATATTTAGATATTCTCTTTACTCCACTTGTAATACGCAGCGTCTTTAGTTATGCAGAGATTAAAATGAGTGTCAAGACACTTCACTAGGTGACACGGACACTAGGTTCTCCCTGGTAGGCGGGGTAATGGGTAAAGCTGGAACATAAATACTACAATTGGTACAATGAGATATTAATTATAAGTAGTATACAATTTCAACTTTTCTGACTGTGATTGTCATTTGATTTAAATAAAAAACATTATACTTAATATGAGTGTGTACACCAGCACCAGCCCCTTTTCCGCCCAATCTACTGGACATCCTTCCCAATAGCAAACCAGTTATCTCGAATCTGCGGTTCTCGAATATTGGATTTTCTGCATTAGATACGAATATACATGAACGATGCACATACAACAAAGAGATTTACATCGACTTATTTATTTTCAAGATATGAAAAAAATAAAATCTTTGATTTACGCGATTTTTACGCAGTCTACTTGTGACCACGGACTATTATATAGCGTTTGAAATGTCAATTTTCCAAATATATATTTTTCAATACCAAAATGTATGCGATTAATCCATTTAAAATAGTTTTTTTACAATGAAAAAAATATATATTTCAATTTCTAGAGTTACTTAGGCGTAAATTTCATATTTCAATAAAAATACTTCGAAATGGCGAGAAGCGATGGCGAGATTCTTGAGTATTAAATCTTAACATTCAAACCGGCTCACCTCAAGGAGCAAGTATTAAAATATATGGATATCGTTATCTACCGCCTTCGATAGGTTTTAAAATTCGTAAAATGCTTAGATCGCTTAATCTTTATATCCTATGAATCTTTATAGGTAGACGGTGTGGGTTCTATTCCCTGTTGATGAAAATAAAGATATTTTGATTGTTTAATTTATTCTACGTCAAATACGTTGACTGAGGATGTCTACTTGCCTAGTCTACAAGTCTGGGTCCGGTCGTGGCGCAGTGGGACAGCGTCTGACTGTAAACGCGAGCGGTTGTGGGATCGATTTCCACTCAGGGGAATGTTTATATTTTAATTATTTTCATTTCCTCGCTCTCGTTTCGAATTCGTCGGAAAGTGGAGTACTGAGTTTCTCGCCGTGCTTTGTCTTACCATAGCAAGAAAAAAAAATTAAAATTCATCATTCCTCCAATTGGGGATCAAACCCATAACAAGTCACGTTTACAGTCAGATGCTGTGTCACCACGCCACGACCGGTCTCTTTTTCTTCCTCTCGTTCTGCAATATACTAAAAATATTTGTCGAGTATTATCTTAATTAAATTATAGTAAATACATAGTTTATAAACCATAAAACACTTTATTTTTTATTATTTTTTTTTTTAGCTAGGGTAGGCAGAAAGTACCTAGTGTCAAGACACTCCGTACTTCGCTTTCCACCGAATTCGAGACATTGCGTGTTAGGTGGTGGAACTCAACGTCGCTCTTTGTCTTTACCAGAGCGAGGAAGTGAAAATAATTTAAATATAATCACTCCCCCGAGTGAGGATCGAACCCACAACCGATCGCATTTACAGTCAGACACTGTCACACTGCGCCACGACCGACTTTATTTACCTATTAATTAAACCTAATTGTGTGCATTTCAAATCACATTACAAAAAATGAAATTAAAAAAAAAAATATGACAGGACTGTAATAATCGCCTTTACACATAAAAAAAAACAATTTTCAACCTAATATTGTTGTACATAAAGTCTAAAATAGCTTAAGATTTTGTATGGATTATACATACAAATATTTTAATGTAAAATGATAACACGTGTTTTAATGATTTAGTTATTAGTTAGGGTTAACTGATTTGAAACTATGAGTGGCTGTTTTAACTCCTTAATGAGCTTTTGTTTTTTTTTTTTTAATTTTTTTAGAGACAGAAATAAAGAAATGACATCCCACTAATGTTCCTTAGTCGTTATTTTTTTTTAAACATCTAACGACACTATTAGAGGATTTAATGAGGATATTTACATCTGTCAAAGTTAATGACAGATAATAAATTTAAAAATGTAACAATAACATTTGTTCGTAGTGTTTTTTTATACATTTCTTTGTTAAATCCTTACACTCGACTTTTTGTATTTTACTTTTCTTTACTCATACTTACACTCATAGAGCATTATTATAGAGTCGAAGAGCCATAGACAAATTGTAAGTGTGAGCATTCAACAAATAATAAAATAGGTAAATTGAGAAAACTATACTTATCTTTGTCTAATTCATAAATGAAAGAAAGAGAACTTGGCATTTTCTTTATCTTTTCTCGTTTGCTCTACGTATAAGAATTCTAAGCATTTTTTGTTCAGAAGTCCTAAGTATTATCAATCGCATACACTTAGGACTCTTCAATTTAAATAATATTCGTTAGAATCTTCATATTCCAATTTTAATTAAACTTATAATAACAAACTTAGATAAGTAAAATTTTAGATAAACTATGTAAAATTATATAAAACTAGGATTTAGTTACTAAATATCTTATTATATCTATATATCTTTTCTGGTCTAAGAAATTATATTTACGTATGTTTTGCGAATGGAGACCTCACTAAAAATATCATTTTTTTATATTAACAATACTAGCACTGTATTAAAAAAAATTAAAACATGAGAAAAAAAGCCTTATGCATAACAAGATCCTAAAGTATCTGTCTTTCTTCTCCTTGTATATGAAATTTCATCAAAATCAGTTTAGCAATTTGGTCATACTGACCTCTTAAGCAGATAGTTATTTTCACATTCATGGTATATACTATATAGTATATAATAACATAGATATTCTTATAACCGCTGCACATGTCTTCATTCCAAACAAAATTATTATTCATTTATATTAAAACAGTTGAAATTTAATATAACTACATACAACGTGGTCGTTAGACAAAACAAATGGTTTGCTCACCACAAGCATGTGGTTTCATAAGAAAGCTCTTTGAAAATGAAATTCAGATTTCACCACTTTTCATTTGAAAGCTTGCAAAATTTAGGCTTCAAAGTCCTTTGTAACGTATTCCCTTCTATCTAAACAACTAGATTTGTACGTTCGAAACCAAACTAGATATATATAATAGCTGTGTTGCCATATGTCTTTTGCGTTTGTTTATCCATCATATTTTATCGAGAAAAGAATTTTGTAAACGGTTTATTAATGTATATTAATTGTTTTTTTTTCAGTTACACGCCTTTATCACCAATATCAGAAAGTACTTAGTGTTAAAACACTCTGTACTACGCTTTCCACCGAATTCGAGACATTAAATTTTGAATGGCGAAACTTAACGCCTTAGTTTATCTTACCAGAACGATAAAGTGAACATAATTTAAATAAATTAATTTTTAAATAATCTTTCCCCTGAGTGGGAATCGAACCCTGTACATAATGTATTAAGCTTATTAAATCGAATACTTTCTCTTCGTGTAACCTCATATAACCAAGTTTAATATGTATCTTTTTATTGCTAAAATAACAAGAAAAAATCATCTTTTTTATATATAATAATTCGAATTCAATAAAAACTACGTATTACGATGATAGAATTTAAAGTAACAATTAAATCCCCCCAAATAAAGATCGAACCGACAACCGATAAAATAGCCTCAAACTGAAATAAATTATGCTAAAAATATAAGAATACCCTGTACCCTGTATATATACCTTGTATCCTGTATATATACCCTGTATCCTGTATCCCCTGAGCAACTAATAGCGAAGGGAAGCTAAGTAATAATTTCAAAGTAAAAAAGTCCAAACTATAAATAAAACTTAAAAGGCTTTAGTACGTAATGGTTTTTAAACACTGTATCGTAAAGTATGGAACAGATAATTCTACATCTACTACTAAATGGCAAGTTATTTATAAACTTATTTATATTAAGGATTGTGGTTATATGTTCATGAATACGGTCAGTTTAGTTGTAGCGGATTCGGTTCCCACTCGGGGGAATGATTATAATTAAATTATTTTTATGTTTTCTCTTTCTGGTGAGATAAAGCGCGGCGTTTGCCACTCAACAAGCAATGTCTCGAATTTGACGGAGTGTCTTGACACTAGGTGTGTTATATCTATCCTGCTATGCGGGGAATGGTATATAAAAATATAGAATATAGATTAAACTAGTTAAACAAGATACATCGTTTAACTCCGTAGCCTGACCAATGTACCTTAAATCGATGAAATGTAAGAAATGGCATAATTTGACACGATATCTAAGCGTTAAACTCCGCCACTCGTCACTTAAATGTTCCAAATTAGGTGGAAAGACTGATCGGAGATCTTGATTCTGAGTTCATAGACCTGGTCTGCTGTACATTATGTATGAAACTATAAAAAATAGTAGAACTGCAAAGGATCGATTGTCTTGAAATATGTAAGTAAAAGAGACGTTATATTTACTTACCAAAGAAAGTAAATATTTCAACTAAATAAATGTATGTCTGTATGTGTAACATAATACACATAACCACCCATTAACACCTGTTTTAACTTCACTTAATGACATTCAAACGAGGCATTCTGTCACGCTCTCCACATTAACAACTGACAATAAACTAAATTACCACGATTTACTGTATGTACTCGCTTTTGTAAGACGTTACTGCTTTTTATTGAAATATAAACATTTTATGTGATTTTTTTTGGCTTGTTTAGACATTTTAAAAGCGTAATCTAACCCCGCTTTTTTAAAGCCGCTCTGCAAACCCATATCGTATATATTTTATTCCTTATTAAATTATTATTAATTAGGCTTAAAACTTTTAAAATTATTATTAATTAGGCTGATCGTGGAGCAGTGTGACAGTGTCAGTAAACGCGATTGGTTGGGGGTTTGATCCCCTCAGAATGGAGGAAGTCATTGTATATGAAATTATTTTCACTTCTTCGCTCTGGTAAGACAAAATGCGGCGTTGAGTTCCACCACTTAATATGCAATGTCTCGAATTCGGTGGAAAGCGAAGTACGGAATGTCTTGATACTAGGCACTTTCTATCTACCCTGCTGTGCGGGATAAAAAGCGTGAAGCTAAAAAAACCTTATTAAATGCGTCTCATTATAATAATACATTTAATAGAAACAAAGTAAAAAAAAATTTAGTTTTTAATAAACTTTTCTCTATTACCCACCAAAATCGAATCGTCGTTTGCCGTAAGGCGGAGTTAAACGCCGCACTTTTACTTAACAGTGCCCATATAATTCAAAATCACTTAGACATTATTTAAGCAAATGCCTAACACAAATTTCACATACAAATAAACGATGAAAAAACTATTAAATACATAACAAAAACCAAATAAACAATTAAAAATTATTAAATACATAAAAAAAACCAAAATATTTAATTAAAAAAACCACTTATAAGCAAATATTATACAGAGACGTATTCAGGACAATCTGAATACCTTGATATGACCTATCAAGCCATCGTTTACAAGCACCGTGATCTAAAAAAAAAGCAGGAAACGCGTGAAAAGCGATGAATGCGTATTCCATACAATATGCACGTTCCCGCTAAAGGTATCCTGAGATTCGCTTAAAAACCATACATAATGGTGACGGTTATTTTTAACGCTATACAAAATACCTTATAATATAATGCATTTCTTTATTAAAAAAAAACTGGTAGGAATACCAAATGGTTGGGATTTTTTTATGTTTTTAATAAGCGATGTTAATGGTGAGGTGAAGGTGGAATTTTATTAAATTTGCACAAAAAAATGACTTACGCTATGCAAATTATATAATAATATTTTGTCAATTTACACCGTTTAGAGTAATATGCTTTTAAAACTTAAAGCACCTTTGTTATGAATTAGATTGATTGTAGGTTCGATTTCCGTTCATGGCAATGGTTATTTTGAAATATTTTAATTTTTCCATGTTATTGAGATGAAGCGCGGCGTTGAAAATGCAATACATCAATTTTGGTATAAAAATACCTTTTGGTAAAAAGACAACCCTTCTTCCAGGCTAGGTTCTTCGTTCTCTGGCTATCCAGCTTTCTAACGAATAAACGTGATGCTTGAAATAATAATTTATATTAATATAATTTATATTATATAATTTATATTATACATTAATATAATTTATATTATATATTAATATAATTTATATTATATATTAATATAATTTATATTTTCAAACATAATCTTTTCAATAAATATTATTTGAGAATTTCGTATTGACATAGATATTGTCTTAAATGCAACTATTTTAAACGGGTAGACCAGTAATTCACAGGTAGTCACAGGTAGGCAGTCTACCTATGACCACGGAGTACTGTAAAGTGTTCAAAACGTTAGGTGTCTAAAAATGTATTTTCGTATACCAAAATATACGCGATTAATCCGTTTAAAATAGTTTCATTTAAAACGTGTAAAAGTTGCAAAAATCTAAGATATTAATATAGATACTGTTCGTAAGAAGTTATACAGTACAACTGTAAGCCCATCAGAGTATTTTAATATAAAATCCGACCTCCCGAAGGGCATATATGAAGAGGCTAACGACTGTGAACGACCCGAAAGAGGTAGGGACTGTAGCGTTGGGCGCTCTGTCCTGCCCGACTACCCCGCAAGGGATAAAGCGTAAAGCTAAAAAAAAATTAAAAACATCACCTATATAAATAAAACAAGGATGTTTCTTATTCCTCTACCTTAAATTTTCATACACAATAGCTTTTATATATATCTATTTCCTTTTATACGTACGAAACGCCATCTGAATGTAATAATTTAATGTGAAATTACAGCGTTTTATTCTCAAAGCTGAAAAACATGACATAAAATGTTGATATTCGGATAAGCAAATCAATTTAGATGTACAAGTAACACCAACACCAACTCGCATACATGATATCTTAGATATTCATAGAAGCCCCTTATCAGTTGCAAAAAGATTTACGCCTATAATATTCTGTGTAAAATAATGCGCCTTTAAAGATGCTGTTTGAACAATAACGACATTTATTTGTCGTATTTTTTGTTATTAGCGTTGTTTTGTTTCTTCATATTATTTTTAAATATAATATTATTTAGTTTCACGCTTGAGTTCGGGACCTTGTGTAAGGACACTACTTTGCTCTGTGGCCAAATTCAAAGTATTGCGTTTTGAGTGGCGACCTCAACGCCTTACTTTCTTCTTACCAGAACGTGGATAATAGTAATAATGTATAAATATTTTATAAATTTAATATTTTAATATATAAATATTTTAAATTCCACTATCTAAAGAAATAGTGAGGCCGGTCGTGGCGCAGTGTAACAGCGTCTGACTTTAAACGCGATCGATTGTGGGTTCGATCCCCACTCGAAGAAGTGATTACATTAAAATTATTTTCACTTCCTCGCTCTGGTAAAGACAAAAAGCGGCGTTGAGTTCCACCACTTAACAAGCAATGTCTTGAATTATGTGGAAAGTGAAATAGGGAGTGTGTTAACACTAGGTACTTTCTGTCTACTCTGCTATGCGTGATAAAAGCGTGAAGCTAAAAAAAATGGTGGGAATTGAACCGATCATAGTTCCGATCGTATTTACAGTCAGACGCTATCCCACTGCGCCACGACCGACGGATCGGAGTTTCTTTTGTATTTGTGTAAATATAAAAGGCATATATTTTTAAAACAATTTACAGAATTACTATTTCTCTCTTTTCATATAAATAAGCTCTTGCCTCACATCGTGCCTGTTTTGTATAAGTAAAACCTCGATTGGCACGCCGACAGGCCGCTTTCGCCTGTCATCTCGCATTTTTGCGAGTGTCATCTTTATAAGATATCGAGACGGCAAAAGGGGTGGATTTTTCTCCTAGATACATTGTTATAGATATTTTTTGTTTATTTATTCACAGCTAATGCAAATATTATTTAGGTTGAAGGTGTTATGGCCAAGTGATATAGCGTTTGATTGTGAACGAGATTGGTTATGGGTTCGATTCTCACGCGAGGAAATGATTGTATTTAAAATGTATCTTCATTTATAAATATACATAATACGGATAAAACGTTAAGCTGCTATTTTATTTACGTGAAAATATTTAAAATAATTAATAATATTCGATGCCATTAAATCGAATTGGCTGTGAATTCGATTCTTACTCGGAGGAATGATTATATTTAGATTATATTCATTTCCCCGTTCTGGTAAAGGAAAGTGCGGTGTTAAGTTCCGCTATTATTGAATGGACGACGAAGACGAAATGGCTCGAATTCGGGCGGAAATTGACAAACGGAGTGTCTTGGTAATACCATGCTTATTGCTATAATATTTTTTTTGCTTGACATTATTATTATTATTAAATACACGCTTTATTCTTAGCGGAGTAGTCAGAGATAACGGAGCGCTAAACGCTGCCGTTCTTATATACTTCGCCTTCGCCTCATCTATAATCAGTAACCTCTTCATACAAGCCCTTAGGTCTTTGTCCTTTTTACATGATCTTCCGCTAGTATAATCAATAATGTATTTTAAAATATGAAACACAGTTCCCCAACTGCCTATTTTATTAATAACATATTTTTTATTCCAGGTACGTTTTGATAAGGCGGCTTATGGCTTTTGATTCGAGCTAAAAAATCATGAGGTAAACATTGAAATTATGTTTCTCTCCTCAAGAAAAAAACAATCATCTTTCAATACTTTATGTTTTTAAACTGTTTCATATAGAACGCAAGCTTGACTTTTTAATATTGTTAACATAAATTATTTTCGTAAATTTACTTTCGAATGAAAATTAAAACCCTTCGCATTAAGGTCCGACAAATCGTTAGTCTTAATTTGGATGCCTGATAAATTAGGACCCTTTTGCTTTACGAAGCTATAACAAAGATACTGTAAAGCTATAAATATAGCTTGTTTAAAATATACTCGCATTCGAGGTAGCTGATAAGAGAATAACGGCGTTAATTTCCGCAACATACCACGTAGTGTTTCGTTCAAGCGCAAGGAGTGTCTTTACACTAAATTCTTTCTGACTTTTTTATTACATTACAAAATAACCAGATTCAACTAGAGAGGATGATGAAAAAAAGCAATAATAACATATAATACAATACGATATGATATGACGGAAAAAACAATAGTAACATTTTTGAAAACATATAAAATTTCAGGATCCGAACCCGCGCCTCTTGGACACCGTCCAAGCGCTCTGAACGCTAAGCTTTAAATTCTTAAACGTTTTTTATAACGTATTTATGTTAATAGCATCTCTGCAGAGAGATTTTTACAAATGTCTGCTACCCAAAGATTATTTCTAAGAAATAATCGTTTATCAAACGGGAATGATATTTGCTTTAAAATATTTTACCATTTCTAAAGTGTTATTCCACACTTAGTATAAGATTTTTTCAAATGTTTTCTAAGCCTAAGTGTGGAATAACACTTTAAAAATAGCAAAAAAAAATCCACAACATTTAACTTTAGCTGTAATGTATAACAGAGGCCTAAAATTGAAATGCACAGTCAGCCCCGAGCGTGATTGACGAGCGGCCGCGGTAAGCAAATACAGGGGTACATACGTTTATAAGTTACGATACAATGTTTGTTTTTGTTTTAACAGTAGGAATAATATTGGGTTTTTTTTTTAGAATAATTGCAATAAGATTTATATTTGTTATATCTCACATAAGGAAAATTGAAACTGTAAGCATTTTTTTGAACTGGGATAATATAAATAAAAAAAAATGAACACCCGAATTCGGTTAGAAACTTAATTTTAAAATCCACCATTTTGTTTTTTAATCATTTTATATATTCAGTGACACTCGCGCCTTTAAGACAAATCTAACGACGTATCTTTTGTCAAAATCGGGCTTAGCAGTTACAAGGGAATGAGGAAACGGACATACATACATACATACATACATACGCGGTAAAACCCTGCTTTAGACAGTGGGATTAATATAAATATTTTCATAGTGGAATTTGATTTATAAAGATAAAGATAGATATGCTCAATACAATTTTACTTGAATCATATATTTTAAGTACTTATCAATCAATAGTTGTACCAAAATCTTCGTTTGCTTGGAATTTAATATATCTGGATCTTTATTTTTCTAATTCTAAAATAAAAGCAGCTCAAGTTACTTTTTATTACATCAACTATTTCCTAGAAAAAGTGCCGTTCAAAATCGACCTAGCCGTTCCCTAGACAAGTCGGAACTAACAGACAGACAGACACACATAAATTGTAAAAACATGTTTGTTATCTGGTGTAGTTTTTGTTAAAAAAAATAAGTCTTTATACGAAACGCCTATTTACCATATTGTATTAAACCATAACGCGTCATATCGTATCGTATTGTAGCAACGTCATTGTACAAGCTAAGCCAACCGCGCAAGAGTTATTAAATTTGCACACACGCCACTAATTATCGGGCAGACTCAGTCCCCGATCTATTTATCAGAAAACGGAAGCTTTACTATAACAACAATTGTTATTATGTTTACATAACGTGTACCTTACACGGCGTTTAGTTTTGCAATATGGCAGTTTTGGATTCGACTACTCCATGGAGTGACTATATTTAAATTACTTTCACTTCCTATTTCTGATAAGACAATTTGCGGCGTTCAGTTCCGCCACTCGAGACATGCCATGTCTCGAAATTAGCGGAAAGCGAAATACGGAGTGTTTTGACACCCGGTCAACTCGTTGTCTTGACTAGTTACTTCCTGCATATCCCGCTACTCGAGATTAAAGCGTGAAGCTAAAAAAAATGTCAACTGAAATACGATGAAAGAAATAATCAATGAGTGTCTTAACCCTAAATATATATATATATATATATATATATATATATATATATATATATATATAGATGTTTTCGAACAAATAAAATAACTCAAATATGTTTCTTTGTTTTGTTTTACATAAAAAGGTCGGCGTGACTTCACATTTCAGAGTCATTGATGATATTAATGGATCAAATGTTGCAATATGGTACAAGAATATGTTTGTGTGTCAGTCATCCGTGGAAATAATGACCTAATTACATAAACATGTTTTTTTTGCTCATTGTAATAATAATATTTCCTAATAACTGTGTTTTTTTTACTATAAGCTACCGTGGCAGTGTCTGACTGGAAACGCGATCGGTTGTGGGTTCGATTCCCACTCGGGAGAGTGATTATATTTTAATTGTTTGCACTTTCTCGCTCTGTTAAGACAAGGTGTGGCGTTGAGTTTCATCACTCAACACGCAATGTCTCGAATTCGGTGGAAAGCTGAGTGTCTTAAAGCTGGGTACTTTCTGTTTACCCTGCTATGCGGGAGAGAATGATTTTATTTAAATAAATAACATATTATTTCTCCTCTCGTTTTACAAAGTGTCTCGAATTCGCATACAAAGCAATATTTTACACCCGACTAGACTAACAAGTGTTAAAAAATCTTAATATATTAACTCTGATCATCATAGTAGCAAGTGATACTGATCCTCGTCGATGCATGAAATACACGTTACCATGGCAACGTTTATGTCACTTTCTACAAAAGTGTATGTCAAACGTACAGTGTGCGTCGTTTTATTGGGTAACAGATAATAGAAAACATGAAATTTGACATTTGTTTGTTAGCTAGCTAAGTAGACATGAAATTTGTTATTTAGCTTCACGCTTTTATCCCGCATAATAGGGTGGACAGAAAGTACCTAGTGTCAATACACTCCGTTCATCGCTTCTCACAAAATTCGAGAAATTTCAATCGTGAAATTTGACATTTCTCTTACATATAAACATTAATTGTACCAAATTTCATAATATGATTTATATCCAAATAGATTTCTTAAAAATGATCAATTTTATTTGGAAGCAAAATGTTAATACAAAACGCGGCGTTGAGTTCTGTCGCTTTACTTGCAATATCTAATGCAGACAGATCCGAACCAAGTGATGGTGATACTAGGTTCTCTCAGTCTATCATGTTGTACAGGAAAAAGCGTAAACCCGACTCAATTATTTATATGGATTGAAAATTTTATATTCTCTATTGAAAATTTTATATTCTCTATATCTATATTTAAATAAAGTCCTCGCGAAATATCCATATTCAAATGTATGTTTTAAATGTATGTTATGGAATAATTGAGTATAAAAAAAACGTTTTTTTTTATTGGGCAATGTACATGAAAAATTATATATATATATATATATATATATATATATATATATATATATATATATATATATATACGCGTTCAAATTTTTATTTCCAAAAAAAGTAAATTTTCATTTCTAACACGATACAATGCGTCTATTTCACATAATCTCGTGCACGCGACGATGTTTTGAAGGAAGGGGTTGCAAAAATCAGCGTATGTAAAGGATTATGGCTGTCATTTTATAAAATAAGGGATAGATTTAAGTGTTATTTATGTGAATATATTGTCACAATATTGTGTGTGTGTTTGATACTTTAGTATACGTGTGGCATAATAATTATAAAGCAAGTTTAAACGATTTGAGTCCTGCACTTTACGATCTGGCTGATCCATTATGGGGGGAAGTTGATGATGACTGTACATCAAATATATACAGTTTATACGCTTTACAATACGATTATCCCTCATAAAGAATTAAAAATAATCACTTATTATTTGGATATCCTGGCCGTTATCTGGAACTGGTCTCTACATCATGTCATTGAACCTTGAAACCTGTGCAAATTTTCAGGAAAATCCTATCAAAAAAAAGCAAATTTTTAAGAAAATCATATTTCGAAAATAAGGCAAAAAGCGTTGCAATATTTTCTTACATACATAAATATAGAATAACTAATAGAATGTTTTGATTTTTACAAATAGTCACATTTAAATAACCTTATAACATCAAGTTACAATATAATAGCTCCACGCTTTTATCCCGCATAGCAGGGTGAACAGAAAGTACCTAGTGTCAACACTTCGTACTTCGCTTTCCACCGAATTCGAAACATTGCGTGTTGAGTGGTGGAACTCAACGCCGCTCTCTGGCTTTACCAGAACGAGGACGTGAGAATAATTTAAATACAATCACTACCCCGAGATGGACTCGAGCCCACAACCGATCGCGTTTACAGTCAGACGCTGTCGCACTGCGCCACGACCGACTGGCCGGGATAAAAGCGTGAAGCTAAAAAAACAATATAATAAGACTATAACGGTAGAACAAACCTTTATTTTCAAACTAGCCCATTACATCTAGGTCTGTTAGTTCAGTTACTAGAGGAAACTACTGAAAAATTGTTATAATTTTTCAACAATTTTCCGAACTTTATATTACTCTCGCAAGCAAGCGCTACGCTGTCCGTGGAGGACGGGATATCCATAAACATGAACAGACAAGCATATTCGTATATACTGTATTACGATTTAAAACCCTATACCGTTGACGCAAAGTTTAATATTCAATGAACTAGCCTCAAGAGTCCATTTGACTATACATTAGTAAAGTTCCCGCTACATGTATGCGTACCATGATATTTAAAAAATTAGGACCATCATTTATACGTTTTTTTTTTGGCTTCACGCTTTTATCCCGCATAGCAGGATAGACAGAAAGTACCTAGTGTCAAGACACTCCGTACTTCGCTTTCCACTGAATTCGAAACATTTGCACTTTGTCTTACCAGAGCGAGAAAGGTGAAATAATTAAAATATAATCATTGCCCTGAATGGGAATCGAACCCACGACTGATCGCGTTTATAAACGTCGTCCCAATGCGCCACGATCAGCCTTTATACTTGTTATGGTTAAAATGAAAATACTTTAACACTTTAATTTTATAATCAATAATTAAATACCGCATGATAAAATATGAGAACCCTTTCAAAAAGGATAGACTTGTCAAAACTTAGCGTCAAGGCACTTTGATAGTCTTCCCAGAGGGTAGAAATTAAAATAATTCACCAAATAATACCCTTTATAGTCGAATTATCCTACAGTTTTAGTTAATAATTTAACTTAAAAATAAATTTATTTTATCAAAGTAACATGTTTATTGATTATAACAAACAGGACTACCATACGCATAATACGTTTATTTCAATCAATATAACATTTTCACCAAAATAGATGATTTTTTCGCATTTATTCGCATTTTTTGTACAATTATGCACAGTATGCACATTTCTGTTCTTTTCTCGTGAAACTTAAAACTTAGAACTTTACAAAAGTTAGTAAATATCCATTTTTCAATATTATGATTCAGACTAGATACATAATATACAATATCTTTATCTGGCTTTTATCATTTTTATAGTAAATATATATATATATATATATATATATATATATATATATATATATATATATATATATATATATATATATATATATATATATATATATATATATATATATAAAACAACTTAAACACAAACATTACATTATATTACATATAAATAAAATATATATAAGAAAATAATTTACGCTGAAATCAACCACGTATCTCATAAGCTAAACTCTTTATGTCATATATTTATCATTCCAATATCCACCCCGTGCATATTCACCCTACTTCTCACTATCCGAAATAAAATATTTATAGGACTGCGAGCAGTTTTTCTCTTTGATTCAGTGGTTTTATTGGTTCGGTTGCTTAGCGCTCTGTATTAGTATAGAAGTGGCATGTGAGATAAATTACTTTGAAACAAGCAAGCTCCCTCTATAAAGTTAAATATATTTGTAAGGCCAGTCGTGGGTTCTATTCTCGGGGGAAAGCAGTGGTAATATGTACCTAAGTCGTATATTAATTCACGCTACGTTTAAATTCTTATAAAATTGTAAAATGTTGTAGACAGATTTCTACAAATTTCTGCTAACCAAAGATTATTTCTAGGAATATATATTTGACAGTATATTATGATATTTATTTAATGTTTTTTTTTAATTATTTTCACACGTATTAGAGAAACAATATTAAAAATCCAAAAAAAAAAATAAAAATTTTAAAAATACTTTGTGGAAGTTATACAGGCTTTATTATGCATACTGGTAACATTTCTGTTCAGTTTTTAGATTATTTCGTATTGAACATACAACATTAATAACACGCGATGACATTACTTCTATATAGACGAAAAATACCTAATGTCAAGACACTCCGTACTTCACTTTCCACCGAATTCGAGATTGCGTGTTGAGTGGTGCAACTCAACACCGCACTTTATCTTACCAGAGCGAAGAAGTGAAAATAATTTCAAATATAATCACTCCCCCGAGTGGGGATCGAACCCACAACCCTATGTCATGACCGATTTAATTATATTATATAACGATTATATAAATGAAAACTAATATCAAATGTAAAAAAAATTGTTTATGAAAAAGTTTATTTTATTTATACACTGACAAACGGAAGTGAATGGGCAGATTCCGGTTTAAAAACCTATATTTGTAAAAAAAAATTGGCACAGTGGGATAGCGTCTGACTGTAAGCGCGATCGGTTGTAGGTTCGATCCTCACTCGGAGGAGTGATTATATTTAATTTATTTTCACTTTCTCGCTCTGGTAAAAGACACGGCGTTGAGTTACACCACTCAACACGCAATCTCGAATTCGGCGTAAAGTTGAGTACCGCTTAGCAGGGTAGACAGGAAGTACTTAGTGTCAATACACTCCGTACTTCACTTTCTGCAGAATTCAAGACATAACGTGTTGAATAGCGGAACTCAACTCCGAGCTTTATCGTGCCGCCTTTACAGACCAACGCTGCGCCCAATGCGCCACGACCAGCTACAATATTTGCTTATATTTAAAATATTTTCTTGGTTAGTTAGTATGTGGACTTGATTTCTGAAGAACTGATTCAAGACCTTACTCGAACCCTTGTATATGGAAAAAAGCTTGAAGCTACATTGTTTTATTTATTTTATATTATTAAAATATAATCTCGTCAATATAGTGGAAAAAAAAATTATTTTCTTAAGCCCGATAGGCTTTCCATAGCATTCAAGTTCAACGGTATATTCTATCGTGGTAACAAATATGTGGGGTGGTGAGCTGTAAATAAAATTAGGACTCCCCTTAAACTTGGCCGTCATACTGTTCTTAGTGTATGTATAAGATATATAAGATAGATCCATAATTAATTATCCAAATATACTTGTCAAAATTAAACCCATTGTAATTTCATTGTTAATTATCTGATTATTGACGATGGTTGTCGATTCGAATTCCAGGTAGGGTAATTATGTATTTAATGCTTTGGGTTTACAAATTAGGTCTTTAATGATATGTTTATACGAACATATATTTTCGTTTTTCGTAAAGATGACTCTAGGTACTTTTTGTCTACTCTACTATGCGGGATAAAAACGCTAAAATATAAGGCAATTATTGATGTCACATTTGCGCAACGCAACATGATTTCTCAAATTCAGGAAGATTGTTAAAAACAATGCCTTGACACTTGGTTCTCAGTTTACATATCATTTTAGGTAAGAAAAATAAACCGTTTCTCTTTAAAATAAAATTATTTAAAACGGATTAATCGCGTATATTTTGGCATTCGAAAATTTTTGAAAACCTGACTTTTCGAACCCTTTACAGTAGTGCGTGGTGACCACCATATAAGCGATGAATCCGTTTAAAATAATTTCACTTAAAAAGTGTAAAAATCACTAAAATTAAAGATCAAATTATTTCTAGGAAAGGAAGAAAGAGCTTAAAAAAAATAAGAGTGTTTTGTTTGTTTTTCGCAGTCTTCCTGAATTTAAGAAATCATGTTGAGTTGCGGAACTCAACGTCGCTCACGTTTCTCAATCTAACTAAAGCTAAGAAAGAAAAATTTATAATTAATCTCAAATGGTGATCGAATCTACTACCATTGTGTCTGCACTCAGGCGCTATCCTACTGCGCCAATGTGACCAAAATTAGTATATATTTTTTTAGGTTCACGTTTTTATCCCGCATAGCAGAGTAGACGGAAAGTACCTAGTGTCAAGACACTCCGTACTTTGCTTCCCACCGAATTGCGTGTTGAATGGTAGAACTCAACGCTGCAATTTATCTTACCAAAAAAGAGGAAATAAAAACAATTTAAATATAGTTACTCCCCCGAGTGAGAATCCAACCCACAACCGAACGCGTTCACAGTCGGACGCTGTCCCACTGCGCCACGACCGGCCTTATAAATATGTCCTTATTTACCAAGTAAATCTGCATTACTGTAATAAAACTAAACATCAAAAAAAAGCCTTTTCTTATTATAATAATACGTCAATAAAAAACGTTATTTGCATGAATTTATATTTAATCATAACATTGTAAGAAAGTGCGATTTTAAAAATAATAGCCTCGAAGCTTTAAGCTAATTCGAATTGAATCACGCGACGTCAGAGAAATAAAACGACCAGGCGTCAACACGCAACGTGTTCTAAACAACATTCTTCTGGAAAAACGTTTAAAATGCATTTTTTTTAATGTTTTTACATGCTTATGCAATTGGAATGTTGATTTTTTTTTGCTTCACGCTATATATATATATATATATATATATATATATATATATATATATATATATATATATATCTATATACAAAACGACGAACAGGCTGATAGTTTTAAATATATTTTATAAACACAGTAACATATTGTATCGACTTCAGACACCGTTCACGTTCTTAATACTTGTCAAGAAAAACAAAAGAAATCTTGTAAAGTTCTCAAATATTTATAAACTAAATACTATAATGACACTGAACAAGCAGTTGGTCGTAAACACTTACAATATGTGATATTTATTCTGATTTGTCTTAATAAAAGGCGGCGTTGAGTTCCACCATTCAACATATAATGTTCTCCACTTTTTAATACAAAACAGATAAAATAAGTAATCATATACCGAGTTATTTCTATCGAGCATCATAATGTAGAAGTTATGTACAAGTTTTTAAATAAACATTTTAAACTCAGTATAAAATGTGCATCCTTACACGCATCCGCCATTTTGATTAATTGCAGCCTTGTGCATTGTATACTGTAAAATCTTTAAAAACGATAAAAAATTACCAAAAGCAACCCTGTTGAACAGCCATACGGTCGTTACGACCGCGACAATATTTCACCAGTTTTACAGGGATTACTGTTAATGGACGACATGGCAGAGCGTTTAAATACTTTTCACATATGTTATGTGGTTATATTTAGTTTATTTCAAAATTTAGTTTTGTCAACTGCTGCCATGAATATAAGCTTGTTATTTATAACAATCTAATTTGTATTTATTAATATATAGAAAAAAAAATAAAATTAATAATTTGCATATGGAACTTCAAACGTCAATTTATTTGAACCCGCGCGCCTCTCGAAAACCTTCCAAGCGCTCTGACGGCTAAGCCATGCGTTCTACTACCGGCTGCGTCGAATTTCTTATACATTTATAACAACTTATTTATATTTACAGGCTGAAGACAAGCGTGAAGCTTATAAAAAATGTTTTAAACTTCACGCTTGTTTCTGTTTTTTTTGCTTCGAAGATACTCAGAGTCAAAACACTCCGTACTCCGCCGTAATTTAAATATAATCATTCCCCCTTTTGGGAATCGAATCTCCAACCGATCACGTTATTAGTCAGACACTGTAATTTAGACTTTATTTGTTTACTTATGAAAACTCTCGTATATTCCACGTTGATAGGAAGAGCATAGTGTCAAGACACTACGTACTGCAATTTCTCGAAATAGATGGAAAGTGAAGAAGTTTTGACACTAAATATTTTCTGTTTACCCCGCTATTCGGGATAAAAGCGTGAAGATAAAAAAAACAGTGATAAAGAATTAGATAGTAGACAACATGTACCATTATGTTGTAGGAGAACAAGATTCACACGAACGCTATCGTTAATGTAACATAAATCGTAAGCTAAATAAACATTTCGTGGCTTTGGTTTATCTGAGGGTGGCGGACGATTTGTTCGGATTTACTATATTAGTACTGACAGACAGCTGTTATTGTCATATCTTGAGGATGTCACGATTAATTTACTGCTCTATTTCCTGAAAAATTCGGTTGATTTTCGTTCACTCACTGTCTTCTTAATTATATGGAACGCGGCTCTTTCGATATTGTTTTTGTTCTAGCAGTAATTGATATAAAGTAACTATTGTTACATCGTTAATAGAATCCGTTTTTTTTTTAATTGTATAAAAATATTTTCATTAATAATGTGTTTAAGGGAAATTTGAACCCAGAACACGTCGAATTCGATCACGCAATATTAACCATTTTTTTATAAGAATTGCATATTTTCATATTTTTAATATATTCTATGTAATATATATCATTGTACAGTTACAAAAATTAGTATTTGATAATCTGACATTGTTGTTTTTTTTTTTCGAAGAAACGACATTTCTAATATTAAATATTAAACGAGGCAGTTCGTGGTGCAGTGGGGCAGAGTCTGACTGTAAATACGATCGGTAGTGTGTTCGACCTCCACTCGGGGAAATGATTATATTTAAAATTATGTTTATTTCACCGCTCTGATAAGACAATATGCGGTGTTAAGTTCCACCACTCATCACGCAAAGACTCGAATTTGGTGGAAAGCGAAGTACTGAAGTGTCTTGACACTAGATTAAAAGCGTGAAGCTTAGAAAAGAATATCAAAATTAACAATAGCTTAAAAAAGATACAGTCCTCAAATATGACTTCAAATGAACGAAATTCTAATTAGAATCATCCCTTCAAAAAAAGCTACACAGCCGTTTCAAACAGAGAATGCAATTTGATTTTTTTTCTCAATAACCAAATTCATAATGCATTTGGTCAGCAATATCTACAATTAGCTATCAACTGGCAAACATTTGTCGGTAAGTGGGCGAAACGGTACAGACCGCAAAAGCCTAGGGTTAAAATGCTTTTCGTGTTTAATCATCAATACCTCGCCGCTTGACGTTTTCTAAATTTCCACTAACCGTTTTAGAAAAGCCGTAATATTTTTACGAAAACCCTGACTGATTTTGTATCGTGAATATTTCATCTCGTTCAAGATTTATTTGTAACTAATATCCTTGGAAGTATCTGTGAAAATAAATATAAATTAGCCTGAAATGAGCCTTAGTGGTACAGTGGAAAACCTTCTGATTATGAATATCAACGCTATCAATACAGTGTTTGAATCCTATTTTCTAAATTAGTGAAAAATCTGAATTCAGTAGAAAAATCCACGCTGGAGCGTGCGAACGGAGTGTATTGACAATACACTGGTTTTTATGCTATCTTGTATATATATATATTTAGTACGACTATAGTCGTAGTAAGTTGTAGAAATAATACTAGTGTCATATACTTCCTCATATCTGCCGCACTTTGTCTGCCAAGAGAGAGTGAAGAAATTGACTACTAATCACTCCGTGGGATCGAACCATCACAACCACAACGATCGCAATCAGCTGTACAACACAACCGATGAGTTTACTAGTCACATATGAATATATAATATCTAATATATATATATATATATATATATATATATATATATATATATATATATATATATATTACACTAATTATTTTTAAAATTAGCTCAAATTGAAAGAATTACTATGAAGCTTAATTGGGTTTAGGATGCTAACATAACAATATTACATACATAAAAACCTGTTTGTAGTGTATAATAGATAGGCATTTCAATTGCATTTATTATTGTAGATCTATTGTAAAAAACAATTCGTTCAATATTTCGATCAATATTGAATAATAACAATCAAAGTGTATGCCATGAACGAATGTATAATAAATAGAATGTAATTGATTCTTTTGTTAGTTATTTGTAAATTTAATATCTGTGGAAATTGGAAACATTTGAATGTTCATTTGAAATTTATAATAATTCCAATATAACTTGTTGTTTTCAAATGAATGAATGGATTGTTATTATTTTTGTAATCTATGTGTGTATTAGTTTTTTCTATTAATTTGATAACGAACGTGTTAATTATATCCATTCGGTGTATCGCATAGCAGAGACCAAGATGACATTGGTGACAAGACACACTGTTTTTCGCTTTATCCAAATACGAGACATTGCGTGGTGACACTCATCGCCGCACTATGTCTTAGTAGAGTGGAGAAATGAAAAGAAATTAAATTTTCCCAGAGTGAGACAATTTTTGTCTGGCTGCGCCACGATGGCCTCAAATAGAAATGTTTTTATCAAGAATATTTTTTAACTGAAAAAAATTGTGGTTTCTTCTGTAAGCAATTAAACACCCTCCGGTGTTTAATTGCTTACAAGAAACTCTCTTACTTCTCTGCCTGATATGATAAGGCGCAGTGGTTCTTACTGCAACTCAGCTTAAAAGTTTATAATAGCGTGTCAAATCGCCATCCCATCCGTCTATAGTAGGCTTTAATAGATCTATAAAAAAAATGAATATAAAAAAAAATAAACAAATTAATTCACACAACGTACAATAATTGAAAGCATTAGATAAAAAGCAATATAAGTATTCCGATCGAGTCGATTGGACCGCAAAAAGTATCGGTCAAGCACGTGCCGAGGCGCCTCGCACCCGCGCCTCACGTATCGCTGCCGACGAAATATTAATAATATATGATTTAGGGTTTCCACATCTAGTTCTTGTAAAATGCTAAAAATATATAAATCTAAATATTTATAAGATTGAATTCTCTTATGTGTATATTTCTTTGGACGTTATATATTTTATATTGGAGTTAGAGTCTAATAAATAGAGACTACCAGGTTTCAAGTAAAAAGGTATGTATTTTTTTTTTAGTTTCACGCTTTATTTCCGCATAACAGACAAGTTCCGTGTCAAGACATCCCGTACTTTGCTTTCTGCCGAATTTGAACATTGAGTGTAGACTGGCGGAACTCAACGCCACATTTTCTATTACCAGAGCGAACAAGTGAAAATAATTTAAATATCATTCACTCCTCCGGGTGAATGAAACCCGCAACCGATCGCGTTACAGTCAGACGCTGTCCCACTGGCCCACGACTTGTACTATTTATTGAGACCGTCGTTGCACAGTAGGACGGTATCTGATCTACTGCTATCAGACTATTAGATATTTACACAATCTATATTGTGGGTTCGATTCCCCCTCATGAGATTATTTATATACATAATAAATGGAATGTCTTGACAATAGGTCTTCTCTGACTACTCTGCTACGCAAGATAAAGCATTATACTTTTATATATATAATATATATATATATATATATATATATATATATATATATATATTCTACTTTTTATTTCTGCTATAGAGGAGAAAAGCGTGAAGCTAGAAAAAAAAATGTTCATTTAACATTTTTTTCATTTGAAATAAAAATATTATATTAGTTATTGCTTAGTTTCGTCAGTTTTTTTTTAATCTTTTTTTTTTGTTTAAAATATGTATATTTAAGTATATGTAAATAACGCAAGGAGTAACGATCGCCAACCCTAAGACCATTTGTTGGGTCGCGATTTATTTGCGCTGCCATTACAGGGTTAAGTATCGGTTACTTGAAATTTACAAACGTAGATATTGAATTTATTCGTACCTATGCGTTTTAAGTTTTTTCAATATTAATTTTTAAATAATTTTAAAATAATGTAAATTTTAGTTTTCGAAATTGTTAGGCAATATATATATATATATATACATTTTTAGCTTTACGATTTCAGCCCGCATAGCAGTGTAGAGAGAAAGTACCTGTGTCAAGACACTCCGTACTTCGCTTTCCACTGAATTCGAGACATAGCGTGCTGGGTGGTGGAACTCAACGCCGCTCTTTGTCTTTACCAGAGCGAGGAAGTGAAAATAATTTAAATATAATCACTCCCCAGAATGGGAATCGAACCCACGATTGCGTTTACAGCCAGACGTTGTCGCACTGCGCCACGACCGGCCTATATATATATATATATATATATATATATATATATATATATATATATATATATATATATATATATATATATATATATATATATATATATATATATATATATATATATATATATATATATATATATTTACGTACAAATTTCACAAATCTTAGAAACAAACAAAGTGTGCTGTCGCCTCTTGCTAACGCGTCCTATTTTTCACTAGAATCAGGTGAATATATCAAGTTGGATTTCTTTCTTCTATATTATAGTAAAAAACGGAACATTTTAAGCAATGTTAAAAATTGCACATTAAACGTAGTTGGAATAAAACCCTACGTACAAACACTCTGTTCTCCATTTTTCGAAAACAAAGACTTATTAGATATTTATATAAATAAAACAAAGGAATAGATTAATCTTGACAGATTAGCTAAATCATAAGAACTAAGGAAGTCAAAAGTCAAAGTCAAAAATCAAGTAATTTTATTCAAGGTAAGAAGTTACATGCTTCATTATTTTAACGTTAAATAATTTACCAGCAGTTCACTAAAGTTAACGCCTCAGACCCTGAGAAGAACCAGCGCAAGAAACTCAGCGGGACTTTCCCCTTTCTTTTTAAAAACCAAAAATTTACAAAAATAATATTTGTTTTTTAATGACCTTTGATATCGACTGGAGCGAGCACTGTATTCCCAAGGCGTGTTATCATTTATGAAGTCATTAATATGGTAATAACCTTTAATACACTCGCATCTCTCCACAGCTTATTTGTATTGCGATATAGAACATTCTGGAATGTTTTCTAGGATCCTATTGTAAAAACAACACCATGCCATGATTCACGCCTTAACGAATCTTGTTCATTCTAATCAATTTTTTTATCAACTTAAAAAAAAATCAAGTTTAAGACCACCTAAAATGAACCCAAAACACTACAATATACACTTCTCTCCTTAGGGTTACCTCCGCACTATAAAAGCAAGGCATAAGGGTGTAAACAGATGAAATTGCAAACCCATATTACACTTTTAAAAATTTTTTTTTTCAAAATAAACCAAGAAAAACTGTATGTAAAATGAAAATAATGACCATTTGTTAAGAGCTCCTTTAAAGTCGAAAGACCTACAAGATCTAAAAGGCAAGCTAATTAAGTGCCTGATTAAAAATTGATTAGATGCCGGGACGTTGTGAACGGTGGCGGCTAGTTAAATGCGAGCCAGTCGAGTCTTTGTTGTATATGTTTAAATATTTTCATTTTATTTGTTCAAACAAAATTTTATATGTACATTAATCATCCATGTTAATATTATAATGTGTATTTACTATTTTTAAAGTGTTATTCCACAGTTAGGATTAGAAAACATTTTTGAAAAAACGTATAAAAATTTGAACGCAGCGGGATTCGAACCCGCGCCGCTTGGATACCGTCCAAGCGCTCTGACCGCTAAGCCATGCGTTCTACTACCAGCTGCGTCGAAATTCTTATACGTTTTGTTACAACTTATTTATGTTGTTAGCATCTTTGTAGAGAGATTTTTACAAATTTCTACTACTTAAAGATTATTAAGAAATAATCGTTTAACAAGAGAGATTGCTATTTTATTTTAATATTTACTATTTTTAAAGTGTTATTCCACACTTAAGATTAGAAAACATTTTTGAAAAAACGTATAAAAATTTGAACGCAGCGGGATTCGACGGTATCCAAGAGGCGCGGGTTCGAATCCCGCTGCGTTCAAATTTTTATACGTTTTTTCAAAAATTATAATGTGTTTTAAAATTATTTTGAGCCTAGATTGACAGGTACAGAGTGTGTGTTCTACGAACTATATACATTTTAAATGAGTCATGAGTTAATATATAGGAAATACCTGTCAAGATACGCCATGTACGGATTTTCGCCGATTTCATGACATTTCTTGTTGAATAGTGTAACTCAACGCCGCGATTTGTCTTACCAGAGCAAGGAAATGGAAATAATTAAAATATAATCACTTCCCCGAATGGCAATACACAACCAATCCGGTTACACTCAGACGTCCCACTGTGCAACTACCAGCCTCCAATTACTGAGATATTTATTAATTTCATATACTAAAAAAGATGTCTCTAACATTGACTTGTTTGACATCTACAGTTTATATAACAAGCTACTTTAATCGCGTTTAATAAAACCAAAAGAAAAAATTTACAGTAAAAATGGAAATATATAAATACAAAAATGTTAAACATTTGAAAGCATTTTTATAAAAATTAAAGGGACGGCAGTCAGGTGTTTCTTACCGGCACGAGCCCTCATCAATTTCAATTCAACGTGCAATCCCTATATATTCCATAGATTGAACGAAACATTGAAAATAACTTGTGGGCTTATGGTTTTATTATAGTTCTTCCTTACTTTACAATACCTTGTGATTTGAGTAATATAAAAAAATAACAATATAGGCTCTGTCAAATATTAATATTTGTCTCGGATAAGACGAAGTGCGGCGAGTTGCGCCAGTTGAGTTCCGCCACTCGACACGCAATATCTCGAATTCGGAAAATAGAGTACAGAGAGTCTTAATACTAGGTACTTCCTGTCTATCCTGCTATGCGGGATAAAAGCGTGAAACTAAAAAAGCTATATAGAGCGAGAATGCCAATGACGATACTTTCTCACCAAGACGAAATTTAAGACAATTTACCTAAAGTTTAAAGTTAAAACTTGTTAAAAGATCTCATGTGAATTTTCAAAGAGAAAAAATTAAGAGAGTGAGCAAGCAAGGTCTCTAAGTTATAAGATTTCCAGAGAAAATATTAAAATTTCTATCTTCCTTCGCCTGACTGTAAACGCGATCGGTTGTGGATTTATTCCTACATGGAATAATAATTAAAATAAAAATTATTTTCATTTCTTCATTCTGGCGAGACAGAGTGTTTTAACACTAGTGTTAAAACACTCTGTCTCACAATCAGCCTCCAATTACTGAGATATTTATAGTACCTAGGTACTTCCTGTCTACCCTATTATAGATTTTTATTATATATAGATTTTTACTTTTATAAATATATATATTTTTTACATAATATATTCAGAGGCACTTTAATATGTTTTGTTCTTATTTCCACGCATGTCCCTTAGCTCCCCCAATGTAAGTAAAGCTAACAAAAACATACACTCGTCTTACAAGTGTCTCAGAAGTGTCTCACAAGTGTACTTGAAGATAAACAGTAATTATAGATTGATCTTATTTTCTTACAATTTTAGTTAAAGGCACTTTCCTAAAACAACTTAAATAACTTTAAACTAAACTAAAATGTGCTGGCAACTTCTCAGTAATATCAGAGAAAACCTAGTGTTAAGACTGTCACTCCTCTGTTAATCGCTTTCCAATTGAAATCGATATACAAGGATCAACTCAATCGATATACCCCAAGAACACAACGCCGTACTTGTAGCTGCCACAGTGAAGAAATGAAAATTAATTTCAATATATAATAATGTTTCTAAGTGGGAATCGAACTCACAACTGATCGCGTTTACAGTTGGACGCTGTCCCACTACGCCATGACAAGCACTAATAGAATTCTATTAAAATACGAGAAATATAAGTAAAAAAGAAATTATAACGTATAGTTAGAGAAGGTACCTACGTATTTTATTAAAGGTATACTCTCATACAATTATATTTGTATGACTTTTATATAAAACGACTATTACTACTATAGCGGTACTAACTATAATATTTAAGTCGCATGCTTTTTACTCAAGTTCATATTATACGAACAAAATTACTATGTCTGCAGGGTGCAGTATGTTTAACATGCAAAAAGCAGATTATGTAAAAACTCTAATTATAACAATTTTAGTTTTAAATCAAATTAATTATTCCTAAGTCAGTGGCTGGTTTCTTTATTAATGCCAATTAAATTTTTTATGAGGTAATTGAAAATATTAGCTAGATGTTCACTATATAAAAAAAATTAACGGCATTACTGTACTGTACTGTACATTTAGTAAATATATATATAAAGGCCGGTCGTGGCGCAGTGCAGCGTCTGACTGTAAATGCGGTCGGTCGTGGGCTCGATCCCCACTCGGGGTAGTGATTATATACAAATTATTTTCACTTCTTCGCTCTGGTAAAGACAAAGTGCGGTGTTGAGTTCCACCACTTAACACGCACGCAATTTGGTGGAAAGCGAAGTACGGAGTATCCTGACATTATGCACTTTTTAGATACATATATATATATATATATATATATATATATGTGTTGTTCACAAAATAATAACTTAACTCGTTTGTACAGAAGTCAACTCGAAACAAAGTGCGTCTTGTACATTTCCATTTAGACCTGTTCTATAATTTCACACGCTAATTTAACTTATTTACAATGTACTACACGGCCACGATACGATTATGTGGTACGATCATTTATACTTACTTTTATAAAACTCCTTTTTGTAAGTCATCGTGGCGCAGTAGGACAGCATCTGACTGTCAACTGACTGAGGTTGTGGGTTTGCTTCCTACCTTGGATAATAATTATATTTTTAAAAAATCTTCATTTCTCCGCTCTAGTAACACTTAACATGGCTTTGCTTTGGCAGTTTGCCACACAACACGCAATGTCTCGATTTCAGACATAAAGCAGTCAAATACAGTGTTTTGACAATGGGTTGTCTCTGATTACTCTGTTATGCGGGATAAAGCGTAAAGTTGATTTATTGGAAATTTTGATAAATTCCCTCTTTTTGTTGCTTTCTCTGTGACTTACTTTTTGAGTAGGTTTAATACAGCCAGTAAGTTTGTGTATATACATATATATATATATATATATATATATATATATATATATATATATATATATATATATATATATATATATATATATATATATTCCCAATATAATATAATTAACAAAAATTAATTAAGGAAAATTAACTATTAAGTTTCAGAGTAACTATCAATTTTCCTAAGTTAACTAATTAGCAGGTACACATTGAAATTCTACATGTTCGGAGTTCACATTGAATATCTCTATTGAATATCTGGCGCAGTGAAATTAGCTAAGCCACTAATTATAATGCTATTTAAATATTATTATGACATAATTAAGGAAGAGAGATAGATCTGCTGAGTACAACCTTTATATAGGGAAGTATTTAACTCAAAATTATATATTAAAAAAAAAGTTATATTAAATTTTATAACTTTGTATCCAAAATAACTATATAATTATATTAAACTAAATGAACAAGATGTGTCGAGTACCAAGATAATTATAATGGCGTTAAATTAAGGGCTCAGGCACTTTACATGTTTTACGCACAAGTTAAATAGAGTAAATAATAATTACCTAAATAATTATATATGTATAATATTCAACGTAATGAAAAAAATCGATTTTTTTTAGCTTTTATCCTGCATCATATTTATCAGGGTAGACGGGAAGTACCTAGTTTCAATACACTCCGTACTCCGCTTTCCGCGGGATTGCGTATTGAGTGGTGGAATTTAACGGTGCGTTTTGTCTTACTAGGGCGAGGAAATGAAAATAATTTAAATGAAATCCCGTAGTCAGAATCGAACCCACCTACATTAGGCCCAACATATAATTAGGCTTTGCAAAGTTTAAAAAAATTAACTTAGTGGTATAACGTATGACTATATACACAATTGGTTGCGGATTCGATATCCACATGGTGTAATATTTATGAAATAAAATATTCATTTTGCTGACCTGATAAAACAAAACGCAAGCAATATGTATCTTTTTTAGCTTCACGCTTTTATCCTGCGTAGCAGGATAGACAGACAGTACCTATTGTCAAGACACTCCGTACTTCACTTTACACCGAATCAAAACATTGCGTGTTGAGTGGTGGAACTCAACGTATTTTATCTTGACCATAGCGAGAAAGTCAAAATAATTTTAAAATAATTACTCCCCCGAGTGAGGATCGAACCCGTTTACAGCTAGATGCTGTCCCACTGCGCCACAACCAGCCTCATACACGTAATGTCTGGAATTTTAAAAGTAAACAACAGAATGTCTTGACATTACGTTTTCTCTGACTACCCTACTACATAGTAAAACATAACATTGAAAAAATAATAAAAATATATAAAGACAATATCGTACAGTGTGAAATGCCCTAAATATAATCTGATGAGTAATTAACAAAGTTGTTGAGTTCTGCGTTAACGTTATGTGCCCTTCAGTCGTATTGTGTAGGAGCTAAATCAAACTGCTTGCTTATAAATTTACAATGGTAAATTGCTACTTTAAAATTAAAATCTTGGGATGTCATCGTGGCAAAGTTAAAATGATCGCGATCGTGGTGGGTTCGAATTTTAATTCCGGTCAAATTTATGTTTTTAAATGGCAATAAAGTGTAAAGTGAAAATATTTTAAGTGTTTTTAAAAACAAACACTGGCTTATTATGTAAAAGTACACTGTACGATGTATTTTTCAAAAAACGTATAAAAGATGAACGCACCATGATTCGAATCTGCGGCTCTTGGACACCGTCCAAGCGATTTGACCGCAAAGCCATGCGTTCTACATCCATGCGTTCTGCTTCAACATTCTTATACATTTGTTACAACCTATATATTTTGTTAGCATGTCTGCAAAAATTCTAAAAAAATCACATTTTACATTTTAAATATTAACATCAATATTGTAGGATTTTAGTATAAGTGTCACATCCAATGGACATAATATCTGTTTTATCTACTGAAAACACACAAACAAATATTTTTTTTAGCTTCACGCTTTTATCCCGCATAGCAGGGAAGATAGAAAGTACCTAGTGTCAACACTCCTTACTTCACTTTCCACCGAATTCGTGACACTGCGTGTTAAGTGGTGGAACTCAACACCGCTCTTTGTCTTTATCAAGGCGAGGAAGTGAAAATAATTTAAATGTAATCACTTCCTCGAGTGGGGATCGAACCCACAACCGATCGCGTTTACAGTCAGACGCTTAATCATTTTAACGATATTTAAAATATGATCGATTACTTCGCATTTTTAAATTTTATTTACTTATATTTACATCAATTAAACCATTTCGCATACAAAGAGTATTTAAATACTCAATATTCTTGACATCCCTTTCCTGTTTCCGTTAATTCTATTTCCACCTTCTATTGTCTTTCGATAAAACAATTTACTTTGTATATTTTTGTTTATGAGTCATTTGAGATGCTTTTAACTTCACATATCTACCATATAAAATATATAGTTAAAAAATTCCTTACAAGTATGACAGCGAATGTTAAATGGCGTAACACAACGCTGCTCTTTATCATCCTAGAATATAAAAATCATTTAAACACAATCATTCCCTCGAATGAATTTTGAACGTATAACTCTTTAATCAGACCCTATTCCACTGAGATAGAGGGTATTGTTTTCCCGTGCCAGTATTCAAACCTGCATTATGACAATAATAATAATCTAACAACTAAGCTATCGTCAACATAACTATCCATATATCTAGTGCAGTAATATTTGACCACCCGTTCCGCTAACTGTTTCCTAAAGAAGACTAACAACGAAGTCGGTACAGTCGCCCAGAATTTACTAATTCAATCTTCATTGTCTCAAACAGAATAATTTACGTCGCGAACTCTATAAACTCAGAAATTGGGACGCTTTTATGCAATACAAAACCTATTTCACTCATGTATATGCATTATAGTGCATTTGACGTCATCAAAAACTGCATGCCATGGTTATGGTTACAGTGCTCTATCTATTCGAATTAGTATCAGTTTACTAGGTCTAATAAAATGCATTTGTGCTATAAATATAACATTAAATCTTAAAAATGTTAATATTCATAGACATTTTCGAAAAAAACATATAAATTTGAATGCAGCGAGATTTGAACCCGCGTCTCTTGGATACCTCCCAACAGCACTGACCGCTAAGCCGTGTGCTCTACATCCAGCTGCGTCGACATTCTTATACGTTTTATTTTAATTACCTATACGTTAAAAGTTACTTATATTTTACACGTGGCTAGAGAGGTCAGAGTGCTTGGACGGTTTCCAAGAGGCGCGGGTTCGAATCCTACGTGCGCGGGTGCGTTCGTATTGTTACACGTTTATTCAAAAATGTTTTCTAATCTTAAGTATGGAATAACACTTTAGTATTATAATTATGTATTAGTATAATATGATATTAATAATGTGTACATTACTAGCAAGAGAGGTAGGAGGACACCTCAGGTTTCCAACACCGAAATCGGGAAAAATTGGGGATTCCAGACCTCAATTAGTGGTGGGCGAGATAACACATAGATTTTTTAGTGGGTAAACGGGGAGGCCTACATCTGCCCAATCGGAGTCCCACATGACCTGTCCCAAATCCCCAATCGGGAGGGTGTACGTTATGGTATTTCCTCATGATAAAAAAGGAAAAAACCTCAGGTGACCTTCGAGAATTCAGTATCAATGGTACTGGAGGAAGGTTGTGTAAAATTCCCCCGCAGGGAATTGTTGAAGAGGTTAATGACTGTGAACGGGACTAAGCAATTATAGCGTTTGGCGCTCTATTCCCAATGACTACCCTGTTAGGGCTAAAATTATACAGTGCGTGGCGTTGAGTTCCGCCAACTGATATGCAATATCTCAAAAAATATGGAAAGTGTCTTAAGACCAGATTATCACTGCTATCCTTTCCCACGTAATACAGGAAAATATACATTCAGAAAATGGATAGTTTTTATTTATCGCATAACCTATTTCACCTACGAGTGTACACTAGTTAGTTGGCACTGCAGTAGTTATTACCTAAAAGCCTATCAACCTCTGGCGGACAGTCAAAAATATGGATTTTGTAATTAAGTTATAGGCACACGCATAAATCGATTGATAAATCTTTTTAAAATAAAAAGTTTTCGAGAAAATTCCTAAATCTGCCTAAAATATTTTTTCGTTTTTAAGTGACGTGAGTCTAGTGGTTGCGTGGTACTTGTTTTTATAAGCTAATAATGGGTTCAAATCTTGGTTATTAATTTTTTTTTAAATGTACACTTCTTTGATCTAAATGTAAAGTGCTTTGTCACATGTAAAGTCTGTAATAAGGTGATAAAGAATAGATAAATATATTATTTAATTATTGAAGTTGTACTAGTACAGAAATTAGAGAAATAAGAGTCTTGACACTAGGCTCTCCCCGTTACAAAAAAATCCGAAAAATAGGGAACAAAGTAGTTCAAAAATGTAATTTTAACTATACGAATTATATAATCTTTCTTATCAATCTTTTTTATTTTACCTTCATTCTTGTATTTAAACATATAACCTTGAGAAAAGCAGACTAGCTAATCGTATGAGAACCCACAACTGATCGCGTTTACAGTCAGATGCTGTGTCATTGCCACGATAGGCGTTATTATTTTCACAGCCTCGCTCAAGTAAGACAAAACATGGCGTTAAGTTCCGCCACTCGACACGCAATGTCTTGAATTTGACAGAAAGCGAAATAGAAAGTACCTTCACACTAGGTACTGCCTGGCTAACCTGCTATTAGAAATAAAAGCATGATGTTTAAAAAAAACCAGCAACACGTATATCAATATATTAAAACTTTATTTAAACGTTCCTTTGTTAAAAAAATCTAATAAAATTTCTAGAAATATCAAGCCTTACTTAGCTTGGAACGGTTCCAAGTTAACTAGATGAAATACTGAAGCGCCGGCGCTTACAATAAACTCAGATTATATAAAGGAAAGTTTTTATGAAAATATATAATAATCAAGGAGGATCATTTCGTAGCTTTTCGTAATTGGTAATTCGTTTGAACGTACCCATTGTTTCCTTTTGGAAAACGTTTTCCATTACAAATATAATTTTGTATAATATTTTATTTTAAAATAAAAGAGTTTTCAGGTTTCAAGCTGCAGGCGGTAGTGTTAAGACACTCCTTTCACTTGATTCCATATGAAAGCGAGACGTTTGTCTGAACAGAAAAAGAGAACGAAAATATTCTTAATATAATATATTAATTTCTATTCAATTCTGACGAGAATCGAACTCACCACCATTGCTTTTACAGTCTGGTCTAGTTAGTGCAATATTATGCTATGAAGGTTCCCAAAGACTTAAATAATAATGTAGCTTTACTATGATGCTCTTCTACTTTACGTTTATATTTTAGCTCCAAGCATATGTGTAAGAACGATGGCAACACCTTTCTTTTTTTTTACTAAATGTGCCAATCTTTAGATAGAAACGCCTGAAGCTGTTGCAACCTCGAACGTAAAACAACAAAACTTAAAATGGATTTTTTGTTTATTATATTTAATATTTGTTATTAATTCACTAATATTATTTATAATTAAAAAAAATATTTAAAAAATTTCAAGTTTAAATTACTGAAACCACTATTGTACTAATTGAAATGTACAGTGCCGACAATCTTCTCTTCTTCCTCATGCTCTTCATTACTGAGGGTTGTGCTCTAGTAGAACCTGGTGGATGAGGTAACAAGCTGCTTTTATGCTACCCTGTCTTAACACTTCAATAAAAGGTACTCCTGTTATCTCTCTGGCGGCATCAGACCATAGGCTTGGTCTTCGGTCTTTTGGTCTTCTGCCGTATACTTTGCCAACAACAACCAGTGTGTCAAGATTGCCTGGTTGTTCGAGTTAAGTGGCCATACTGAGGGTACGCCTTGATAAAAAATAGGGGAAAGTGTGGTTTTGATTTTAATCTCGACAATACGCAATATATTTATATTCAACATTTGCCTGAATCACATTATGCTGAATTCAGAAAAATATCTAAACTATTCTGTTAGCTAAGTAAATTAATATTATCGGCCGGTTATAGCGCAGTGGTACAGCTGACTGTAAACGCGATCAGTCGTAGATTCAATTGAAACTCGGAGAACCACTCCTACGCAATGTTTCGAATCCCAAAAAAAGCGGAGTACGTACTGTCTTGACACTAGCTACTTCCTGTTGAAAGCGAGAAGCCTAAAAAAATTATATATTTCACCTGCCTTATACTGAAATTTAAAATTAAAGAAAAATATTACAATGCATTTTCCATCACCCAAGTAAATAAAACCTTAAATATAATGTTTTCATAGAAACAAACTTATGTAATCAACGTTTTACAAAAATTAATCAACAAACAAAACGTGTGGCGACTGAATTAAGTAATTAACTCACCCGACCAGGTAGAATGGACTGTTCATAACATGTTACCTCAAATGAAATCTTGACTTTTCATTTAGCCGGGTGTTGCGGGTCGCGTTTATATATACCATTAGAACACTATCTATGATCTAATGTGAGTTTTTTAGTTTGAGGTGTGTCTACTTAATTAAATTTGAAAGCATTTTGTTTTTAAGCCTTATAAATTATGTATCGGGCTGTAATTGAGGCCGTATATCTATTAAATTTCTTATTTAATAATTTTTTTGTTAGAACCTGGTTTTTGTTAGAACCTGGTTTTGGTTGAAGATTTCCTGGGAATAAACAGTAATTAAAAAAGGAATAGATGATTATTAGTACAAAATCTTTAAAGTAAGTTTATTATATAAAGACTGTTTAAGCTAAGCAAGACGTTGTTTTGATTTCGTAAGCCAATTGATTTATTAAAAATTCTTAATTTATTCTTAAAGAAAAAAAATACTTTGATTTAAAATACGTGAATTCAAACTTGGACCTTTCATTATCCAGTGTATCAGTAGGAGGAACTGGTCTGTGAAGGTCACCTTCTGCGAGACGGTAATCGCTCTGAAGGTTGTGAAGCTGGTGCGAGACCAATGCAAATGCAGACCAGATCCGCCGTCGTAGGCCAGAGGGCAGAAAGTCTCATTTAGGTGGTAAGAGTTCTGCTGAGTTTAAGTGGGTATTCAGGTTCGCTGAAGAGTACCACAGTAGCAAGGCATATGCCTTTAGCAATACCAGTGGTCTGCAATGATAACATTTCCCAAGAAATAAAAAATATAGTGAACACACAACACACACACACATATATATATATATATGTGTGTGTGTGTGTGTGTGTGTGTGTGTGTGTGTGTGTGTGTGTGTGCTGTGCTCAAGTAAGCTAATTAGTTTAGTAATTCTAGATAGTCGTATATATATATATATATAATAAGCAGGTACCGGGAAGACACACAAAGTAGTTTCATATAAAATCCATAGCTCGCTGACTTTATGCTAAAATGATTTTTTTTAGCTTCACATTTTTTTACCTGCATTGCAGGGTAGACAGGAAGTACCTAGTGACACGACACTCCGTATTCCGATTTCCGCCGAAATTATGACAATGGAATTAAATATTTTAAATATTTTTATACGCAACACGCAATGGAATTAAATATTTTATATATTCAAAATACTATTCACGCTTAGACGGAAAAGTTTCGACATATATATAAGAATTTTTACTTCGTATCGTAGTTATTTCTGTATACTTTGATAAGATCGTATAATTTAATTAGGTAGAGCGCTTAGACGAATTATAAGAGGAGGGATTTCATATCTTGTTGCATTCAAATATTCATTATTTAATATTTAAAATAAAAAATATTTATTTAGCGTTTATTTTATCCCGTATAGCAGGGAAGATAGAAAGTACCCAGTATCAAGACTCTCCGTACTTCACTGAGTGGTAGAACACCGTACTTTGCCCTACCAGAGCGAGGAAGTGAAAATAATTTAAAATATAATCAAGCTCCCGAGTGATTATTTTTTAAATTATGTTCACTTCCTTGACAGTCGAGACTCTCTGCCAGTGCGCCACGACAGGCCTTCCGTATCGGACACTATACAGTAGTCCGTGATCGCAGACAAACAGAAATGGCATTTGTCTATAGATTGATACAAAAATAATAAATAGTTTCATTTAAAATCTTAATATTCTATAGAAAAGCTAACACAACTTAATACACTATGTTTGTGTTAAATCTTTCAATAAAAAGGAAGATAAAAGCGGTCGTTTTATTGATTTGAATTAATGTTAATGGGTATACAATAGTACATAGAAGTCACCAGTTCAGTATTGATATCGGGTGCACAATACAATAAGATAATTTATATAGATAAATAAAGAGAACAATGAGGAGGTTCTCGTTAAGGAATCTTGTTAAAAATATAATGTATGACAATAATAGAGATTTTGATCATTCTATGAATTCATTCAAAAGGAAACTGACAATAAATATCTCATAGATAACTCACCGTTAACATTGTATCTTAAAGTTTTTGTTAATAATGTAGTGTGAATCTTAATATAATTTGCAATAATGTGTTATATATTTTAGAATTATTGTAAAACTGCTGGTTAATCTAAATAAATTTAAAAAACAAACGAACGAATGAATGAACGACCGAACGAACGAATAAATAAACAAATAGACAGACAGACGGACGGACAGTATCCGTCTGTCAGATAGAAAGAGGGAAAGAGAAACAAACCAAAATAAAATAAAGTTCGTGCGTTCTGCCACTTAAGATGCAATATCACGATTTCAGGCTGAAAATATAAAAGAGAGTGTCATGACACAAAGTTCTATCCGGAAAGAATTATTATGATTTACAGCCACAAAAATAAATGAATATATTTAGAAATGCTTGCACATTCTAAATCTGGTTTGAAAGAACGCAGCGTTTAGCTCCGCTTGGATGGCTTGGCTCAATGCTTTTTCTGTTATATATAAGAGATGTCAACCATACATTTTCTTTGCCTATTAAATACGATATATATAAATGTATAATAAAAAAATCAACTCCAAACTTACCTAGAACAACTATTCTCTCTATTTTCTCTACTCCAGAAAACATATCTAGAATAGAGATAAAGAGAAGGACAGAGAGTATTTAGCTGTTGACCAAATGACTGTTGATTCAATTCCCGGTTAGAACTTTATTATATTAATACTTATTAGCACATTCAAGTTCTGGCTGAACAGAACGCAGCGTTTAGTTCCGCTTAGATAGTACAAAAAAATAACCTCTCAGTACTTTGCCTGGTAAATACAGCTATATATAGATCTCTATGAAGAAATAAATAATAAAAACTGATAAATACCTCTATACACACGAGTACATCGTACAGAAACATAGCCGGCAATTGCGGTACACTACTGTCCTATTGCTCGAGTCCCATTCATCCGACTGCAAGGGGCAATCGAGGGCGCATTGTGCGATAATTGGCTGAATCTCATCGTAATCGCTTTTAAGCCTATTCTAACATCATTTTAAGTTTATTAGAAAATTACAAAAGTGTAAAAAGTGTGTATAGAATGACTTATAATAAAAAATAAATACTTTTTATTTTTTATTGTGTATGTAAATAGTTGATATATAGTTGATATTAGTTGATATATAGTTGAAAAAATGTTCGTTTTTTGGCTTTATTGTTATATTTTTTTTTATTATTATATCAGTCTGGTCTAATAGAACACAGCGTTTAGATCCACTTGGATGGTACAATAAGGATTTAATTTGAAAATTTATTTAATCTTTAATTATTTTCCCTGTTCGATACAAAAGATCTGCACTTTGTAGGCGCAGTGGGACGATCTGATTATAAACGCTATGATTATGTGTTCGATTTTCACTCAAAAGATTATTTATATTTAAATTATTTACATGATCCTGCTAAGGTAAGACAACATGTGGCGTTTTCCACCTCTCAACCTACAATTTCCCAAATTAGGATGTAAAGCAAAAAACAGACTATTTCGCCTCTAAGCTCTTTCTGACCTTATCCTGCTAAGCAGGATAAAAGTAAAGTTAAAAGAACACACCGAAATTATTTACAATATGGCAGAATATGAACCTGTATCCTATTTGAAGCGTTTTTAGTCAATGAGCTAAATGACACAGCTTGTAAGTATTTATTTTAAAATGTTAAAGAAATAATATGCATATATTACAACAGGCGGAACCCAACACCGCAGATAATGTAATCAAATAAATAAATCCATAATTTTAAAAAGACCTTAATAAAATTATAATAAAATTAAGCTTTAATAATTAATACATTGATTAACTTAAGAAAAATTATAACAAACGGAAAGAAACACAATATTTTATATAAATATAAAATAATAATATTATATACAATTTATTTACCTGCCTTTGCTTATTCACCCGACAGAGGAGCCCAATCAAACGTGCACTGATCGTCGTTGGCAATACAAGTGATATGGGCGAACAATACAACGTACAGAATATAACTTTAGTGTTTAAATTATATATTTATAAGCCATCTTATGGGAATTACGTCAAAGCTTAAAGCTTGGTAAGATTCCATCAAAATTCAATCGACATTTTGAATTTTAATTGTATTATTAATAAAGAATGTAACAAATTATTCTATTTTTTTTGCTTCACGCTTTTGTCTTGAATAGACCGGAAGTAGAGTAGACCGGAAGTACCTAGTGTCATGACATTCCGTACTCCGCTTTCCATAGAATTCGAGAAATTGCTTGTTGAGTGGCGGAACTCGCCATGCGGAACATGCCGCGGCATGTTTTGCCAGAGCGAGGAAATGAGAATAATATTACTCTTATAATATTAGAAATTTGAAAGATAGGTCTTTGGTTTTATCCTGCATAGTCAGCGAGAACCCAGCGTTAAAAACTAACCGTGCACCGGTTTCCGGCCGAATTCATTACATATTAAGTGTCGGAACTCAACACCGTGCTTTGTCTTAATAGAGCTGAGAGATCAATATTATTCAAACATAATCATTCATCAAGCTATTTTAATTTTAAATGAATAAAACCATAAAAACCAAGCGACTAATAATAACAGCAATATACATAAATATATATATATATATATATATATATATATATATATATATATATATATATATATATAAACATTAAATTATGTTTGTTACTTTCGCTAAAACTCGAAAACAGTGGGGCCGATTAGGCTGATTTTAATTATGAAATGTTTCTTGAAGCTCAAAAAAGCTTTAAAAGTTGAGAAACTATAAAGAATTTGTAAGGAAAAAGTAGAAATAACAAATTCATTGAGAAGTACGAGCAACCTGTTATACAGGGTGCATTTAGAAATTAAATATTAAGCAAGCAACAAGTTAAGATTAAGAAATACTAACAAAAGTACAGTTGAAAGATACGTAGCGTATTCGCTTTAAATTTTATATTATACAAAAATTAATACGTTTTTTTTAATATTTTCTAATGTGAAAACCAGTATAATATTTCTATTTTATTCTCAATACAATATTTTTCTTGTAATTGAATATAACTTACTAAGATTTTTTTGCGACAAATTGCGGCGTTGAGTTCCACTACATAACAAACAATGTCTCGAATTTGTCGAAAAGTGAAGTACGGAGTGTCTTGACACTGGGTACTTTCTGTCTACTCTGCTATGCGTTTAAACCGTGAACCGTATATTGTTTCTTATTTTTTATTCTGCGGTACGAAGTTCTCTGTGTAACGTTCACTTTGTACGCCGCTTTTTGCCAAATTTAAGACACTACGTGTTGAGTGGTTGAGTTCTACTGAGTGGTATTCAACTACACCACCACCGGCTTAAATAGATAAATATTTAGACTATACGCCTAGTTTTGGTCTTCTAAAATTTAATAAATCATTTATAACACAAGGTATACCACATATAATACCACAGGCAATGTAAGATCTACCGCTAGAGAATTTTTTCATTAATATCAAAAATATATTATTATATAGAAAATAGTATATTATTCTATGAATTAATTCGGTACTCAATCATGAAACTAATTGTTATCATGAAATCATTATAAAACTATATTTTAAGATAGTAAATGTCGAGTCTCTCGCCGGCTGTTCTTAGCAGAGCCTTCCGAGCCGGTGGTGGCATCCTGTAGGACTGACAATACTGACACTTGTATAGGACGACTTGAAAGTGCTTGTAAATAGCGTATTTGAATAAAGAATATTTTGATTTTGACATACTGCTGATAGTTGAAAAGCAGAAACATTTTAAAAAACATTTTTGAAAAAACGTATAAAAATTTGAACGTAGCGGGATTCGAACCCGCGCCTCTTGGATACCGTCCAAGCGCTCTGACCGCTAAGCCATGCGTTCTACTTCCAGCTGCGTCGAAATTCTTATAACTTATAACAACTTATTTATATTCTTATAACAACTTATTTATGTTGTTAGCATCTCTGTAGAGAGATTTTTACAAATTTCTACTACTTAAAGATTATTAAGAAATAATCGTTTAACAAGAGAGATTGCTATTTTATTTTAATATTTACTATTTTTTTAAAGTGTTATTTCACACTTAGGATTAGAAAACATTTTTGAACATAAATAAGTTGTAACAAAACGTATAAGAATTTCGACGCAGCTGGTAGTAGAACGCATGGCTTAGCGGTCAGAGCGCTTGGACGGTATCCAAGAGGCGCGGGTTCGAATCCCGCTGCGTTCAAATTTTTATACGTTTTTTCAAAAATGTTTTCTAATCCTAAGTGTGGAATAACACTTTAAAAAAATAGTAAATACAGAAACATTTTATTTAATCTACCGTCATTCAATGTTATTAATTTCTCACTAACCAATACCTAGAAAGCTCGAGCGTACACTGAATATTTTATATTTTCATTACGTTAACTCGTAGTCTAGAAATAGTTCGTTATAGAATGGTAAATGACCTGGTATTAATTTCTATGGAAATAATTTTTTTCTTATACAATTATATTAAAAAAAATACTTTTCCTTTTATTGATCATTTAGTGGGTATCAAAAATACCTTTTTTGACTTACGTTAAATACGACGCTTATATGTAACACGATAACTCAAGATTGAAATTGTAGTAAGTGGCAAATAAAACCCTCAAAATGAATAGAACTAAAATTAAAACAAGCAGTTTCTAAATCTCCATAAGAATTTCTCCGTGAATATAATTTCTAAGAGAAAGCTATAAAATATCGGTTTTTACATAAAATCTGAGGGCAACTCATACTGATAAGTATTTTATTCATTTTAGAAAAAACCGTATAAAAATTCTGGATTCGAACCCGCGCCTCTTGGATACCGTCCAAGAGGCGTGGGTTCGAATCCCGCTACGTTCAAATTTTTATACGTTTTTTCTAAAATGTTTTCTAATCCTAAGTGTGGAATAACACTTTAAAAATAGTATTAAGGCAATGTTTAAAGGTATAGGCAAAAGATGTAGGTACTTGTCTCAGTTAAGAAAATAATTGTTATATTTATTAACAACTGTGCTCGCGACTTCATCGCATGGACTTAACATATATTTATTTTATAATTCTAAAATAGTAGTAGCCTGAGCTACTCATTTTTACATCAGCTATCTGCTATTCATTATTATATTTCAGAGAAGGATTAGGCGGAACAAATAGACAGACAAACAAAAATTTTTTTTCTTTTTTAGCTCCCAAAGTCGAGACATAACGTGCTGAGTGGTGGAACTCAACGCCGCACTTAGTCTTTACCAGAGTGAGGAAGTGAAAATAATTTAATTATAATCACTCCCCCGAGTGAACCGATCGCGTTTACAGTCAGACGCTGTCACACTGCGCAACGACCGGCAAAAATTGTATTAAATGTTATTTCGCTATTACGAATACGCTCGTAGTACATACAAACATAAATATATAGTAAAAAGCGGTTATTTTAAATATTCCACACAGACATTCCAATTTCATTTATTATGTATAGATAATTTCCACCATTACACTTGTTCTACTTAAAATAATCGGAAAACTATATATATAGGGCATACGTAAAATGAAACTTATTTTTAAATAATTTATATTATATTGTTCTGGTAAGACAAGGCGCGGCATTGAGTTCCGCCACTCAACACGCAATGTCTCGAATTCATATCCTCGCTCAAGTAACAGCGTGGCGTTAACATTCGTCACTTCAACACGCAACCTCTGGAATTTGACGAAAAGAGGAGTGCGGAGTGTTTTGATACTAAATATTTCCTATATTGCGGGATAAAAGCGTGAAGCAAAAAAACTATATACTATTTACTATATTTCTGTTTTAACTTACAGGTTGCGCGTTTCCAATACGATGGCAAGGACGATGGTTCCAATCGGGCGTCATACAACCCATCATGATAGATGGCGCCATACTATCCAACAAGGGCAGGTGTATATCCTCTGAAGGCGACAAATTTCTTATAGTTGACGAGTAAGTACCAATTCACATGCAAAATGAAATATTAAATATATTTTTATATTAAATATAATAATTTCGTGTATTTTTATTAAGTATTATAGCCAAAGTATTATGCTTGTTACAACCCCTATTTTATAACTCTTATAACTCTTATAACCTTTATCACATGTTTTGATGAAAATCCATATCGACCTTTTGATCAACGTATTGATTCAAATTCTGGTATGTTAATTCTTTTTGAAACGCATATGGCCTAAGCAAATACGAAATTTTAATATTTAAATTAAATAATTCTATTTTAAATGAAACTATTTGAAATATTGATCGCGTATATTTTGGTATTCGAAAATATATTTTTAGAAATCTGACGTTTCGAACACTTTCCAGTAGTCCGTTGTCATCGGCACTCTGAGTGTAATTTCGAATACCAAAATATACGCGATAGATCCGTTTAAAATTGTATAAAAGTCGCGAAAATCACAGATCTTATTATGAAATAATATTGCTTTTGAAATAAACTAAACTAAATTAAAGGTTTTATTGAGACGGGCCGTTCTCAACGGCTAGCAATTTTCTTGTACCTTCGAATTTGAGTCAAAGTTTATTTATAAGTCAAATTTCATTGTAGTCCATTAAGGGGTAATTTAAGTTTTCTCTGTAATTACTATCTCCATTTGTTATTCTCGGAAAATATGAAAACTAATTATGATATTGTTGTATTTGTTTTCCTGAAAATTGAAAATAAGTTAAATTTTTAATTTTTTTGCGTTAACTATTTTTTTCTATTGTCACTATACTAACTATGAATCACACACACACATATATATATATATATATATATATATATATATATATATATATATATATATATATATATCGAGGTTTGACGCAGTGTGACAGCATCTGACTGTTAATACGACCGGTTGTGTGTTTGATTCCCACTCGGGGGAATGATTATATCAAAACTATTGTCATTTCCTCGCTCTGGTAAGATAAAGCGTAACGTTGAATTCCGCCAATCAACACGTTGTCAAATATTGCAGCGGAAAGCGGATTACGGAGTGTCTTGACACTAGGTACTTCCTTTCTACCCTGCTATGCAGGATAAAAGCCAAAAAATATATAACAAGCAAAGCTCCACTCCACAAAATCTTCTAACTCAGTCAAATTCTCAAGAGAGCCGTTAACAATAATCAACGGAACAATCATTCTGTATTACCTTAAATATAAAGTAAATAGCCTACAAAAACATTTTCACTCTCACCTCATCTCGTTCCAGTGGAGATATTCAGAACGATTGTACTGAGAATGGGGCAATAATTTTAATCACGAAATTATACGAGCCAAGATTGTTGTTGGCTTTTGAAATGTCTTAGAGTGTCGTTCCACGAATCTAACTAGAGGTATCTGACTAGAAGCGATTTATTACATCTACCCTTTTAAATTTCATATAATTAGTTTTAAAATTACTTGTTTTTTGTACGATGATGTTTGTTTTGATGATTAAATTTTTAATTGGTCGTGGCTTTTCTTTGTTTTTATATGTTTAATTTTATATAATTAAAAAGACTATATTAAATATTAAACTCAATTAAAATTTAAAAAATATATAAATAAATAAAAAGTTCATATTAAACTCGATCAAAAATATTTTTGCCCTTTTTATGATCTCTATGTATAAAAAATAAAAATTGACATTTTTCTATTTATTATATGAGAATTTAAATTAATGATAGACATTAATTTAGTTTTTTTAAGTGTATTTTCTTTTTTTTATTTTCCAAAACAAAAATGTTATTTTTGAGAGTAAGTAAGTAACTATCAAAACCCTCTCTCAAAACATCTTACGTAATAAATGGTGTGCACAGAAAGGTAAAGCTTTACCTCCGAATATACTATAAGGATTGTACACTATGCTGATTAAAGTATTTAAAAAACCTTCTTCTTCTTCTTCTTCTTGTGACCACGAAGAAAAAGTACACTATACTATTTTTTTATAAAAGTATTTGTTAAACCATGACCTTATGGTCCATGGAGTTCTCCTATCATGTTTCATCTTCATTTATTTACGATAATGGGTGGAAATAACTGGATACATTGCAAGTAAATAAGAAAGCAAGCTCCTAAAAGGAGTAGAACTGTCATCTCTAGGAGCAGGTCCTTAGTGTGTTTGGGAAACTGGTGGATTGTAAAGTGTTCGAAATGTCGAGTTTTCAAAAATATATTTTCGAACACTAAAATATACGCGATTAATCGTTATCGTATACGCGAATAATATATTAGCTATGAAATACTTTTAATTTTATATTTAAAATATTTTATAAACAAATGAAACTAAATAAATCATTGGGCATGTACACGCACTGCCATTCGACCCCAAACCAAACAGTTGACGGTGGTTAGAAAACGGATATACGCAAATTATATATAAATTAAACCTCATTTCATCACATGATGAATATTGTAACACGAATTGTTGTCCACAAATGCATTTGCTTGGTTTTTTACCTCAAAATTTGGGGAAATCCCCTCTTTTCTATATCCCTTCAATGCCAGCCAGCAGCAGTCTGTCAGTCACTCTGTTACGCAAGCATCCTTTAAGCTTAACGCACAACGTCCCTGCCGGGGTAGAAAGAGAGAATGAAACACCAATGCTAGGCTCCGTGTGTAGTTCTTTCGCCTCGTCCAAAGTCAGCAACCACTTCATATCCTTCGGAGGGTCTTTCTTAGCTTATATATCTCTCTTGCCATTCTTTTATTACTGATTCTCTCGACGTGTCCGAATCACTCAAGCAAGCAAGTATATATATATATATATATATATATATATATATATATATATATATATATATATATATATATATATATATATATATAAATTTAAGATTATCCCGCACAGCAGGGTAGACAGAAAGTACCTAGTGTCCGTCTAGTACTTACTTCACTTTCCACCGAATTCATGACATTGCGTGTTGTGGGGTGGAACTCAATGCCGCACTTTGTCTCTTACCAGAGCGAGGAGGTGTAAATAATTTAAATTTAATCACTCCCCCGAGTGGGGATCGAACCCACAACCAATCGCGTTTACAGTCCACTGCACCACGACCGACCTCTTTTACTATTGGTTTTTTTGGTTTAATTAATTTCCAACAAGGACCATCGAACGCATGACAAATTATAGCAGTTACAATAACAACCCACCGAGCCACTGGGTATGTTTGTTTCATTTACCAAAGAAACAATAAGACGAGCTTTGGAAAATCTGTACATCTCTCTCGCACTGCAGCATCCTCATATTTTAAGCACGACCTTTGCCTGTAAAAACACGTCTTTAAAATTTATATTAGACTCCCCAACCTGACCTCGTTTTTGGAAGAAAAACATTAATATATATTTTTTTTTCTATTTTAGAAAAGGCTGTTACCGCTGCGTTGTGATGCACGAGAAACATATTAACGTACTACAGTATAAAGAAAGTGAGTATAGATAAAATAATATATATAATCTATATTTATATTATGATTTTGGTAATATTTTTAGTATGTATATGTATTATTTTTTTATATGAATAACATCATATAGTGGTTTGCATTTAAAATGGAAACAAAATCTCGTTAAAGTAAGTAAAGTAAATTTAAAAAATCTGAGTGAGCTAAGTGTAAAGGAGAATTTAGTGTTATATCACTTAATCTATCTAGTTAGAATAATATAAAAGATGTTGAATATATCTGTATCTTTAGTTTATAATTCTAAAATAATAATACCCTAAGTTATCCCTTTACATCATCTATATGCCAGTGAAAGTTTCGTCAAAATCGGCCCAGCCATTCCAGAGATCAGCCGGAACAAACACATAGACTGTTCAACTTGATATGTATGACAAAATGGTAAAAAATGTTATTTTAAATATATATACTAGGTATAGATTCATAAATATGCATTTAAAAAACAATTATTTTAATATTAAAAACTAACCCTCTAATTTGGTTTTTTTTAGTAAAAGAAATTCCTTTATAGAAATAATATTAAACACAAATAAAGAATATAATATTAAACAAAAAATAAAATATTTATCTAAACAGAAAATTAACGAAATTTGTATTAAAATTATATTAATTTAGACTAGTTCTGGAAGATCAACTTAACCCGACCGACACGACTTAAGCGTCAAACGTATTTAAGCTGCGGATTATAAAGTTCTAGGTTCAAATTCAGGACGAAACTAATATTTGTGTTGACCTTATTGTTTGTTTCGGTCTGAATAAGCAAAAGCGCAGTGGATTTACTCTAATTCAACTATAGTGCTTTGAAAATCACTATATAAAATGAGAGGGAATAGAAATAATAATTTCTCTTTACTTCACGCTTTATTCTTCATAGCAAGATAAGAATGGATTTAGTGTCGAGACACTAAATCCATTCTTATCTTCCGGAAAGTTGACTTCCGTCTGAATTTGAGATATGAAATGCTTGGCGGCGGAAGTCACTGTCACAGTTTTACTTAGCAAAGATATATGTAAAACTTTAATAAAACATACTTAAGATTTACCTCTATTTTTCCTAAATTTAAGAACCTAGTCCAGTCCAGTCCAGTCCAGTCCAGTTCAGTCGGTTAACAATGTCTTTATATTAGGTTGTCTCTGAATACCTTGCTATGCTGAATAAAGCGTGAAGTTGCTTTTTTAGTCTATTCTGGACAACAGGCCATTAGATTAAGGAAACTCACTAATCCAAACAGAAACATAGATATTGTACTAAATATTAAATTATATAAATTTAAATTCTCACATCATTCTTAATACAAGATACAAAATAAAATAAAAATGTATAAAATTATTCAATGGGACACAAATTATTTTGCCAATGTCGCAAACAAATTACCTGACAACGTCAGACAGATACATGACTGACATGACTGACATAATTGACTGACAAATATTGATTAAAACTTTTCCACAGCATTCTGCCACAGTCGAGACGCGCTACCCCACTTATGTTCACTCATCACTGGCGATGCCCTGTTATACTCTATGTTCCGTGAAAACGCAGAGCCGGTGGGTTGCCCGCTTAAAGGACCTTTCTCTTTTACATACAACAGGTAAGTTGTTTTTATTTATTTATCTCATATAAAATCGTAATCTAAACGTTTTTTTTTTATATTAATTATCATTGAGCCCAGCGTGGCGCGGTGGCACAACATCTTACTGTACATACGATTGGTTGTGGGTTCAATTCCCACTCGGAAGGATGATATTATTAAAAAAATATTTTAATTTCTCCGCTCCGATAAGACAACTGTCCACAGGCAGTGTCTCGATTTCAGGCGGAAAACAAATTAGTGTCATGACACTAATTTGTCACTGACTAGCCTGATATGCGAGATAAAGCGTAAATATTAAGAGCGTTTATAACTTTCGTAACACTTTCTATGATGTATTCTGATTTCATTTATATTATTTAAACGTATTCCTTTATAAAACTATGATACAAATTTATTATTTTTTAACTAATAAAAACATGAGACCGGTCGTGGCGCAAGTAAAAGCGTGAAGCTAAAATAAAACCAAAGGCGTTGAGTTAACTTTCCACTCACATAATATCTGAAATTCGAAAAGGCGGGAATTGTCATGTCACTAACTATCTCGGTCTTGGCTGCCATACTGGAAGAAGCGTGAAACTGCAAAAAACAATAAATAAAAAAGCTAATTACGTGCTGGGCAGAATACAAAGAAACCCTTTTTGCTTAACTTGTCGTTCTGCATTTTAAGGCTATTTATTTGTTCGAGTAATTTAAATATTTTTTTGTGTTACGAATCCTTCGTTCCTACCATTCGTACAGTGGGAATGAGATGACTGAAGGTCTAATTATCGAAAAAAAATTTAAATTATTTTAATGTAATTTTTACTTATACGTAATGATAGATTTGAATTCTGCAGAATAAAAATGTTTAATTGTTTTTCAATCAATAATATTTAGGAATGTTTAAAAAAATTAATACAACAATCTATTTTACTTTTACTGAGCACAGCGTTTAGCTCCGCCCTAAACACATAACGGCAGAATTGGGTTGAAATTATTAATGTACTGTCTTGTTAATCTGGTTTTTGTTTTATTTTGCTCAAAGTTTTAAGTTATAAGTTGTATCGATCGTATAAAATTTTCGACGTGGCTGAATAAAAAATATATACATGTATGATGTCGGTGACTGACTGTAAACGCGATCGGTTGTGGGGTCAATTCCTACTCGGGGGAGTGATTATATATGGGGAGACCGACGGAAAGCGAAGTTCGGAGTGTTTTGACATTAGTTACTTCCCGCCTATCCTGTTATGCGGGAAGCTAAATAACGAAATATTCCTGTTTTTCTAATTTAATAACACAAATTGTGAACTTGACTTCCGCTTGCCACGAGGCTATACCACTACCACGTGTTCTCTGACTATCCAAACATAATATGATAGATGCGTAAACTATTTAGTTTTACGTCTTATAATTAAAACTCTTTGAAAACATTCTTAAATTTTTCGTTAAAAAGGACATTTCATGTGAATTCTACATTCATTGTAAACTGCAGAATGTAACGGACTGCAAATGCGACCTAATTGGGACTACGATAAATAAAACACAACAGAACAGTTTTAGCAGTCATTTAAAATAACTAGTTTTTTTCTAAAGTTTCGTATAGTAGTATAATATATTCCCAATATGCAGTAGTTATTTCTTTTATATATATATATATATATATATATATATATATATATATATATATTCGATGGTGGGTTCGATGCCCACTCGGGGGAGTGATTATATTTTCACTTTCTCGCTCTGATAAAACAAAGTGCGGCGTTGAGTTCCGATATAAGCTAAATAAAAGACTTGCAAAGTGTTATACTTCATATTATTCAATTATTATCCTCATATATATATATATATATATATATATATATATATATATATATATATATAAAGTTAAAATCTTGAGCATAAATTATTTAAAATATTTAAAGTGAAAAACGTATGACTGAAATGTATACAGAATACTGATTTTATTTTTATTTTTAAGCGTTTTCATTTTATGACCAACGTAGTGTAGTTATTCATGAAATATTAAACATTTATAAATATACTGTTTTGGAATAAAAATCTATGACACGGTAAAGATTACATTTATAACAAATTTAATTAAAAATCGGAGATATAAGTATTTTTAATTCACCTGTTTTACTTTCAAGGAGGACAGCGCTTAACTCCGCCCCAACATCCCGATGGGTGGAAATTATCAATTTACTTTGTTACTAGCGTAATTCATTCATTAATAAGTAACGTTAGATATTAATTATAAATATTAGGAATTAGAGGGACGTCTTATGATCACAATGGTTATATTATAAAGGAAGTTGATTGAGTAATTTTATTAATAGAAAACACCTACCCTCCTTTTTAACTATGATTTGCCTTCCTTTGGTAGATGGCTATATAAGTCGGCAGTTAAAACCACATGGGTGTTTTTTTTCTCTTATATGTACTTTCGAATACGTATCCCTTGTGTATTCTAACATTATACCTACAGTTAATAAAAAAAATGTCAAACACTGTCGTCTATATGTCTTGTTGTACTTATTTCTGGTTTTGATTCCTCGAATGGTAAGCTCAAAGTATGCAAATAAAGGAGTGAATTGAGCTGGGTGAAGCATGCCTTAACCAGGGCTTCTGTTTAGATAAGAAGAGATAGAAGTTCGTACACACAAACGTTTTGTATAGGCGGTTGATAAAGAACGTAACGATACGTCATTGAGGGAATTCAAATGTGTTTGTATTGCTCTTAATTTTTTTTTATTTAATGTATTTAAACAATGTACTAAGGTATTTACTATTTTTAAAGAGTCATTCCACACTTAGGATTAGAAAACATTTTTAAAAAAACGTATAAAAATTTTTACAATATAAATAATCTCTCTACAGAGATGCTAACAACATAAATAAGTTGTAACAAAAAAATATAAGAATTTTGACGCAGCTGGTAGTAGAGGCGCGGGTTCGAATCCCGCTGCGTTCAAATTTTTATACGTTTTTTCAAAAATGTTTAATGTACTAAGGTATTATTAATATATATATATATATATATATATATATATATATATATATATATATATATATATATATATATATATATATATATATATATATATGAACATTATTTTAAAATAAATATTTTTTTTCTAATTGTATAAAAAATAGACGATTCTCAAGAAGTGCAGGTACAAATGCCGCTATGTTCAAATTCTGTTATACATTTTGTAAAGATAACCCACTTTTTCGTCTAACTTTTTTTTAATTACTGACAAAATGTTTCAAGTACTCTAGTCACTATAATTTTGTGTAACATTCAATTATTTTAAAGCTTAACCCAAAAAGCTCACTTTGATAAAACTCTTGTACTTAAGTTTATGTCATACGGCGATTGTGGCCTGAATTAATTTCGCGGCGTTAAGTTCCGCCACTCAACAGAGGATCTCGAAATTAGGTGGAAAGGGCAGAACGGAGTATTTTGTTACCCAATTCTCTCCAATTACCCAGCTATACGGGATAAAGCTTAAAGTTTCTTAACTTAGATAGAAAACGGAGTGTCTAAGCACTTTATAGACCAGACCAATTAATATTGGGAAAATGTACATAACGCCATTACGGCTCAATGGGATACCGTTTGACTGTAAACGCGATTTATTGTGGGTTCGATTCCTATTTGGTAGGAAAATTATAACTAAAATATATTTTCATTTCTCTGCTCTAGTAAAACAGAGCATGGCGTAGAATTCGCCACTCAACGCGCAATTTTTGCAATTTCGTGCGGAAAACATCAACGGAGTGTCTTGACACTAAGTTGTCTTTGACATTTATGCCATGCGGGATAAAGCGTGAAGCTGTAAAAAAAAGTACCATCTACATTTCTATTTACCAACTGTTTAGTTACTAAAAGGGTATGTAGTCTTCGCGAGCACTGAGACGTGATGAGCAACTGAATGTCTCACTTCTTGAATGTTACATGCATTCTTGAATAAGGCTGTATATTTAATTTACTCTTTCACGTGTTTTATACCAATTTTCTTGTTACTTTTAAATTAAAAAAATAAGAATAATAATAGTTTTCTAATACTAGATGTCCCGTTGACGCGTAAACACTCCGTTGCCTTAGTAACACGTATATTACTTTTTATATGTATAAACGTATATATAAAATATATGGTAACGTGTGTTATGTTTATTACATTAACTTAAAGTTTTTAACTTTCATCCTTCAGCGTACAAAGTTTTTGCTTCGCGTATTATTTTTTTTCAAGCTTTATCCCACAAACAATCCATTTACCCAAAGACAATCTAGTGTCAAAACACTCCGTTGACTGGTTTCTGCTCGAATCGAGACATCGACGTCTTACCAGAGTGGGTAAATGAAAATAATTTTTAATTGTAATCATTCCCACCAGTTGTCGAACCCACAACCAATCGCGTTTACAGTCAGACGGTGTCCCTATTGTGCCACGATAGTCTCTGTTATACATTCTATAATATAAAAAGTGGAGAAATGTATAATAACTTTATTTTCACACTCCATCTAAACCTAAATTAAAATCAACTTCACCAACTGACTTTAAAACTGTACATAACTGACAAAGCCAAATATTAAGATTTAGATGTTCTATGTATAATGTACACAATGTCATATTGTACACACCATGCTTATGTGTAATTAAGTCTATTTGCAGCTCAGGGAGTTGATTATATTTAGATAACTTTCTCCCAGTGGTAACACAAAACGCGGCGTTATGTTCCGCCATTTAACATTAAATATGTCGACAAGTGCAATAATCAGGGAAGCAAACAAGAATATCTGGTCCCCATTTTACAGGTTGTTTTAAAAAAAATTACATGAAAATCAATTAACTATTAGACTGACGTCGAGTGTTGCACTGTGATAAGCATTCATAATTACCTGCCACCGGATCACGCGTCATTAACGTCGGTCAATTTGAAAAGCCACTGAACATGGCCCAAAGTAATAATTACAATCGTGGAACACCCCGGTACGTCACACCCCTTGGCGACGATGATGCGTTTTCTGATAAATAACAAAACAATTTAAAAAAAACATACGTTTTACCGTAAACGCAATTTGTTGTGGATTTAATTCCCATTGAATATTTAAGATATTTTTGTTTCGTCGCTCTGGTTAGACAAAATGCGGCGTTGAGTTTCACCACTCAACACGCAATGTCTCGAATTGGGAGCGGAAAAGCAGGAACGGAGTGTTATTAGATTTTATTCTTGAGGTTAAAAAGAAAATATTACCTCTATATCCCAGTCATCATCGGAGTTGTTATGATATAATTTATGGTCATCATGTTATATTTATATAAAATTGATTTTTTTTTTAATTTTTACACATTTCTCTAGCATATGTTCTTAGCTTTCATTTCTACGTTTTCATTTAGCATTATTTATAGTTATATTGTTTTTTTTTTATATTATTTTCAATCTAGATAATATCTTAATATTACAAAATTTAATTAAATAAAACGTTAATTTAATTAAATAATTATATACATTTTGTGTTAGTTGAGGTTGGTCGTGGCGCATTGGGACAGCGTCTGACTGTAAACGCAACCGATCGGTCGTGATTTCGATTTCCACTCGGGGGAGTGATTATATTTAAATTATTTGCATTTCCTCGCCCTGGTAAGACTAAGCGCGTCATTGAGTTTGAGCAATGTCTCGAATTCAACGAAAAACAGAATATGGAGTGTCTTGACACTAGGTACTTCCTATCTACCTTATTATGCGGGATAAAATCGTGAAGTTAAAAAAAACATATTAATATGTATATGAGAGCGAACAGAAAACACTAGAAACACACTATATTTTGTTTGGGTTAAATAAAATATATTCTTTTATATATCTGATATGAATTTCACTTCTGTTACAATTTCTAGGGGACACGGCGACTGTAAGATACCAGCTTCATCAATAGAAAGTTGTACTGAGGACTCGCGGCTCTTACTCAATTATCAGGCGTGTCCAGACGTTTACGGTTCGGAAAGCACTGGTAAGTAAACATCTATATAAACTGTTTAATGTATATAATTGGTCCTCCGAGACGAAGTTATGACATTACGTTTATACCGTATGATAATAAAGGAATGTATAATTAAAAACTTTTGGCCGGTCTGACTGTAAACGCGACCGGTTGTGGGTTCGATCCCCACTCGGGGGAGTGATTATATTTAAATTATTTTCACTTCCTCGCTCTGGTAAAGACAAAGTGCGGCGTCGAGTTCCACCACTCAACACGCAATGTCTCGACTTCGGTGGAAAGCGAAGTACGGAGTGTCTTGACACTAGTTACTTTCTGTCTACCCTGCTATGCGGGATAAAACGTGAAGCTAAAAAAAACTTTTGTTAAAAAGTGGATTTAAAGTATTTTTTTAGTATATAACGTGAATTGCGTTTTTTTGTTTGTTGGCAATAATTTTTAACTCTATGCAACACTTTAAAATATGCCTAAATAACAATAATAATAATATGATTGAAAATTTTTTATTTGTATTTTTGATATATTAAAAAAATATATAAAGCCGGTCGTAGCACGTATACGTAGTGGGATATCGTTTGATTGTAAACACGATCGGTTGTAAGTACGATTCCAACTCGGGGGAATTACATTTAAATTATTTTTATTTTCTCGCTCTAGTAAAACAAAGTGCAGCATTGAGTTCCGCCACTCAACACGCAAAGTCTCGAATTCGTATTCTTGACACTAGGCACTTGCTATCTACTGTCGAGATAAAAGCTAAAAACAGGAAAATATTTTATTTTCTTCCCAAAATATTCAAAATTCATATTAATTAGTTAACAAAAACAAACAAAACCATTAAATTAAACAAGAATTCAAATTCATACATACACATGACTACAAACACTCAGGTATCGTCATACCAGACGAATTGCACAGTATCCCGATATAATTTTGCTCGACGCTACCCGTCTAGCGGGCAATCTTCCAGAGCCTATTGTTTGTAGTCTGGCTTGAAATAACTCGGTAACTTGTTATTTTACGTTTTTCGTCTACGCGTCATCGAGGAACTTGAGTTTTGTCATTTAGTATTCAGAGAATCTTTTCTTTACTATTTTATTATTATTTTATGGGGGTTACAAGCTTTTGACTTTGACTTCGAGACACAGTTCAACCAATTGAATGTAAACGCGATTTGTTGCAAGTCCTTCTCTAATACCTTGTAATGACCACCGCTGACGGCGCCGGTCGCAACGCAGTGTGACACTGTAATCGCGATCATGTGGATTCAATTCCCAATACGGGAATGATAACACTTTGATAAGACAAAACACGGCGTTGAGTTCCGCCCTCAACACACAATGTTACGAATTCGGCAGAAAGTGGAATACAGAGTGTCTTGGTACTAGGTACTTCCTGTATGCTCTGTTGAGCGGAATATAAGCGTGATGCTTAAAAAAACCAAATGCGGCGTTTATTGCTGCCATCAAATAAATATCGTCTTTATTTGAGGCCGAAAGTGAAGAACGATGTCTTCACACATTAACAAGTGTGAAGCTGCTATAATATTAAATAAATATTAAAATTAATTAATTTCCCTTACAGTGGAAGAATTAGAGTGTCTGGCGACATGGAAAGAAGGTAGTTTAAGGTTTCTAGTGGGAAAAATACACCACAACCATGCGACAAGCAACGAGGACCGCTACAGATGTTTCGTCTATGAGAAGACAAATGGTATTGGTAAGACTTAGTCGCATTTTGGTTTGTATTTTTTTTATGCTTTAGCTCATTTCTAAGTAATAGCTGATTTTTGAGCTAGTTTCGACTTTGGTTGGCATTTTCTAGATTAGATAATTTATCATACATATATTGTTTTACCGTCCCCATGCCAATAGACTTGATCCGGACATGCAAGTCCCCCAGTAAAAACGGTATACACAAACCGAGTTTTGTGCCTCACAGGAGGCGCCCCTGTGACCGTGTGTTCTAGGCTGTCAAGGCCGGTAGGCCGGTATTTCCTTAAATTTTTGGCTCAAGAAATCTTAAGGAATTTAGTTATACATAGATAGCGCGAATAGCCCGCTTCTGCAGGAAAAAGATTAAATTAATAGCGGGTGCATTACCCCAAAGTAAAACGCCATACTACGTAATACATGACAATACTTATATCACTCGCCTACAAATCTGTTTTAATAATTACGTCAAAAAGTACAGTAGAACAATTGATACGTTACCCGAATCTTAAAACATAAAAAAAAATTTAAGTCGACAACTTATATCCGCAAAATTCGGATTGTCGGTTATAATATTAAATTCTAATAATTCTGACAGACATATTGCAGCCGCCATATTTGCTTTAGCAAAACGTCACTGACACCGAATGTCATTTTGAGTTCGCTAAAGCCCATCCACACTATCAGTAAAGTCAAAGTTTCGGCACAGTACCGTAATATTTATACTTTCTTACATTATCTATTGAACGTCCCTGTTAGTATTAGTAGAGACACAATACTCTCAATAATTTAAGTAATTTAAATGAAATATTTATATATTGAATTATAAAAATAATTGCATATATTCTCTTAAACTAATTTGCTTCAAATCGATCATTATTGACAACTTTGGAAGGCATATTCTAGATGAAAAATATATTTAATATCTAAATTATATACCATATATTCATTGAAATAATACGATTTTCTACCCACTTTTATTGTCCCTATAAATCGCATAAACAGAATTAATAATAATTTATATATGATATTTTCTAATTTTTCGTTATATAAATTCATTTAATTAAATTATTTGCTAAAATTTCAGCTTCCAGCAGCAGTATGAAGGAGGGCCCGGCTCCTCCGGGTGGTGTAGAGTATAGAGTGGCTCAGTCAGGTGACGCGACCTGTAATGGACTGTCTAGCGCCACTGAGGGGTCTAGAACCATGGCTTTGAAAAGAGGTAATTTTACCTAAATGGGTTACATATATACTTATAAAAGTACTCATCAGTCAAAACAAGTTGATAAAAACGCTGTTAATCTATAGTTAACGGTTTTTAGAATTATTAAGTTGTAATACACAAACTCGAGTAAATAGATATGAATTAATTTTAATCAACGTTGATTTCTGACTGAACTTTATTAATGTGAATAATTGTATCAGCTTTATTTACTCGCAGAGCAGGGTAGTCAGAGATAACCTAGTGTCAAGACAGTGTCCGTTGAGTGCTTTGCGCGAAAAAAATCGAGACATTACGTGCTAAGTCACGCACTCAACTCCGCATTTTGTCTTACCAGAGCAGACGAATGAAAATAAATTTAAAATACAATCAATTCAAAAAAAAGAAAAAATAACATTTTATACCATACTCAGAATTTAACCCATAAGCAATCATCACATACTATCCTACTGCGTCACGATGGCTTCCTATTTGTGTTATAGTTTGAATTTGACAATTCACTTCCGGTATCCAAATTACATTACTTCCGGTAACTTAGCTAATAATATTGCAAAATATTAAAATATATATTTTATATTAAATACAATTCCAGTATCAGTCCGCTTCAACTGTCAATTCCCCTCCTGGATGACGTTCTCCAACACCTGGCACACCCTGGATTTCAGCAGCAACTACACATTCTCACAACGTAACGCCACCTTGCGAATAACAAATCAAACTGGTGTTGAGATAAAAGTATACTGTGTCAATGTCAAAGCTACTTCGCCGAGTGGAAATTCTGTCGCCTTGGTCGCTCATTGGCAGCATCATTGGTAAGACTTCTTTTACCTTTAAGCTATCTATATTTTCAAAGTGTTTAGATATGTATGTAAATATTAGTGTAACATTTTTGAAAAAACGTATGAAAATTTGAACGCAGCGGGATTCGAACCCGCGCCTCTTGGATACCGTCCAAGCGCTCTGACCGCTGAGCCATGCGTTCTACTACCAGCTGCGTTGAAATTTTTATACGTTTGTTACAACGTATGTATGTTGTTAGCAACTTTGTAGAGAGATTTTCACAAATTTCTACTACAAGATTATTAAGAAATAATCGTTTAACATTGCTATTTTATTTAATATTTACTATTTTTAAAGTGTGTTAAAAATAGTAAATATTAATGTAACATTTGTTTGGTAAATAGATAACGAGTGATCCTCTGCTTACATTACTCGTATAATTATAATTTTTTGAACACAAATATTGCTAGCTTAGAAAAAGAAATTAATTGGTACGTGAACGTACATATATACTGGCTAAAATGACTCTTTGAAAAGTTAAAAATAAGTTATTTCATGCAAAAATTAATTTATTTTTAACTCAACTTGTTTTTAGCTGTAATAAAAAAAATTGAAACATTTTTGAAAAACACTTGAAATTGAAACATTTTTGAAAAACGCATTACGCCTATTGTTAAGATTGTTAAGACACTCCGTTGACTGCTTTCGTAATCAAAATAGATCAAAAAAATTATGAAGTATATTTTACATATAATCATTACCCCCAAAGAGAATCGAACCCACAAACAATCGCGATTACCGCCCGACACTTTTGCACTGCGCTTATTATATTTATACGTTATATTTTATATAATAATGTACATTTTATATTTCAGTGTATCTCGCTATGTGTGCGTAGTGCTATACCGACGCGACACATTCATAGCGGAGCTGCAACGCGGCGCGCCCACCAGCCGCCCGGACGAGGCGTGCTCCACAACACACTTCAACGCCATGACCGCTTCTTACGTTACTTTAGTTGGTGAGTTATGTTTTTTTAAGTTTTATCCCACATATAGTATAAAGAAAAACAATCACAAATTGTAAGAAATTTTCGAACGCAACTGGATTTCAGCCCGCGTCTCTTAGAAACCGTCTAACCGCTTTAACCGCCAAGCCATACTTTCTACATTTACCTGCGTCGACATTCCTACACGCTTTATTTCATTATTTGTGGGTACGCAATATTTGTGGGTACGATCCCCACTCGGGGAGTAATTTTATTTTAATTATTTTCACTTCCTCGCTCTGGTAAAGACAAATTACCTTTTTACAGGGATACATGCAATTGGAAAAAAAACTAATAATAGGAATATAAGAAATCATTGACGACATTATATTAAAACTCTTAATTACTAAGTATAAAAAGTAAGGAGAGTCTTAACGCTAGGTACTTCCTGTCTCGACACTAAGTACTTCCTTTCTCGACACTAGATACTTCCTGTCTATCCTGCTATGCGGGATAAAAGCGTGACACTAGTACTGAATTCGATTTTTATTAATCATTAACTTTAATTTCCAGCTAGCAACCCCGAATCAAAGGAATGCCCGTACGCTGGTAAATACGTTATATCAAACCATCGTCATAAGCGAAGTTATCTCAAAGAGAGAAATAGGACTAAGCGTGAGAAGGCCACGTATCAACATAATCGTAGAGTAAACCACACGAGACTGTTCAATTTTAGTATAAGAAACATGTCGGAAACTCCCATCCTAAGGAGTAGAAGACATTCAGAATGTGCGGTGTACAGCAAACTAGAAGTCGGATGTAATTCTGCGAAGAACATGGAGTTCTATTCTACTTGTGATAGTAAAGAAGCTGTTACTGGTACGTACTGGCTACTGTGTTTTCACTTTATATGAAAGTGTAAAGCACGTGGTAGAGTTTGTATATATATTTTTTAATTTAACAAGTGGTACGAGAGGTCAGGGAAGACCTCCTTCTAACCCTGCAAGGGATTAAGAATGAAGTTAAAAAAAATAACAGATCGTGGCCCGAAACTTCGTCTGCACCGATTATAATACGTAATATTCCGATATCGATCCGATATAAAGGTATCGATAGCTTTTCTTATATGTATAGATACACATAAAACTCAAATAGGATCATCAATCATTGGATATTATTACTAGCCTATTACTTTCCCCAGCCAATATAAGGAAAATTGAAAATATTTCAAATGGGATTTGAACCCGTAAACATCATATATTAGTCGCATCCCATTTGATAATTACAGAAATTATCTATTTCTATTTAGGTCAATGACATATAAATTAAATATCTTGTAAAAATAATCATTAGTATTAATATAACCACAACATTATAGGGCACTTAGTGATGATTGAGGTCAATGAACTTACAATGTTTAAATGTTTTGAGCAATTATCGTTTTGATTTATTTTAAAAAATCTTAGTGTTTTGACACTAGATTCTCTGCCTACCCATTTTACGTTTTTTATCACTGGGAAATTACTTACGGACTGGTCATACGATAGGAGTCATCAGGTCTGCCTACCTTGCTATGCATGTTTGAAAAGTTGCCGGCTCAGGGAATGATTATATTTTAAATATTTTTATATTCACCTTATTTTACAATAGATTTTCTTTGATATGCGTTAAATTGTAGAAACACATATCTTAAATTTGATCAATAAATAAAAAAAATAAAAACCAATTTGACATTGTGAGTGATAATTCAGATCATTTTTGTTCATTAATTTTAAATTGTCAACCGAATAAATAAGCCGTACTTAATAAGATCTTTGATTTACGCAATGTTAACACATTTTAAATTAATTAAAAAATTAACTAAACCATTTTAAGCCAAAAATTAAAAAAAAACTATTTTAAGCCCTACGTTTCGAATATTTTACAGTAGTAGAAGTTAAAGTAGTACTCCATTTACAGCTGTACTTAATTAAAACTACACTATACTGGATGCGTTACTTAGCAACGCTTTTCATTTAAAAAAAAAACAGTATACATATGTCAAACATTTGGTAGTGTGTGTTACATGTCTCTAATTAATTTAATGTATCTTTTACGTAATTAAAAAAAACTGTATATAAAATATAACTGTCTGTCTGTGCCAAATATCATACTCCTCTGTACGCGTTGTTTTCGTAAAAGAAACACATCTCAATTTCTTTACTAATTAATATTAATATGTATATATACATAGATTAAATATGAAATTAACATTATTAAAAACTTACTTTTCCCCAGCCTACACCTGTCATGGGGGTTGGTACGAGGGAGGCGCGTCGTTCGTAGTGACTACACCCGTCACACGAGACAGCACTGCCGCGAGACGATACTGCTTTGTGTCGAGAGATGCGAGAGACGGCGCCCTCACGGTAGCCAGATCTGCAGCCAACTGTGAGAGGAGTGTCAATGAAGAGGATGCTGTGCTATTTGATGCTGGATTTACTGGTAAGTCGAAGGATTTTCGTGGAGAACAGATTGTCTTGACCATGTTCTTTCTGACTATCATGCTATTTGGCAATAAGCTTGAAAATTATAGAATGTTCAATGTTTTCTATGAAATTAAAAATATTGAAGTATATGATTTTAAATAAATATTTTTTGTAAAATATATTATAACAAACGCGGAGTTAAATTCCGCCAATTTACACGCAATCAAAATAAAATGGAAACCAGAGACTATTGTTTTTTTCTTTCTAACCTGTAACAGACAAAAATTTTAGTTGTATTATTTTTTTCAGCTTCACACTTTTCCCACATGGGTAGACTAGAAGTACATTTTTTTAAAACAAATTGAATGGTGGCGTTGAATGGCAGAACTCAACACAGCATTTTGCTTTACGCAATGGAAATAAATTTTAACTATAATCATTATTCCCAAGTAGGAACCAAACACACAGCCAGTCAAATTATTACCAGTATACCACAATTGGCATTTTTTTTTGAAAACATAAAAATTTTTTTAATATCTACAGTGTGAGTAATATTAATTACTTTCAGGTAAATGTCAAGATGAACCCAACAGCCAGCCTCCACAAAGAATACCCTCTCCCTACATTATTTATATGGCACCTATAATCCTGCACTATATCATACCCAGGTGATTCACAACATAGTTACATACAAACATACTGTTGTAATTAAATGCTTAGATAAACAAAAATGTTCATTTTCATACATTGTTATATTATTTATTAAACAATTTGCTCATCATGTTTCATATAAGTTTAGTTTTATTTAATATTTAGTTCAAAACACATTGCTATTTGTGATTTATTTGTTTCTTACTTTTAACAAATGATGGATACATTTTAAATATAAATTAACTTCTCTTAAAAATGAATTTTCAATGTGGAATGTTCATTTGAAACTTTTCTACACAATGTGTTGGGTATCGGTAACAATTCTGTAATATTTTAATATACCTAAACCTTTTTGAAATAACCTCGTATTTAAACTTTCATGTATAGTGTATACATTTTCTGATATATACAAACGTTTTTATACTAAATGGGGATAACAGTACAAAAACTAATGAATAAATATATAAAAAATGGAAAATCTGTTATGTATGATTTTTGTGTTTTATTTCTATAAAACAACGAATACTAACCGCTACTTATAATAATTGAACGTACCACAATTTCTTATAATCACTATTTGTAATACACTATATATTTATATAACTGTTATTCCTATTATGTACGACTATATTCTTCTTAGAATAAAATTTTTCATACTCCTGCAATTTTAATACAAAATTAATGTCTAGCCTAATTAAACAATTCATTCTTATATTGTATTAAGTAATAATTGTTGACTGTATTCAGTATTTCAGATATTTGTCACATTATTTCTAAAGATAGAGATGGTGCAAATGGTTGTGAATTAAATGTTTAAAATACCAGTGAAGAGAGCATCTTGAGTTTGTTAAAACATTAGAAGTATGTAACAAATAGGAAATAACGAAAATATGTAGTTTAAATAAATCTTGCTTAAAATAATTTTAAAACAACATAATAATGATGAAACTTCAAAATGACATTTGTCATATAATACAGGTTATTAAAATTCTCTACAAATAAATCTAATTAGATACTTTCTCTTATATATTACGCTTTTTTTTGTTTTATTTTTTGGTTAATTTTGAAGTTACTTTTTTCAATAAACACACAAACATTATTAAAATCTTAGTAATAAATTTTATTTTGAAAACATTTCATAATTTATCATTCAATAAATCAGCATTTACTAGTACATTAATTATTTCATAAGCTTAAAATATGAGGATAACGCTTAATACCTAACTTTCATTAGACTCGTTATAAATTCATAATCATTTATCATGTATAATTCTACAAAATGTAAATTAAGGAAAAGATTATCTTTTTTATCTATATCTATTTATAATTAGACAAATATTGTCATAGAATAAAATAGTCGTTTAAAAGGCACTTAAATTAGAATATTTTAAATTTCATAATTATTTTATGTTATATTTTAATTATTTTTATTTTAAAATTATATAAAGACAAATACTTTTACATATGTTTATCATTAATTTGTAGTAATGATGTTATTTTGTAACTCGTTATATATAAATTGCTTTATTACTTTCATAAACAACATTACACAGGTGCAAAATATTTAAAAACTTTTATTATTTTACCATTCTTTAATATCTATTAGAATAAAAAAAAAGTTTTAGCTTTAAACGAACAGCATCGAAGACTGTATATCTTTCAAAATATACCATTTACGATATTTTGCTTAAAATATGAAATTATGATATACTGTGGTTTAATTAAAGAAGATTTTCATGGTTGCAGCGTTTATCAAACAAATAAAACACGAAGCTTAGATAATATGTACAAAGTTATTATAGCGTTCTATGCGTAGCTAGAATAATTTAGCGTCATTCTTCCTCCCAAGCTGACAAGTATTACTTTTTTTATTTCCATTATGCTGTATTCTTAATCAGATGGCGAATTTTGCTACTTTCGTGAAAATAAAATAGGTTTTTTTATTTATATTTAAAATTAAAATAAGCAAGGAATTTTACAGTAAAATGTTATGTCTTCGTTAATTATATATGAGTTACGCTATCTGATAAAAACATTAACTACTTAATTTACTGGCTTATTAAAATATTTAAAAAAAAACTGATATATATTTTCCTTTGTTAGTGTGTTATTATTTCATAATTATTGCTCATACTTTAATTTTAAGTCTATTGTTTAACCTACATCAGCTTTCTAATCCTTTTAAAGAAAATTGTGATTAATGCACAATATCGGCCGTATTACAGTTAAGCAACAATATTTTCAATTACTTTATTTTTAAAATTTATTTAAATATATAATTCACTTTTAAACTGATAATATGTAGTAATACATGTAATTTAAATATGTATTGGACAATTTTAATTATTACTTAATTATTGACTTATTTTATATTGTAACTTTAATTTTGAAAGGTCATAAATATTAAAGGACCATTTAAATATGTTTACATTGTATTTTTCTTTTCTTATAAATTAATAATTCACAAAAACCGATAAGCGTTCTAATGATAATATTTCATTATCTACATAATACTAATTTGACCCATCGAGCTTAGATATTGTATTCATTTAAAAAAAATGTTTATCGGTTTTTTGTTAATAAATTCTACCCTAACTGCGATACGGCGTCGACTTTTATAATATATACACACATTTGTTACAACGCACCATTTGATGGTTGCTTCCACTAGGGACATACATCTCGTTTTTAACTTTGACTTGAAATTATTTTTATATTGAATACTGTTCAATTATAAAATATTTTTTACGTAAACATCTGATTACCTTTACTTGTTTCTTAACTATAATATTATTGTCTTAATGATTTATAATATCGTAAAGAAAATAATATTATAAAAAAAAACATAGTGAATAGAAAGAAACGGATGTCTGTCCCCAGCCTTATAGTTAATAATAATAATATGTATTTGTTACAATTTTTCTAAGGAAAGCAATGTTTTCCTTCATCAAGCAATACTAAGATAAATTAGTTTTTAGAATATACATTTAGATTAAGTGACAAACGAATACTCATTTTGAGATCAATGTATAGTTAACTAGATAGTTAAGGTAAATTAGTTATAAAATCGCGACAGCAATAATATATTTGTATTTATAGCTATTGAGCGTTAAATTTTTAATAGTTAGTAGGTAGACAGTTGTGAATAATTGAGCTAGTGTTGTTATTTTTTATTGTGACAGAGAGAATATTTCCGGAAAATGGAAATAGTGAAAGCGACCCTTAAGATATGTCAAATGTTTTAAGGATTGCTTTTTTGAGGACACACTGTCATCGTGGTTTACATCGTGTGATATAGATACATTTAATTAAGTATATAGTCGTCAGCATGGATTATAATAAACTGCAAAATAACATCGCGTTTTATTCCTTTACTATAGCCTTTTATTAAAAAAAATGGAATTTTAATCTGTTGATATTGAATAAAAAATGAATAACTTTTTTAAATTTTGGAACTTTGTAACGTCTATTTCTTAATTATCTTTCTCTGCTCATGCGAAAGAATGCTTTTATAATAAAAATACTTTTGATCTCCTTTTTTTAAAATTATGCTAACGGAGAACTATGAAATATGGAATAGTAAAAGTCTATATAGAGAAGAAGAGCTAATATTTTAATAACATCATAATTCAGTTAAGATATATGTACTTTAATTAAATTAAATATTATGTATTCCTTAACACAAATATAAATATATTCATCATACGTACTCGTTACTAAGAGACGCGTATTTTATGGTGAAAGACATCGTTAACCAATGAATATGTATATATATATTTTTTAGTTTTAGATATTTATTTATATTATATATTTTTTTTTAGTTTTTTTAGTTTTTTTTTAGAATTGTTTATATAAAAAATGTAGAAGGGCTTATTTGTGTACATTAAAAATAATCAAAAAACATACTCATATATAAGAAAAAACCAAAAATATGACTTTTGGAATTTTTGTTTTTCTGTCTCTTCACTTCTGTTCTTCACTTTTCACGCAAAAAGTACTAGACGGATTTTGATGTTCTTTTTTTGTTATATTTCTATTAGTCCTTGGTAACTTGCTATAATTTATTTTGAAGCTCGGAGACCTTAATATGGAACTCTAGGAACCCGTCTAATCGTTAATAGATATCATATAGCAATCGAACGTCTGGAGCATTTAATAAGGAATCCTAGCTTAACTTTGATTGATATGAATATAACAGCTTAGGAAAAGGTGTTCAACTTAATGAGCACTTTAAGAAACTTGAAAGTTTAGACAGACACATGGTGCAAAACCACAAAACTAACACTATAGTAATACCACATATTAGACCGAGACATTAGGTGCCGATGTATTACTGTAGTAATGCGGCCGCATATTCAAAATATTAACTTTGAAATGTTTATGACATATATACCTTACTAACATCATTATTTTTTTAACAAACTACGCAATTGCGTGAGGTTACGTTTGTACGCATCACCTTATAAACTGACAAAAATTGATATGCATGATAATAGCATAAGCTGGGAATAACTAACTAAAATAGTTTAGTACAGGCTAAAACTCCCTCTTTAATGGAATAATTCTTCGTAGATGCCTTCGAGCTTATGTTACATTTGCTTACGAATACATTTAATTTGACAGTAGCCTACCTGGTAGCACAAGGTAGTAGCCCACCGTATACTATAATCCTTAACATTTATTGATCTAAGCAAGTGACAAAAATCATAATGCTTAACCGAAAAAAAACAAGTTCAAAATTTAAGCTTTCTTAGTATTTGGGTGACTACAAACGAATGAGGCAAGTGGGGTCTTAAGAAACTGAAGAAGAACATAAGATATGTTCAACTGATATGACATTCTGAAATAAAAATAATCTAAGTTACTTCTTACTAGTTAAGCTCTTGGTCAGTAAAAGTAAAATCTCGTAAAAATCAGTCCAGCCGTTTCAAAGATAAGCTTGAACAAACAGACGAAAACAGTAAGAAAAATTTATCTTGGTATATGTATGTATGTATGCATGTGGTGAAAAGTAGTTATTTCTTTATTTTTATTATATTCATTACTATATTTATATTTATTACAAACAGACATTCTATTTTTTTTATTAATACACATATATATCGCTATAAATGTGTATACATATATATATTTTTGTATGTACGTTTGAAAGATTTTATCCGCATCTGTATAATTTAAAAAAATGGTAAAACTTTTATTTTGGAATTACGAAATCCACGCGGACGAAGTTGCAAGCACAGCTACTAATAAAATTTTTACTTCATGTGAAACAACTTACTCAATACCAACAAGCTATAACGATGGAACGTTAAAGTACTTTGCCTTAGAATCGATTCAACTTACATTTGATTTAAATAAACCGGAAACGCACAATTATTTTGTGATAATAATTTATATATGACAAAACGAATATCAATTTCCGAACCATAACCTACTACGGTGCTGCCAACATTGTCGCGACTGACCATCAGTGTTGCCAGCCGATAAAATGTCAATGTCATGTGTAGTTTGTAAGTGGCAATGCTCGCTTGCTTACTTTCTGCTTTCGTTGCTTTACTCGTACGCGCGTCGTCAGTCAATGGACTGTTTCTATGAAACAATATAAATCATATAACATAATATACATAAAGTAAATAAACTTGAGTGAGTGGTTTGATTTAACTGGAACTGTGAACCTCCGGGAACTGAGATGCCTTGGAGATATGTGAAAGTGACAATCCAATAAAATCAAATTCTTTTTTGTAAGAATAACAATGTTGTTTCGCATAGTTTCAAGTACCGCCACATAATATTATAATGGGAACTGTGTATGCTCGTGACAGTAGAAAGAACTATGTTCGAAGCGGGCTGATAAACTTGAGGAGTTCGTGATCAGCAGCTAGAATGCAAGACGAGTGTTCGATATCGAAGAGGAACTTTGAGCGGAGGCCAACGAAGGTGTTGAAGATTGCCGAGAGTTTCACGAATTTGGATGAGACAGCTAAGGCTGGCAGATTCGTGCGGGGTCCCAATTCTAAGATAGGAAAGAGATTCGTGGAGAATGGTGGACGAAGTAGACGCGGGTGTTGTGATGATGATTGTGCGGAGTCGAGTGTGAGTGATGGTGAAAAACTTGGTGATCGTAGGGTTACTGGGTCCTCGTGCACGGCGCTCCGGACCGCAGTCGCGGCGCTTTACCCCTTCGATGACTTTAACCTGGAGAAAATTGGGACAGGCTTCTTTTCTGAAGTCTTCAAAGTAAGTTTCTTATTTATTTCTTTTTATACAAACATTAAAAGCTTATATATTTAAAGAGTACAATATTCTTATAACATGTATATTTATTTTAATTATGCAAGACTAAACCAAATCACTTTAAGTTACATCACTTCATTTCCATTTTATGATTACTGTTTAAAATTGAAAATAATATAAATATAAAATGAGAAAAAATAATAACTCTGACATTTAATTAAAATATTATCTTAAAATATAATAATAAATTAGAGTAAAAGTCAAATTCTTATAAGATTAATCTAGAAGTCTAGAAATCTTTATCTTTTTGAATAATACCTAAAATATAGCAAAAATACTAAAAAAATATATAATTAAACATGTTATTTATTAGTAGATTTTGTTAGCAATAAAATGTTGATTTATATATATATATATATATATATATATATATATATATATATATATATATAAATAGTGAATAGCATGATAAAAATGTTGGCCTCTTTTACTTTGTTGATAAACAAATAATCTTGTTATCACTGTCTCATAACATATATGTAATAAAATATTGCACAAAATTTATAAAAGTAGATATTGGCATTTTGCCTTTTGATCGTTACACATGAAGTAGAACACTTTATTTAAAAAAAAACAATTCATGCTTTTTTATAGATGTAAATGGCATGTGTACAAAAAAAAATGTCAAAGTATAATGTTGCTTAAAGTATTATAAATAAATTTTAAGTCTAGAATATATTTTCTTGAATATTTATTGAGTTGTTTTGTAATTAAGTTGTCTTTTCGGTTTTTGTTAACAACTAATGTAGATACTCAAAATAATATTATTATTTAATTAAATATAGCGTTTTGCTTTATCCCTCATAACAGGGTACTCGGAGACAGCCTATTCTCAAGACACTCTGTTAACTGCTTTCCACCCAAAATTAAGACATTGCATGTTGAGTGGCAAACTCAAAGACAAGCTTTGTTTTGATAGAATGGGAATCAAATTCACAATGAACTGCACTTACAGTCAGATTCTGTTACTATATAGTAATAGCCTCTCAAATTATTTTTAATAAGTGAAGTGATTTATATATATATGATTTACACATATATATATATATATATATATATATATATATATATATATATATATATATATACTTTATATATATCAAAATTTAATCTTTGCAAGTAATAAATATTTTCTTTACTACCTCAAAATGCCTTAAACATCCTCAATGCTTAAATACAAATCATAGATTATGATTTTTTAAATACATTTTTTAGCTTCAAATTTGCAATTATAACTAATTTTATACTATATTTAATAAATATAAATGCTATGTTAATGCATTAAAAAGTCTTCCATACAAAAATATAAGGTACTTACCAGATTGAATTTCCGAAGGTTATCATTACTATGGTTTTTCCTGACCTTGTCATTGACCTTCGTATACATTAAATACAATTAGATTTGGCTAGCTACCTTGAATAATGCATATTTCGACATTGGATGTCGTACAAATTTTCCATGCCTTTTTTGTAGCGGACATCAATAATTAGTTTTTTTTGTTCCTATATTATTTGGCAGTTTTATTAAATAAATATATGTGAGAATTGTTTTTAGTTAGGTATTTTAAGGAAATATGTTTTCTAGAAGTTTTGTTTGTATGTTTGTTTGTTTTTGTTGTTTGTTATGTTGCTTAAGTTTTCATAGTATATGTAAGGGAAATGTGGTTGAAATGATAAAACTACATGTATATTTGATAAAGTACTGGAATGTTAATAATTTAAATCCTATTAATAGGTTCCACATTCTCGAAACATCTATATATTTTAATTTAAGAATATAAAATATATATTTACTTAAATTATGAAAAAAAAAATATTTATATAATATTGAATTATAATGAAATGAATAAAAAAAAGGCCTGACTGTAAACGCGATCGGTTGTGGGTTCGATCCCCACTCGGGGTAGTGATTATATTTAAATTGTTTTCACTTCCTCGCTCTGGTAAAGACAAAGAGCGGCGTTGAGTTCCACCACTCAACACGCAATGTCTCGAATTCGGTAGAAAGCGAAGTACGGAGTGTGTTGACACTGGGTACTTTCTGTCTACCCTGCTATGCGGGATAAAAGCGTGAAACTAAAAAAAAATTAAAATGACTTGGTGTAAATCAAAAAAAGACTCACGAAAATATCTATAATTAATTAGATTAAATTAAATGAACGCTTTGAAACATTTGTCCTACATCCTACTCCCTTCCGTTCAAACACTAAGACCTCCATTGCTCGCAATGTCAAGCCTTTATAAGTCGAAATAATCATGTAAAATTTCATAATAAATTAGTATCATCTATCTCGATTATTTAAAACTTTATACCTTTATAGTTCGAAGAAAAATATTTACCAACATTTTCCTCCTTTTTTTTCCCTACATAACGATTTTATTTGATTTACCTTTCTTACTCAAAATGTTTAAAAATTAATCTTAAAGTACGTCTGAGTGGAAATCTTCCATAAGTTGAACACTTTTAATTTTTTTACATCCTACCATATAAATATACCTAAATGTATAATAAGATCTTTGATTTTCGCGATTTTTATACATTTTAAATGGAACCATTTTGAACGGATTAATTGCGTATATTTTAGTATTCGAAAATACATTTTTGAAAACCTGAGTCTACTTTGGACTACTGTGACGTGTTCGAAACTTCAGATTTACAATAACGTATTTCCGAACACCGAAATATACGCGATTAATCCGTTTAAAATAGTTTTATGTATAAATATAGATACGTATACACAAAACACCACAATCTAGATAGATACGTGACATATTTGTAGGTGTAGAATGTTATTATTTGAGGTGACGCTAAAAGCCGTGACGGCGTTTGTCACAACCCCGTTGTTAACTCAAGTGACGCCGAAGAAAAGCATATTTTGTACCTGACATCATTTATTGTTTATCTTAATGGTGATAATAAATTCCACAACGAAATTAACTTTACTAATTGATAAGTTATTTTTTATTTCAATATTTGCTCGTGTATTATTTGCGATTTGTTTTATTTTGCTGATCGTCGCGTGTAAAGTGAGCTTTATATGTATATTTATATAGACAGAGGCCATTTTGGCGCAATATTAGTGTCTGACTGTAAACGCGATTGGTTGGCTCGTTGAATTATGATGTTTAAAATTTAGTTACATTTCTCCCGTTATTGGAATATAAAGCGCGGCGTTGAGTTTCGCCATTCAAAACGTAATGACTAGAATTCTGCGGAAAGCGGAGTACGGAGTGTCTTGGCACCTAGGTACTTCCTGTCTACTTTGCTATACGGGATAAAAATGTGAAGCTTAAATATATATATATATAAATATATATATATATATATATATATATATATATATATATATATATATATATATATATATATATATATATATATATATATATATTAATAACAATAAAGTCGATTATAATTTCTAATCAGAGAAATAATTTAGAGAAATAAACTAGAACATTTTTGAAAGAGTATTATTTACTAAACATTTTTGAAAAAACGTATAAAAATTTTTATACGTTTTTTCAAAAATGTTTTCTAATCCTAAGTGTGGAATAACACTTTAAAAATAGTAAATATTAGTATTATTTACTATTTTTATGTAAATTCGATAAACTGCTTTAGTCAACCTTCTCTAAATAATCATTATATTTATTTGTTCTTTAATTGATTAATAAGGCAGAGTAATGTATTGACTAACACATATTTAAACGTTTTTTTTTACAAACGTAAAGCGAATCCTAAACCCTTATGAGAAATTACTGGATTTCGATACTAATTTCGACGTCGATTTATTTGGATCAACGGGACGCGGTCATTTATTTTACTCTTAACTTATAATTAATGATTTTAAGTGCTAATTTCAAGTAGCTTGTTAAGTTGAGTATTTAATGAGATATTTGGTTAGATTTTAAATGAAATTATTTTATACTGATTAATCACGTATATACGTCCGTGGTCGCTGTGACCACGGACTACAGTATTCTGTTAGAAACGTCATTTTTTTATCAAAAATGTATTTTTGATTACCAAAATATATGCGATTAATCCGGTAAAAATAGTTTTTTTTTTAATTTAAGTATTACTTCTAACTCGTAAATTAATTTTATATTTTTGTTTTTATATTCTTGTAAATTTCAAGTCGTTTTCTTTTGTAATTAATTGATAAGGTACTTTTCTTTAGGTTTTTATAAGTAAGGTTGTAACTTAAGCTTCGTTATAGTAACGAGTAAATTGAGAATTGTGTTATCAATTCGTTAGATATTTTTTTAATCTTTAAATAAAAAAAACTTATAACTCGCAAGTGTAAACTAAAAACATTTTAATCTAGGAAAGAGAAAGAAGTGTCGAGACCTTCTATTGGCTTGCGTAACTTAACACCGCTCGTTCTCTTACCAAAACGGAGAAATTTAAATAATACAGTATAATCATTCCCAAAAGCAGTTGTTAATTCTATCTCTAAATCGAACTAGCAATTACCTCTACAGATGATGTGCCACTGCGCCACAATGATCTCGAATTCTAATTTAATATCCAATTAAAAATCTTGCCGTGAAGTTTATTTCTTACAATCTAAGTACACACTTATACATAAATAGAAAATGCTAATGACAAGATTATCTGTTCTGTCTGTCCTTGTTATGTTCGTGCATCACGCAAAACCTTTTGATACAAATCCAATGAATGAAAACACAACAATTTTATAAATACCTGTATTTTGTATAAAATACCTATTTGAAAAGGGTATTTGTCTTAATATTGTTAAGAAGCGAATTAAATTGTGTTTTTTTATTTTCCTTCTAAAATTTACTTGTAAAATTAAAATTACAAATATATTATTGCACACAACAAATGCATAACAAACAAGAAATAATTAAAAAAGCGAACAATAAGGCTGCCTTATAGCTTAAAGCGATCTCTTCCAGGCAACCTCAGGATGTTGGACTTGTATAAAATGAAAGTAGGTGGTGCATTGCATAGTATATATAAGTACAAAAGAAAAAATAATAAAAAAATATATTTTATTAAATATATTTCCTTGTTATTTAAAAGTTATTAATTACTTATATTATATTTAAGCATATATTATGTTTAGATTGATCATGTAACGTTATTTCTCAAATTTTGAAAGCAAACGGAAAACGGAAATATAATGTTTTTACATCTTGATGCAGTCATGGAAAATTTTTATTCACACAAATGCAAGAACAGGAAAGGTCACTATTGTTATTTTTTTATAAAATTATCCACTTAAGAATGATTTTATAAACTTCTATGTTGTTAGTATAAATAACAAATTAGTTTAAACAATCACGAAATAAAAAAAAACTAAAATAATACGTTTCATCCGGAAATTGTGGTAATTTTCAAATAAGCCAGGTGCTTGCAAAAACTTTTTTTGTATTTTGGAGTAGCTAATAAAAACGTGTTAAAAATCTAGTATTATTGTACTAAATAGATCAAAGTCGATAGCAACGCATGATTCTAAAAGAGGAAAATCATTTTTTGTACAAATATGTCGATCCATATAAAGAAACTTTATTTATTTGTTTCTTTTTTTCTCTCTTAAATAATATCTGTACTGTCTCTGCGTTATCATCAAAGATTGCAATGCGCATTTGACGTCCGACTGATCACAGATAAAAATGCGCATGCGTCTGACCGCGTGATTCAAGATCTTTGCGCGATAACGGTGGCATAGACGGGAGAGGTTGTTGTTTTTTTTGTGAATTCTCTCCTTATTATTATTCATTGCTTTTATTATATATTATATTTTATTTAAGTAACCTTATGTGGACAGTAACAAATATGTTCTCAAACATTTGTTACCATAATTACTCTCTTTGGTCACTTAGCTCGTGCAATCTTGACAAATTGGATGTTGTTGGCAAAATATACGGCAGAAGACCTAGAGGCCGAACATCTAGCCTATGGTCTGACGCTGTTAGTATGGTAACGAGGCTAAGGCGAGGTGAAGACAGGGTGGCATGGACGCAGCTTGTTACTTCCTCCACCAGATCCAACCAGTGGGCACGACCTTCAGTAATGAAGAGTACGACGAACGAAGACGTCTTATTTTAATGTAATTCAAAAATTGTATATGAATCTCTAGTTGATTGCTTTTTTGTCGGGCTAGTTTTGTTTTTACGTAACAAAACGTTGTAGTAACAATTGAAAGAAGCTTTAACAGTTAAATTTAATATATATTTTACGAATAAGTAATAAAGAGTAACAAATATTAAAATAGCACTAAAACACAGTTCCAAATATTTAATTTCTACACTAACATAATATTTGTCGCTGCGTACATAATGAAGTGCGTAACTACGCGCTTTCACAATATTTATGCGGAATTGCTTAACGTATAGTCGTGTTACATTGTGATGCTAAGATTTGCCATTTAAATTGATATATTTCATGTGAAAATTACATTTTCCTACAAGGAAACGCTCGTACACCACTTTCCTAAGTTATTTCACTTGTTATTGTATGTACTTGCTATTAAAACAATCGAACAATTGGGCTCCACGGAAGAGTAGAATAGAAGTTTTTGTTCGACATTGCAATTACGACCTACCGAGATTGTATACAGGAAAATAGTTCTAAGGAAGTTGTTTGCAGGATGTTACCTTCGGCCAAGGCTTTGTGGTCGTTTAATCGAATTTCTAAAACGGATAAGCCTATTTTTAGCGATTAAATGATGCATATTGGTTAATGTTCGTTAGTATAGTGTTTTTAGTGAGAAATCACTCTGTTTTAATCTTTTAGTTTATGAAAAAAAATTCTAGAGTCTGCGTTATGATAGAACAATTAATAATTGCAAACTGTATCATATGATAATGTCTCGAATTCGGCGGGAAGCTGAGTACGGAGTGTCTTGACACTAGATACTTCCCGTCTACCCTGCTATGCGAGATAAAAGCGTTACGCTAATACATGTGTATACAGAGGTTTATTTGAACCTGCAATCCTCGGTTTGATATGTGGACCTCTCACCTACTGCACAGTGATAGATTTATCTACATATACATACCTATATTTTATTAAAAGCGTTGCATCTATTTTTAGCAATGGACCGCTTTAGTTCGACATGTTTTCATAGCACAGGATGTTGCCTTCGATAGTATCGAAAGTTCACGTCTGCGAATGAAGTGGGTAATTATAGCGCCACGTGTAATGGTGTGTGCAACTTTTTTGTGCCATGTATTTTTAGATCTCGTCGTCCCCCGCCTTGACTGTTTTCGGATATTATTATGTTAATTAATATATGTAAGCACAGTGGGACAGGGTCTGTGTGTAATATATATATATATATATATATATATATATATATATATATATATATATATATATATATAAACCAAAATATAAGTCCGTCAAGTGATATACAAGTAGTGACTTGAGTCACCCTTCATCCAATCTTAATATCCTTTGGGATGCCTAATCCCTTTGTGATATTTGATTTCCAATTGTTGTGCAAAGTATGTAATTTAGCTATTTTTGTTCCTTATCCAAGAATGAAATTATACATATTCCTCTTAGAATACCACACACGAGGTAGCAAATAACTGAAGCATAATACAAAAAGTATCAAAAATTATTCCCGGCAAATTCTGGCGAGCTTATGTCGTGCGGTAACAAAAAAGAAACGAACATTAAAGAACATCAAACATTCCTCGGCGACTTACCTCGACCGAAATCCATGAGCAGATGTTTTCAACATTCTACTTAGATAACGAAGCTAATTGATGCTGGGATTTTGCAATGCGTATTCAATTTGACGTGTTTGTCACTTGTAAAATGTGCAACGATGATCAAAACATACGTAATTATATAGATATAACATTAATAATGTCCATTTGTCTGTGTGTTTATGCCTTAATATGTGATTTATAGGATATGTTTAAAAGAACCTACTAATAGGATCTGTTTAAGTTTGGTTCGGTAGAGAGAAGAGCTCGGACGGTGAAGGCGAGCGTATTTTAAAGGGGAGGGCTCCTTTTTTAAGGCTACATTTGAGTCTTAAGTATCAGACACTACTCCTCCCTCTATAGTATAAAAAACTAGAGGTGAACCTAAGTCTAAGAGGCTTTAGTCTCCTTTTTAATCTTACATAGTTATGGGGAGTTACGTTTTTCTTTTTTTCTTGTTTAAAGCCACATATTTTAGTCCATGAGGTTTTGCTTTATATCCAAAAGAAAATCGAACCTGTATTCATGGCGTTCAGTTATGAAGCAACTGCTATTGTGTCATCTTATTAATATTTAAAAACCTTAGCTTGTCATTAACGTAAAAAAAACGTGATCAACGACTCTGTAAGTTAATATGTAATTTTGATTTTTTTTTCTCGTTTCCTTGCCTTGCGAAAATCATTGCCGGTCGCCGTGGTGACCCAGAAAGAACAAGTTACAAAAATTTTAAAATTAAGTTTTTAACATAATTATCGGTTTTTTACAATTTTAACACGTTACACTGTTAATATGGTTTTACACTGTTAATATGGATTGGATTATTATATTTAAAATGCATTTTCACTTTAGAGAGGCAAATGGCGGCGTTGAGTTCGCCACTCAATACGCAATGTCTGGATTTCGGGTGGAGAGCAGTTAAATAAGTGTCTTGACACTAGGCTGTCTTCAACTACCCTGCTGTGCGAAGTAAAGCGTGAAGCTATTAATATGAACGGCCTTTGGCGTAACCTTATTGATAAAAGAACCGCCTCCTGATAACTCTTCGTATTTAGCATGATTTATACACTTGCCGCCATATTATAAATAGCAATGATATAGATATACTACAATCTTAACTGAGGTCAGTTAGGTTTGAATACATTCCAAGACGTGACGTAAAGGTGTTTGTATTGAGTTCATTAAACTAAGATCGAGTATGCGTTGCATTTTTTTTTTAAATTTATTTTCTTCCGACATACTACATTTGATGATTGATCGTTTGATAACCATTGTGGGTAGTTGTATATAAAAAAAATCATTTCCAGTAACTTCACGCTTTTTATAGTATCAAGACACTCCATACTTCGCTTTCCTGTTGACTGGTGGAACTCAACGCCATACTTTGTTACCTAAGCGAGGAAGTGAAAATAAATTAAATCACTATTCCGAATGGGATTGAACTCGCAACCGTTCGCTTTTGCTCAGACGCTGTGACACTGCGCCACGGCTATCGAAACTGAAAGTAGAGAGAAGTAGTGTCTTGACACTACTTGACATTTCAAGTCTTTTCGTCTACGGTAAAAATTCTGTTTGAGACGTTAAAAATCCGTAAAAGATAATAAAGGTCACAGTACAGTAGCTAAGACCCTTGCGAAGGCCAGAAAACAGGTTCTAAATGTAGCATATGAAATTATAACTATTATGTACTTAGAGTTGAATGACTGGACTTCGGAGCGTAATGCGTAAGCAATTATTTGATATTAAGAAAAATATTGTATAATGTTATAAAGTTTATTTACTAGAAAATGCAATAAATTATAATTTTCTGTTTAGGTTCACGCTTTTTATTCCGCATAGTAGGGTAGACAGGAGGTACCTAGTGTCAAGACACTCCGTACTTCGCTTACCACCGAATTCGCGAATTTGCCCGTTGAGTGGTGGAGCTCAACGCCGTACTTTGTCTTATCAGAGCGAGGAAGTGACAATAATTTTGAACTCTCCCGAGTGGGGATCGAACCCACAACCGATCGCGTTTACAGTCAGACGCTGTCGCACTGCGCCACCGGCCTCAATCATATCGATCATTATATTTTTGTTTAGCTATAACAACGCATAGTAATGCTATAAATATCCTGAGTAGTACATACGAGTAAGACAATGTCAGAATTGATATCTATATATATAAATACAAATGTAACATTTTTTACAATTTTTGTCCGTCTGTCTGTTGCTGGACCGATTTTAACGGGACTTTTATCTGCAGATATTTTTATTTTAATATTATAAAATAAATATCTAAAGATGTTAAAGACGAAATTTTTTTTGTATGGGTTAAATTTGTTATCATTGTTACCGACTTATAAATCTTGGTTTGAAACATGTTCGGAAAGGGATATCACGGAATACTGTAAAATGTTCTAAATGATAGATTATTGTTATATACATACATAAACACACACACACACACACACATATATATATATATATATATATATATATATATATATATATATATATATTATTTAGATAAATATTTATGTGAAATATTCATGTAAGTTGCATTATTTATCTTTCCTGAAATAAAAAATGTTAATTTCATGTACCAAAAAAATTATAAATGTAATTATTATAATTATTATTTGAAGTTTATTTTCGAATACCAAAATCTAAGAAATTGAGTAATGCGTTTAAAACTTTCATTTCAAAAGGTGAATAATCGCCAAAATTAAAGTTCTTATTCGGAACGTTTATTTATATTAAAAGTATTTCTATTTCCAATCTGGTGAGCATTATTATAGCAGGCTTTGAGTACCGCGAAATGTCTAGAAATAAGCGGAATGCAAAGAAAAGAGTGACAGATCACTATATTTTCTCTTTCTCTCTCTCTCTGTGTGTGTGTGTGTGTCTCTATCGCACAATATGCATGATGAAAAATGCCTGTCTCACTTCGAGTAGGCATGTATTCTCAACAGGTTACGTTTTTAGGTTAATTGTGTACATACTCGTATAGTGTGCAGCCTTGCCCAGAAGGTTAGACTTTATGATCGAAGAAAACACTTTACAGCCGATTGAACTTACTCTCTGATAAAGCTCTTGAATCAAGAGATAAAACTGTGATTACTATTGTTTAACTATATTTATGTGAAAATTACAGAAATACCTTTATTTTACTTTATTTTTTGATAAGTATTATTCTTGGTTTGGCCGGTCGTGGCGCAATGGGACAGCGTCTGACTGAAAACGCGGTTGTGAGTTTTATTCCCACTCGGAGAAATGATTGTATATTATTATTTATTTTCATTTCCTCGCTCTCGTAAGACAAAGGGCGGTGTTGAGTTCCGTCAGCCAACACGCAATATCTCGAATTCGGGCAAAGGAGATTATATATATTTTTTTGTTTTTGTTTTGTCTATTTATAATTAGGCAATTTGATCGTTATAAATCAATGTTTATAATAAGCATTCCTAAATTAGTACTATACATTTAACACTGGCGTCAATCCCATTTGGCAGTGTTTCGTAACGCATTCATGAAACTCTACATGTTGTTAATGGATATATTGTTAGTTAAATTCTTGACGTATATATTATCAATATTGTTGTTACAGTAAAGCTTTAATAGATTAATGGAATTATATTTTTTTTATGGATATATTTTAAAATTTGAGGCGGGCCGTGTTGCAGTGGGATAGGGTTTGACTGTAAACGTGATTGGTTGTGGATTCGATTCCCATTCGGAGGAATGACTGTATTTAAAAAAAATATTTTCTTGTCACGGCTCCGGTAAGACTGCCACTCAACACGTAATATCTCAATCTCAGGCGGAAAGCACCGACACGCAATATCTCGATACTAGGTCGTCTTCAAACATCCTGCTATACGGTATAAAGCGTGAAGCTGTAAAAATATTTTATATTTAATATGGCTAAATAAACTAAACATCTGTTTGTCTTCATGTTATTTTTTTTTTAATAGTAAAATATGTTTCGAACCCCTAATCACCGCTTAATAGGCTATTTCAGACTGTGCAACTGTTTAAATTAATCATATATATCATAATCATCTGCTGGAATACCTCCCGATCCACTGCTGATCATAGTAATCCCCAATAGACCATAGCATTTACGGTCATTTGAATAGTTTATATTAGTATAAGCAATTTTAATGTATTAACGATGGTTATAGTTTTGAACATGATATCCAATCGAAGCAATTTTGTATTAAGAGAGTATAAATTGTATTAAAAAGAGTATATTTTCTTGCCAATACTCTAATATATGATTAACGTTTTCCATTGAAGAGCTGGAGTTAGAAAAATAATTTTTTTTTCCTATATTTAAATAACATGGAAAAAACGTATTTCAAAAGATTCCCCATATCGGGTTGTTCAAAGAAAAGCATATACGTTTCAAAATTATTTCTGTCCGCTATTCTGTATATATACCATAATACAAACGACAAAACATTATAAATCACTTCACGTAGATAAATTTCCGTTAAATACCTTATTTGTTAGGTTACAATGACTAAACCCTTATTGGTATTCAGGTTTGAACGCGTGACCACCTGCTTACATGATGGGGAATTTTTAACATGGTTGCTATTATTTATTAGTTTTAATTCAAGTAAAATTAACTCGCTTTGCTTTGCTGTTTTTATAGCTTCACGCTTTTACCTCGCATAGCTGGGTCGACAGGAAGTACCTAGTGTCAAGACACTCCGTACTCCGCTTTCCGCCGAATACGAGACATTGCGTTTGTTGCATTTGTCTTACCAGAGCGAATACATGGAAATCATTTTAATATACTCATAACCCGAGACATTGCGTATGTTGCATTTGTCTTACTAGAGCGAGGAAATGGAAATTATTTTAATATACTCATAACCCCAAGTGGGAATAGAACCCACTACCGATGGCGTTTACAGTTACACGCTGTTTGGAGTGTCTCTAGACTAGGTATCTGATTGCCCTGCCCTGATATTGGTTTATTTATAAGTGTATTCTTCGCTTTAGGAACAATCACTATATATAAATCACAATTTATAATTATAATGCATGTTACAGTAGAGTAATATCATGTTAAAGTAAGTTTCAAGTAGTTAAATGAAAGTGTAGCGTTTTTCTTGTAATATTATATATCGCAAGAAAAACGCTACATTTAATATTATCAAATCAACGATCAACTTCCTGCGTAGGCTTAGATAATCATATAATTTTAGTAGGAAAATTTGTATTACATAATATATATGTTTATAATAACTTTTGAATAAGCAAAAATATAATTCAAATATTCTTGTGTTTCTATATAGATTGATGTTTTTTTTTGGAGTCAGTACAAAATAACAAATCGTCCATAAATTAAGCATTGCCCTTAATTTTAAATTCAAGTAAATCTATGACTTAGAACCTAATAGACATTGAAGATTTGAACTCAGTATCAGATAGACACCAACACCAACTGACTGTTAATATGTAAGTTGTGAGTATGATTAGAACTTTAGGCAGTCATTTTTCTTAATTTTTTTTTCTTCTTTCGTAAGAAAATGTCTTAACTTAGGGTTCTCGTGTCCTATCCTACGTGAAAATGCGTGAAGTTGCATTCTCAAGCTAATCTTTGACATTACAAATAAGCAGCTGCACGTTTTATCCCGCGTAACAGACTAGACAGACACTACTTAATGTCGAGACACTTCTATCCGCCCAGTATTGAGACATTGTTGCATCCAGTTTTTTTTTAATTAACTTTCACACTAGAACGAATCCATAAATCTTCGAAAAGTAAATTAGACTAATATACATAAAAAAAGATTATAAACACATTCGAATACATGAAATACGTTAATTATACTTAGTTAAAAGTGAAATTTTTAAAAAGTTATGGTCGAAACTTTTAAGTCATTCTCTGCTGGTGTAATTGCAGAACAGAATCCAGTTTCACTCGTCATAAAATATCGCTATTTATCATTTTCCCATATAATACAGTTATGAGGCAAATTTTTAGGAAAATCAGTCAGTCAGTCAGTTTAAAGCTTTTTTTAAAATTTTCATTGTATTTCACCTTTTTTTTTGGATAGATAGAGAAAATCTATTTTTTTTTATTTCGAGTTAAAACAACTTGATGCTTTTGTTATACCAGACGTCTGTTCTCAGTTTTATACAGCAGCTGCCGGTTCTCAACGTCCCACTGTCGATTATTCTACCACACCTCAAAGGTTATTTTTTTTTTAAAGTTTTATACTAACTGAAGTTCATTGCAGGTGTTTTTATAAAATCTATATGATTTTTTAATACTAAAACAATTGTAACTGAGAAACGCAGAAAAGAACTAAGAAAATTATTTTTCTTTCTGACATGTAACTATCGCATACGATATTTAGTTATTACTAATTATAAACATACATACAATTTAATTCTTATTAATAAATTTAGCTCCATATTTTGTTTTCTATAATAGACTTCTCCCCTTTTCATCTGAAATCGAAAGAATATAGAAAAGAAAGTTATATATTTATTTGTGTAAGCCATAGGTTGTGTCTTTGTGTTCTCTATTCTCTCTGTTCTCTGATAAAATACAACGTTGACCACCACTCAACCCACATTGCCTCAAATTTGGGTAGAAAACAGTTAATGGAGTGTCTTGACACTAGGTCGTCTCTGACTATCGGTTGGTGTAAATTGTAAATAAAAACATGATACATATATTTTACGATAACTAACGCCTCGGTTACCTCCAAAACTTTCCCCCTGATGATGATTGTGCATGACGGCGCGGAATCAGACCGTCTATACTATACTATACTATACTATACAATGTATAAGTCACATTTACACATCTTTATTGGAAAGTTGTCAGTGCGATGATGGAAATCTCTCAGGTGAAAGTGATATTCTTACGTGGTAATTTTAATAGGCTCTTTAACTTAATTTTCCGTGTTCACCGTAAACGATTCGATCGTGGAAACTTGTATTGCAGTATGGGTTTTTTGCATTGCGTTTTTTTTACTCAATGTGTTAGGGAAATGTTTTTCTGTTTGTTGAAATTATTAGTAATACAAATGGTTCCGCCCAAAGTCAAGACAACACGCAATGTCTTGACTTCGGGCGGAATTCATTCAGTGGAGGTTGTCTGACATCTGACTTATCCCGAATTGAATTCGGTATGAGGTAGACTTATCCGGATTGCATTTTGTATAAGTCAGACGTTTATTCTTCTTTTTTATATATATTTTTTCAAGAATGGTATTAAAGAAAAAAAATTCTGTCCGTTTGTACAAGTTCTTATTAGAAACAACCTTACCTCAGATAACTAAGGTTATCTACATCTAAGAGAAACACCGCGGCAAGCCCCTAGTCTAAAATAATTTTTCAACTAATTACTTATACACATACAAAGCATTATTAATATTCAAGTAGTCGATACTGACTACGTCTTATCTTCACTTACGCACCTGTTACATACAACATTACGTGTTACAGCGTCCGCAGTATTTTATTGCTGTATGAAACGCTCGGCTTGGCAGAGCTGGCGAAACTTTTGATAGTTCCAAATTGATAATTTTATAACCACACTATACTTTAATTGTTGCATTAATGTATTCTTCCGCCATTTTGACGCAATCTACTTGTGCCTGGCATTTTTTTTAGCTTCACGCTTTTATCCCGCATAGCGGGTTTGACAGGATTTACCTAGTGTCAAGACTCACTCCGTGCTCCGCTTTCTGCCGAATTCGAGACATTGCATGTTGAGTGGTGGTACTCAACTCCGGATTGTTTTACCTTTTTGGAAATAATTAAAATATTAAACAAGTTGCGCTGTTCAGTTACTCTAACTGTGCAATTCTTCTCTCCCGTAAGAGCATGCTCAATGCAAGAATTGATAACAGCATCTCTTATCACTTGATAATGTATAAGATAAAAAAAAATGTTATACCGTTAATGAAAACGGTTGTTGCGACTTTGTTTTGTTGCATAAGAAATGAAGTCAGCTAAATATTAACCGAATACGAACATTATGTAAATATTACATAATAATATAGAACATACAACACCAACATACACACGAGTGTGTTTTAGCGTTTCAAATTATAGTGTTCAATTATTAATTTATATGTTTCTCGCTAAGCGTCTGAAAGAAACAGTGCAGCTGAAATTGCTGCCAGTAGAAATAACTTCTTCTATGAGAAGATAAATAAGAAACTCCTTGAATTTATTGGGAATGATTTCCCAAAATATCTACGAGAACAGGATGAAATGGGATGGTAAGTTTTACAATTTATTTTGCAGATAAAAATAGAAATAGTTATAAGTAATCATAAATCAAAGTTGCAAAGCTTTGAGTGAAAAACTATTAAAAAAAAATATTGTAATGAGTGTGTATAACGTGTTTAGAATTTAAACTAATTTTAAACCGACTTCAAGGAAAGGAAGTTATCTGTTTGATATGTATGTATTTAATATTGTTGGTATTGAATAATAGTAGAGTATCATGACCCATTCAGGCTTGCGATTATTAGATTTAGTGTCTGCTTGTATGTTTGTTCACGAATTTCTCTAAAACTAAAAGTAATATCGAGATGATTCTTTTTTTTTAAGTTAGGTATACTTTAACTGAGGAAACAGTGTTTCGTTAAAATAGGTCCAGTAGTTTCAGATATATATATATAGGTAAATTACTCGTAAGAGAATATAGGTAGGTAGTTATATAGTTCCGAGTATTATTAAGTCGATTAGTTTATTAAAAATTAGATTATCTTACTTTCCATTGATTTGATTATACTAAAATGTCTGTTTAATTTATTTTATTATTTAATTCCTGATTAGTCCTATTTTAATGTGCCTTCAGTCTTTCTTCAGCACATCCATCAAATATTCTTATACAATTTTTTCCTAAAAGCAATAGGTAAAGACCGTAAATGAATGTTACTATAGGTAACTTGTTAAACATTTATATAAGCCTTGTTAAACATTTATATAATTTACAATGTATTTTATACACAATTTTAAATTTATTAAAGTACTTTTTAAATGTGTGTTGTAACGCAAAGTTAATTATTAATTTATCATGCCAGATGAAGTATGTCAAAAATAAATATATATTTACCCTTATTATCATCACGCTTATCCCGCATAGCAGGGTAGACAGGAAATGTATAGTGTCAAAACACTCCGTACTCAGCTTTCCGCAAACTTCAAGACATTGCGCGTTATATTGCGTTATAAACATTGCACCGTTGCCAATGATATCTAGTCCTTTAGTGTCATTATTTGTCACAGTAATACTAAGCTATGATAATTCATACATACAGCTAGCTATAACTAGTAGCCACTAGTGTTCGCGTTGATAAAAATCTTCATTCAACAATTCGGTCGGTGGCGAGGCGTTCAATTACTTAAATTGATGTGCAGCGTGCACATAGATGCAGAGGGGCCTGTGCGCTTAATTCAATCAATATGGCTTGACTTGACGCTGCTCCCTTGCCTTTCATATTGTGTTACGTTTGTATATACATCTGTTTGTCATAGTTACATGTATTTAAAATATATTGTAAAGGAAATTGTTTTGACATCTTTATATATATATATATATATATATATATATATATATATATATATATATATATATATATATACTGATATTACAGATGGGTTATTATGGTTTTAATCAACCAATTATAAGTATTATTTTTTTAATATTTGTATGGTTATCAATGTAAGTAGGTCTTCATATAAATGTGCATATAAGTGATATTTTCATAAATATAAATAATTTTCGATCTAAATTCTAATTTATTTATTTTAATATAACTTTATATAGTAAGTGCTATTTTATTATAAGCAAATTGCTCACCAAAAATGTGTATGTATGTTTATACACATTTTTCTCACTGTCCCATAGAAATTCATATAAAATCAATTAAAGTCCCAGAGTTTCTTTTATTTCCCATTAAAATCGTACATACAGCCGTTTCGGCTAACACCTCTTGTTCTTTGCTGTTTCACAATGTTAATCTTGTGCCGCCTTCTTGTTATTGTGTAATGATTTGTGTTAAGTTTTTTTACGAGTGTATATGCACCGATTGCTTTGCTATTACGTGTTACTTTTATATTTATATATATATTTTATATATATATATATATATATATATATATATATATATATATATATATATTTAGTAGGTTGTCTGTCATACAAGCATTTTCAGTTTTGTTTGTTTCGTTTTTCATTTACTCATATCAAATATAATGGTTATAGTGGAGTAAGAAAAAAGAGAGACCCTTAGCTCTCCACTAAGGTTGCTTTAGAATAAGTATTCTTATTCTTAACTCATTTGTATATCATGTACTCATTTGTATAGTGAAATAGGACATTTGTATTTGTATACCTTTTTTGCTTATAATGTTCCGTCAATGTTTGTCTTGGCTGGGACTTTTACATATCTAGATATTTGCTTTATATGTAATTGTAAAATAGACATCAACTATTTTCCAGTTAAAGTCTCGTGAAAATCCGTCCAGCTGTTTTGGAGATTCTCGGAACAAACAGACAGTCAAAAATTGTAAAAAATATTTTTGTACACACACCGTGTAATTTGCATTAATTAATAGCTATTATTTTAATATTACAAACAGACTCGAATTTTTGTTATATTATTATATATAATAATACTAATTTAATGCTAATCCTAATAGCAATTTAAATATATATATATATATATATATATATATATATATATATATATATATATATTATATAATATAAAATTACATTATTATATTTATATGTAATTTTGCCTTATTAAAATGGCGATCAAACTGCTCATCAAAGTGTTCCTTAATTAGGTTCAAAAAAAAAACCTCGCCTTTAGTCCGTGGGAACAGCATTACAATGGGAGTCGTCGGCAATTAGCTCGATTCTACCATTGTAAATGTGATGATAAAAATTTACATTATATCTTAAGATTGACAACAAGTGCTATCGGCTTTTTTTCCTAAGCTTCTAGAATCACGTTTTATCAATCTAATACATAACAATTTTAAGTTTTTTAGCGTTATTTGTATAAAGAGAATTCGTGTTAAATTAATAGTTTTTTTTTTATAATCAAGAATTTTAGTTTTTAAATGATTATTTATATTCAATTTGAAGTATTTTACTTAAATTATACGTTTTTTTTTGGATATGCACTGTAATTAAAAGTGGGTAAGATAAATCAAGTAACAAGTTTATAAATATACTTGTTTTGCTAAATACCTAATAAGTTGAGTAAATTATTTGGAACAAAAACCATTTTTTAAATAAGATTTCGCTTTGATTTTCGCGATTTTTACACATTTTAAATGAAACTGTTTTAACCGGATCAATCGCGTATATTTTGGTAATCGCGTATATTTTACAGTAGTCAGTCTATCTCTGACCACGGACTATTGTAAAGTGTTCGAAACGGCAGGTGTCCAAAAATGTATTTTCGAATACCAAAATATACGCGATCAATCCGGTTAAAATAGTCTCACTTAAAACTATTTTTTTTTATTTTCTTTTAGTTTCACGCTTTATCCCTTGCGGGGTTGTAAGGGAGTACGGGGCGCCAAACGCTACGATTCTATTATATTAAGATTCTAGTATTTGAAAGAGACGAAGAAAGAAGAAGAAAGAACAATTTTATTGGATTTTGGAAATAATACAGAAGTTCTCTTTCTTTATCAATATGTTAAAAATATTACAACTATATTCAATAAATTTTAATTTGTATTGTTATTAACCTGTTTCACGCTTCCCGCTTAGCAGGGTAGTCGGAGACAGTCGAGTGTCAAGACACTTCGTTGACTGCTTTCGCCCGGAATTGAGACATTACGTGCTAAGTTGTGAACTTAACGCCAAATTGTGATTTTTTTTTATATAGGTATTTAAATCACCATATGTCCACAGCGTTTTGATGATTTCTTTGTGCGTCCCAATTTTAACATTCGTTCTTTTATTTTTATTATTTTTATTTTTAAAATTTCTTCGTTTTTAGTTCAGTTATTTATTCATTGCCTGAATTCTAGATTCACTTAACTAGAACCAAGTTCTTACATAATAAAGTGAATGAACTAAACAATTGAACGAGTGAACTAAACATTCACATAAATTGAGCATTAACGTAAGAACTCGTTACAAATGTAATTTGAGAGCAGTATATTTGACACCGAAAAACAAATTGTGAGAATTGTAAATGAATAATAAACTAGAACGAAATCAGTCGACGACGACTAGAACACTTGGTAATGGAATGCTGTTTAAAATTTATCTTGTTAGTACATGTGTGAACCTCTGTGTATTGAATTAAATTGAAATAATTTTTTATGAATATTTTCATATTATACTTGATGTTTTAATTGATTCTATATTGCGTTAAATAAGCGTCGTCATGGCGACGTGTACGTCACGTTATATTGTGAGTTCTATACGTTTAATGTTTTATAATGCGTATCATGAAAACTATCAGGCTTTTGCTCTTATTAAGTTTCCCAATTTTCATGTTCGTACCTAACAATATAAACAAGTTTTGTGCCTATTATTACCAGTAGGTAGGAACATCAAAATTGGGACTTACAATAGTAAACTTTACAAAATTTTAATCAAAAAAGATAACATAATATTCCGATGAGATGATTATGGGTGATATAAGTATGAAAATAACAAAATTTATCTCATTAAGTGTGCATTTCACCATTCTGCATGTAATTTTTTGTTAATATATTTAAAAAAAAAATTATTCAAAATAAATAACTACAATTAGGTTTTTCTTTTCAATTATTATACGAAATACGTAAAAGGCACAAATAAATTGATAATTCAGTTGAAATTCTGTAATATCTAAACAAAATGTAAAACAATGATACAAACTGAGTTGGTAATGTAATTTGTGAGGCGTTAAACCGCAGCTCACTCACCGTAAATAACAGTTTTCAATAACCTATCGACGACCTCCGGGTGGTCTATAATTTAATCATTTTCAAGTTAATTGACATTAGATTTACTTAGAAAAATTATTTATAAGGTATAATTTTTTTTAAATATTAGCTAATTGACATCTCTGTGTTAGTTTTAAGTCTTGGTGTACGTTTATATTCTTTCTTTTCGATTACACAGTTTTAGTGATTGAGTAAAGAGAAAAGCTTAAACAGTACAGAGTAGCTATAAGACGTGTTTTAAAGGGCCCCTCAAAAGTACAATTTAGTGCCCTACATGCTCTTGAGGGCCCCAATCCTAATATAAAGGCTTTTGTTCTCTATATTTTGTACTTGCAATATATATACACCTGGTTCGAATGCGCCTCCTTTAAGACTTCTCGGCCAAAACTAGCGAGACTACTACATTCGCATTCCTACACTGTACACGTTCCAGTAATCATTATTTTAAATCAGCGTTATCTTTAATTGATATAATAGTTCGTTTAAAGTCAATAATCGTAAATTGACGCGTAATAACTAGCTTATGAAATTGCACGCGCTTCATACATAAGAGTTTAATCACTTAATTGTGTGGATTTAGGCGAGCGGGGACTTATTACGAGAATATTAGTACAATAAACTAGTTTTGTTGTTGTTATTATTGATTATTTATTACTAAATTAGCTGTGTTCAGGTGTAATTGATCATATCTAGATATTAATTTCATAATTCTTAAATTACATCAACTATCTGCCTGTAAAAATCCCATTAAAATTGGTTCAGTTGTTCCAGACAGACAGATTTTTTTTATATAGATTTAGACATTATTTTGTATAGATTTTCAAAATAATCGAGTACAGTTAAATGCAATTATGTTTAATTTTTTTTCGGTCAATATTATTTATATATATATATATTTATATATATAAATACATGCCCGCATGACAGGATAGTCGGAGACGATCTATTGTCAAGACACACCGTTGACGGATTTCCGCCCGAAATCGAGATATAGTGGTAAATCAACACCGACCTTTGTCTTACCAGAACGAAGAAAACATTGTATACAATTTTAAATACAAAAACTTCTCCCAATAAGAATTGAACCTATAACCATTCGCGTTTTAAGTAAAACGCTGTCTCACTGCGCCACAGTGCCGTTTACATTATAATTAAAATGTTTATCCGGTTTTTTTTTAATTTAAAATAAAAAAAAATATTATACCATTACTCAGCAGTTATTAAATAATAACGACCTTGAGACGTAATTAAAACGTAACATTAAGAAGAAGAAAGAAAAAAAAACAAATTTATATGTGAGATTGTGTGTTGACTTTCAAAACTTTCCCCATTAATTAGTTTCCAACGAGACAATAGGTGAAGATGTCTTGATGTTGTTAGTAGCCGATCACCCACGCTTTCTCGATATATGTACCTACGTATTAAGTGTATGCAAGTACATCTACTACAATCACGACTCGACTACTGTATTAGTGATTTATATCTATAGTAGCACGTAGAAAATTTTTTTTTTTATTAGATTCACTGTTTTATCTCACGTAGCAGGGTAGACAGAAAGTATCTAGTGTAAATAATTTTAATATAATCATTTTTCTGAGTGGATATCGACTCGCAACTATCTTCTTTACCAGTCAGACGCTGTACCACTGCGCCACGATGGCCTGGTTATTGTTTAGAAAGATAAATTGATAAACTGTTATTGTAATTCCGAATATTATAATTGAGTCGAGGTGAGTCTTTATATCTTTATTATTGTGGTTATTTTTTTAATACTCAGTCTTTACTATAAATAATGGGTTTTTAGAACGAACAGCTATCTAGTTTTTCCTCCAAAAAACGGTGGTAAGAGAGAATTTAGTGTTAAGTCACTCGCTTAAGTAAAATTTGTTATTCAAAATACATCGTAAGGCCGGTCGTGGCGTAGTTTGACAGCATCTAACTGTAAACGCAATCGGTTGTGGATTCGATCCCCACTCGGGGGAGTGATTATATTAAATTATTATCACTTCCTCGCTCAGGTAAAGACAAAGAGCGGCGTTGAGTTCCATCACTTAACACGCAATGTCTCGAATTCGTTAGAAAGCGCAGTACGGAGTGTGTTGACACTAGGTACTATCTGTTTACCCGGCTATACGGGACAAAAGAGTAAATCTAAATAAAAAAATATTATGTATAATTTATGAATTTATTCACAATTAACTAAATAAATTACAATATTAATAATAATATTACTTTACAATTAACAAATATAAAATGTTTTTTTTTTTGGTTACAGTGTTTTGCCAATTATGTATGGAAGCGTATTGTTATTACGATTTTCTCTTAGAATATATTATGTAAATACATACATTTGCGTGTACATATTATAAACATAATTTAAATCTCTCTTTTTTACTTCTGTTTCAATAAAATTTAGTATTTGTAAAAGCAGATTCACGTTTTATCAAGTATTCCCGTTTTAGCAATCTAGTGTGCTTTCCACGCTTTGTCTTATCATTTCCACGACCAGGAATCGAACCCACAACCACAATAGTGTTTACAGTCAAAAGCAGTCCCATATAACTAAAATATAATATACTTGTTTATAAATTATAATTTTAAATTTTATAACTTTATAAAAATACATACAGATATAATATAATATGATATTATTATATAGAATCAACAAAAAATATGTGATCAGTGACATTGACATGAGTGAGTCGTGTAGAAACTCAGTTGAGTAAAAACTAACGAGTGGAATTTCTAAGTGCGCTTTCCCACAGGTTGTAAATAAACAACGGGCGACAGAACCATTATTATTGCTAAGTAATTTTGATGAAAGTGTTTAGGATTTTAACGTATAGTTTAATTAGCTAGAAAGACTTGCATGGTTTTCAAAAGGTGCTGGTTCGAATATTGCGGTAAATACTTTATTTATTCCTAAGAAATATTTTTGCCTCCTAATTATTAGTTTTTTTTATAACAATATATTTTTTTTCTTTATGTGAAGACATTTCGTACTTTGCTTTCCACCAAATTCGAGACATTGCGTCTTGAGACCACTCGAGTTCCACCAGGAACTCAACGTCAAATGTTGTCTTACCAGAGCGATGAAGTAAAAATAATTTAAATATAATCAGTCCCACGAGTGATGATGGAACCGGCAACAACCGATCGTGTTTACAATCAGACACTGTCCCACTGAGCCACGACCGGTATATATATAATGCCCCTTTATAATTATAAATTTTTTGAAACACATTCATGGTTAAACATTATTTATTTTTAATTTGCCAATAAATTATTATTTTTTAATTTTCTGGCAAGACAAGTAATGAATGATTTTAAATAACAAAGGAAATCTCACAAGCTATATAATAAAACTTGTTTCTCAAAACACTGAACAGGTACAAAAATATCGATTAATTATCATGTAAAAGTTGATATTTTTATTTCTATATGCAAATAAGCAACATCATAGTTTCATACGTATCTGTCATAAAAATGTCATTTTGAATAGAAATAGATTTCAATACATTAATGTCGTCTTTGTGAGATTAGTTAATTTAAATTTATAATATTGTGGCTTCTTAATATTTGTGAACGACTTGTAGTCAAACTGGTGTCGAGACACTCTGTAGACTGCTCTCTGAAGTCTGGTCTTACCTGAGAAATGAAAATAAATATATAATAATAATAATTAAATAAATAAATAATAATAATAATGATGAAAGAAATAATTAATTTAAATTTAAAATGTCATCCACCAATGTTCCTACTCGAGGTAATGATAATATAAAAATTATTTTAAATTCCTCACTCTTATCTTTTCGGCGGAAAGCGGAGTACGGAGAGTCTGGACACTAGTTACTTTTTGTCTACCCTACTATGCGCGATAAAAGCGTTAAGGTAAAAAAACAATAAACTATGTTTATTTATTATAGATGTACAATATTTTGTGGCAAAAGCCATAAGTCATTCAGATTTAACTCGAGTTCAACTATACTTTCTCGATCGTAATAAGCGCGCTTTCGGTAATTTGTAGTTATGAAAGTGTCTAACATTAGAATCATCTTCTATGTAATGCGTTCTAATATTTTTTTTGAATCCCTATGTTATTTGGCTTTATTTAAAATGTCAAGTTGCTCGACTATATATATATATATATATATATATATATATATATATATATATATATATATATATATATATATATATATATATATATATATATAATATATATATATATACATATATATTATTATATTATCCCGCATAGAAAAGTAGACATGAAGTGTTAGGACACTCAGTACTCCGCTTTTCGCCGCCTTTTCGTTGAGTGACAAAACTTAACGCCACGCTTTGCTTTGCCAGAGCAAAGAAACAAAAATAGAAATTTAGTGATTCCCCCAAGTGAATATCGAACCCACGCCCAACCGCGCTTATAGTCAGATCTTGTCTCAATGCGCCACGACTGGCCTCAATATACAGAACACTGCATACCCTCGCAATTACTGAATTGTATTATATTAATATTAATAATAAAAAATATTTTAAATAAATAGTATATTTGTCCGAAAGAATTTACTTACAAAAAAAATAGTTAATTAAATTTATCATTACAAGTAACAAACCAATGGACTTGACCATTCAACGGTTTTGTTTTACGTCTTCATATTAAAAATAAATGATTTTTCTATAGATCTTCAATAGAAAGATACAAAGTAGATGTTTTAGAAATTCAAAAAAAATTTTTAACACACCTTGTATTTTAATTTCTTTAAGCAATTTTCAGTTTGGAAGGAAAAGAATGATCAATCACTAAACTCTTTGTCCATTTCATCTGGTTTTTTTTAGTATAAGTAAGAACTTGCAAACGTTTTATATTGTGATTAATAGTAGGTGTCTTTGAAAGCGTTGAGGGGGATCTGTCGATGTATGAAATAGCTTTGTCACACTTCGTCCTCATACAGTGAGGGGCAGTCACCCTTTATATTCTGTGAATTCTCTGAATTCTATATACAAGCTGTGCCTACGACTTCGCGTGGAATTTAACAGTACTGGATCTTTTTATAATTATAAAATAAATTAGCTTAAATTTCTCCTCATTAACTACTACTTGCCAGTTAAATTCCCGTCAAAATCAGTCTAGCTATTCCATAAATGAGCCGGAACAAAGATATAGATAGACAAAAAGTGTAAAATTTGTCATTCTGGTATATGTACCGTGTATACACTTAAAAAAAATGGTTATTTGAATAACCTGTCTGTTTGCAACAGACATTCCAATTTTATTTATTTGTATAGATATCAGTTATATCAGTTTTCGTTTTAATTAATGTCGTCATTGTATTGTAGTATATTGTATTGTAGCATTACTATACTAGTATAGTAAAGGCTTAAATTTTAGTACCTAATAGTCAAATTCAGCTTGATTATTTTGTTTTTTTTTTAAGATTAATGGGATAGCGTCTGATGTAAACGCAATAGCTGTGCTCGATCCTTGATCTGAATGTTTTTACTAAATAATTTCGATTTCTCCGCTTTGGAAACGCAAAGCGTGGCGTTAGGCTCCGCCACGTATCTCACTATACCTCAAGACATCCTGACAGTTGTTTATCTTTTTAATATTTCTTGTTTTTTATAGTAAATAGGTATTAGAAATGCCAATTACTGTGCTAAAATTTAACCATTGTCACCATGTTTTTTTTTATGTCACATATCTCAAGTGACGTCAATTGAGTAAAGAAACAATCGCAAAAACAACTGTAGCTAATTTATCTCATTATGTATGTACTTTGTATTCTTTTATGTATTCATTTGTATTCTTCTCGTTAAAATTGTGAATTTTCAAAAAGGTTTTTACATTTTGCATTTTTTATAACAACTATACAAGAAATCATTATTAATATTGGAATTATTTTTCCATTCTGCTTAGATTGCGGCGTTTGAGTCTGTAACTATCGTGCGTGTTAATTATTACATAAATATTTTAAGGCATAAATATTTAATTATTTTTATAAAGAGCCGCGTATACAAAAACTATGTATACAAAGAATGGTCGTTTATATGGGTTTATAGGAGTTACCTTTCTAACAAAATAACAAAACAAATATATATATATATATATATATATATATATATATATATATATATATATATATATATAAATTTGAAAACTGAATTTGGTTGAATTTTTTTATAAATATTACGTAACTATTATCGTAAGACAACAGTTTAAAGAATTTATTTATATATCGGCGCCATTTAACAACATACTTAAATCATGTTTGTAATAAGGTCTATTTTACCTTTTTTTATTATTTTCTATTTGAGAACGCATTTATAAAGAATATTCGATTCGACACCTATTGGAATCGTTTTCATTATACTATGCATGTTGCGAAGAACCGATTAGATCTGCGGATAAAGAAATCTTAAGCCGTGGATATAGGAAGGCATTGGGTCGTATTTTTGTTAATTTAAAATATATATATATATATATATATATATATATATATATATATATATATATATATATATATATATATATATATATATATAACAAAAAAATATCCGCGAATAGTATAAACGCGAATGAAGAAAGTGTAAATAAGAAGCTTTGATTGTGTACGAAATAAATTTAGGGTCATTTTCTCTATTAAGTCACTGTTGTAACAACTTGTTACTACTGTTCATCAGTTTTACGTACGTGACAGAGAAAACGTACATTTTAATTATCTATGAGCATATCTGATACGATAAACAACATGACCTTGGTATATATTTATTAGCGAAACTATAATAGTGTATAAACAATAAGCCTGCGCTAGCGCAGCTCTTGCTAGGCTTAGAGGTCGTTGAACCAACGCGGGTTAGCGCACGAGATTTCTTAAACCGATCCGCTTATTAGGTATTCTACATCGTGTGAGCGAGTTTTGTATGTAAACCTTATTTTTGATATGTAAACGGTCGTCTTACCGTATGTTCCTATTATATTTCATTGAAAATGGCGATATGAAAATTAAATTGTTTTTGCTTACATATATTTATATATAAATTAGTGTTTTGATAATAATTACACTGTGTCTGTGTTTTATAAGTGCTTGTTAAATAACTCCAAGGCGCCATATGTAATCTTGTGTTATACTTGAAAATATCTATGAAACGTAATATGAAGGTATTAATTCGAATGGTTTCGATTTACAAATATTATTTTTTACCCGACTGTTAAAATGAAGGGTTATGTTTTACCCGCGTATGAAAGTATGTATGTATGAAAGTATATCTGTTTCTTTGTTCCCTTGTACCTTCTAAACCCGTATACCGATTTTGACAAATGATACGTCGTTACATTCATCTTTAAAGCGCCGAGTTCATTGATTATGTAAAATTACTGAAAAAAGAAAATGGCGAATTTATAATTTAGTTTTTAAACACAGTTTAATTTTTATTTTTTTAATTATATATTTTTATTATGTAAGTATATGTTAGAATACTTATCTATTTGTAATTTCCAATGTTTTTTTATTATTATTCATATAATCGAACATTGAAGGCACTTGGTCCTTCCTATAAGGGATTTGAGCCTTATAAGGGACTTGAATCCGAGATCTATAGTGATACGCAGTGTGTGTTACTAACGTATGGAACGCTTTTAACCATATTTTAGTATGCTATTAATATAAACATGTATATGTATATCTATCTGTGTCAATGTTGTCAACTAAGGAGAGGTGTTTGATTATGCATGCAATAATTGTCAATATGATTCCAATTTGAAATAATATGAAAGTTATATAGAAATAATTTGACCTACCCGGTCAGTAAAGTGCGTTAAGTTACGCCGATCAATATGTAACATATGTAAAGCAAGTTAAAAATCTAGATTGAAAAGCCTAACTATTGGGTCTCAGGAAATAGTACGTAATAAAAAGAATGACTAAATTTTAAACACCACATAAATGCGAGTTAGTCTTAGTAGAAAATACAAGATTCGTTTCGACTGTACAAGCAAGGCGTCGACGCCCTTAAATCAATGTTACGCTCGTTCTGCCTCCCATTCAAAGTGTCCCCTCTGCCCCTTAACGCAGATGACGAGTTCAACGACCTGAAAATATATAACTATCATTTTTTGATTACTTATGAATGGGGCATTCGTTATATATTTCGCTGAGGTAACTAAATAGTCATTATTGGACAATAGTATCAGTAGATGACTCGTGTATGTTAGCAGAAGTCACAGGTTCTTAACCGAGCTGTTGATTTTTGTTTACATTATTTAGAAAAAATGTAGTTAAGTATTGAATACATTAATATTTATATTAATTAGTTATGAAAAAATATAGAAGAATTAAGAAGATTCTTTTTTTTTATAATTAAAAAAATTTCATACCCTAAAAGGTGAAAATTAAATAACATTATTCTACAGATCTTTATAAATATATGTATTCTCTTAAGTGTTATAAAGTCTTATGTAAGAATTGTTTAAACAGCATCTTGAACTAATCGCAAGAGATTTCGAATTTATATGGCAAAATCTCAATACCATTGTAAGGTGGTGCAAGGTGGTGGGATTCAATTCCCACTTGGGGTTAATGATTTGTTATTTTCATTTCTTCTCCTCGAGAAAGAGAAACACGCAAAGTGTCGATTTAGACCGGGAAGATGGGATCCTTATGTCTTGACACTAAGCTCTCTCTGAGTAACTTTCCTATGAGCGTAAGACTGTAAAAACAAATTAAAATAAAATATAAACGTTTTTATTAATTAAAATGAACAAAAAAAAACATCTCGAATATATGTTCATTATGTAAAGCGGCTATATGAAATAATTTCTGCTTATATTATAATTACCTTTTGCAACCCTTTCATTTTTCAAAAGTTGTTGGGCATACCTTTCATGAAGGGAAATGGGTAATTTTAGGTTTTACACAACAAAGATGACTCAGACGATGATTTATATCTGCTTCTCTTATGTGCCATACATTTGTTAATCACGGAAATAATAAAAAAAAGTAAGCCTTTCATTGTTACATACATTTCATTACATGTTATATTAATATAAAAATACCTTAATATAAAAATAAATTTATAATTATACCAAAATTTAAATTTTTCTAAATATTTATCGGCAAACGGTTGCTTTTATAACTTGTCATCCAACAAAGCTTTCCACTTCTGTTTACCTTTAGCTATACGTGTCCATATTTGGCCAGCTACCTTACTAAATTTTTTTATTTATTTTTTATATACAAAAAAAAGAGATTATATAAAACATGCAGACATACCAAAAGAAGACAGAACTAATATTTAACATTGATTAAGAGATTGAATGTCCTGTTTTGAGGACCTTGAATATCTCACTAGGATCCCCTGTGCAGAGATATCAAATGATTTTTTGCTCTAAATGACGGAAATATTGTTTGGTTTGGTATTTTTTATGATGCCTTACTTTTAACACACTCTTAATCTATATATCAATATAAAGGAAACGATTCGATTCGATTAATACGCGTCTATATATTGCATACAAACAAAATGGTAAGACAAAGCACAGTGTTGAGGTCGCCACTCAACACGCAATGTCTCAATTTTGAGCGGAATTCTGTCAACGGAGTGTCTCGACACTAGGTTGTTTCTGACTACCATGGTATACGGGATCAAAAAAATATAAAGGTTTTGAAAGCCCTTTCTTTGTTTTTAAACTAAAATAAAGCCTTATACACATGTTCAGTCCTTACGGACAAGGTGGTAAATATAGTAAAGTAGGCCACAGTTAATGCAATATCGAAAACACTCTCAAGTACGCAATTATTTAAATTTTACGAGATTTTTTTTTATCCTTATTTTGTAACAGGTTTGCCGGTTGGGCACCTTTTTGGACTTATTTACGTGTCTGTTGGGTTGTTGATTATGTGTTGCACTCAAAAATTTATAGGCTTTATTTTTTTTATTCCGATTATTATACAATAGCAGTTTCACGGTTTTTCTCGAATGTCAGGGAGGGTACTTAGAGTCAAACCTAGTGTCAAGACACTCCGTTGACTAATTCAAATTTACGTTTTTATAACTTTTTAAACTTGTTTCTTTTTGTATATTTTTAAGTATAATGCGAAAAACAAACTGTTTAACTTATTGAACGCACAATCTTCAGATAACAGTTGCACGCTTTAACCCACAGAGTAGAGAGAAAGTACCCAGTGTCGATATACCGAATTCGAGACATTGTGTGTTAAATTGTGGAACTTAACACCGCACTGTACACACACACACACACAACCGATCGTGTTTACAGTCAGACACTGTTCCACAGCGCCACGACTGGCACACTTTCTCAATACTTATTAAACAAAAAAATCCTTTATTTTAATTTTTTATACTTTATAACTTGTAAAAGCTACATATAGTGAGGCTTATCCTTAAATTAATCACCTTTGGGTTACTCAAAACTTATAGGTGTGTTTTTACCTAACCATATGACACATGTAATTCTATTTGTCACAGATAGATTATGTAACGTGTACTACGTTTTAAGTAGGTAGGTCATTTGCTATATGCATGTGAAATGTATTAGTCACGAACGGGAATCGAAGTTGCGACCTTTGACACTATGACGGTGGTCGTATGCTGTTATTCATTGCTTATAGTATGATATTTGTATCTTTGTTTAATTCATATTTAACTAAAATAGGTTATGAACATAATTTAAGTTATGTTTAAGCTCATATTATTACAAAATAATAGTGACTCAGAAACGTTATTTATAAATTCAATTATATTAAATCCATAAAAGTTGATAACGTAAATATTACATCTAACGGCTTACGGAGTATTGCCGTTTGCACTTGTACTTTTATTGAAAATTAATATTTCTATATCTATAAATACAAATTAATTAAATTGGCATGTCCGTTTGTAATATTTAAACAACCACTTTTTACCGAATAAATCTCTGAAATAATAAATCTAATCTTTGAAACGGCTGAACCATTTTCGATGGAACTTTCACAGTAAGCTTAAATAATAGTGTCTATACATACAAATATATAATATTGGACTGTTTGTTTGTAATATTAAAATAACCGCTTTTTACATATTGCATATGTACTTATTGTTTTCACGGTGCATATATCAAAATATTGTATTATACGATTTTTATTTTTTTTCCGTCTGTATGTTCAGTCCGGCTTAAGTCTGAAATGGCCGAAACAATTTTGATGGGGATGGATACACTTACGCTGGCAAATAGCTTATATAATTAGTAGTAACTTAACACCAGATATGTTAAATTCGCGGACGAATTCGCGGCCACAGCTCGTTGTATAACATGTTCCGAAAAAAAAAATTACACAGTATATTGTATACAATTATAACAATGGGCGATAACTCTTTACGTAAATGCATCAGTGGTGTTTAATTTCGGCTCCCACAATTTCTCATATGACCAACATACACACGTTAATAAAAACAAACTCGACTTCCGCACGGGCGTACTATAATGAGGATAGTATCGTCATCTTCACGTAACGTTACATTTACTGTCGTGATTATAGTCAATTGGTATATTTGTTTCATGTTTTGATTTAGTATTATGTTGGTTGTTTAGTGTGTGTGTGTGTGTGGTATTCGAATTTAATATTGTTTGTTTTATTAATCTCCACACTCCGAGTCGTTAATTAAAGTTTTATAGACACTAAATTGGCATAAAATTGTAAAAAAATTGTTCTCATGAAGATGTGTATGAGGAAATAGAAAAATAATCCTTTAAAAACATTTAAACATAGATCTTTTATTAACTAAAAAATCCTGTACTAACAGTAACTTTGCCAAAATTTTTTTTATAATATTTTAGTTTAGATAAACTAGAATTTAGAATTTCGTTCGGTCAGAGAGCTAGTTAATTCAATACAAATTTGCAATGAAATCCACTTTTGTATTATTAATAGGAATAAATTGAGGCCGTCGTAGCGCAGGAGGTCAGCTATAGACTGTAAATGCGATTAGTTGTAGGTTCAATTCTCACTCGTGGTAATGATTATATTTAAAATTAATTTTCATTTCTCCGCTCTTTTCGTAACTCAATACTTAATATCTCGATTTTGGTCGGAAAACAGTCAAAAAAATCTCTAGAAACTAGGTTGTCCCTTAATACCCTGCTATACAGGACACACGCACGCGCAACGATATATATATATATATATATATATATATATATTTAAAGAGAAGACATTTTATCGTAATATTAGTGTTTACGTGAACATTGCATCACCTGCTTCGTAATGAGAGCGAGCAACAACAAAGTTTCGCCTCGGAGTTCCGGTAAATGCGTACAGTGCTTTAATTCCGCGATAAAATCTGATAAAATCTACGCAGACTGGCTATTAAAGTTTATAGTGAAAAGGAAATTTTGCGAATATGTTGTCGCTCATAGTAGCGATGGCTTTCTATGACGATAATCGTAGGTTCGATATTTTCTATGAAAATGTGGTACAAAAAAAATAGAAATACTTTAAATATCGTAGTTATTTTAAATGTATATAAAACCTATAAGTTATTTGTAAATATATACTGTAGTATTTAAACATTACATAAACTGCAAGTTAATCTAATTTCGCGGTACTTTTTATCGGCTTTTGTCTATTGTAATCGTGTTATGGCGGACGTCACACGTAATAGGAATATATTGTATCGTTTTAGATTCGTAGTTTTATAAGGAAACTTTATATATATATATATATATATATATATATATAACAAATATCGATTTTGGGCGAAAAACTGTCAACAGAGTGTGTTGTGTCTAAATACTATGAAATACTATGAAGAATAAAGCGTGAAGTGGTTTTTTTTATAAAATAAAGAAAGTAAAATTTACTACTATATAAAACATAAGTACTTAAAAACAACCTGTATGGATTTTTATTCACGTTATACATTTTAACGTTACCAAAGAGCTATATCATCAATTAATATTAAGTAATACACATATACAAATAAAAATATCGTTACTGAGTAACTGACAGACACTGCCCAGTTTAAACTACGTACTAGCAGTTGAAAGCTTAAATAGGGAAAAATCAAAATTCGCCTGGAAACGGGAAAAGCTGGTCGAAACATATGACTGACAGAAAGAGAAATAGTATGGCAAGGACTATAGTTTAATAATTATATATCATATAAAAATCCTATATTAAATATACAAACGATACTTGACACTTTAAATATTCAAAAGGAAATTCGTAAAAATATTGTTTAGTTAAATTTTAAGATCTTTGATTTTCGCGATTTTTATACATTTTAAATGAAACTATTTAACAGGTAGGTCTACCTGTGACCACGGACTACTGTAAAGTGTTCGAAACGTCAGGTGTCCAAAAATGTATTTTCGAATACCAAAACATACGCGATTAATCCGGTTAAATAGTATCATTTAAAATTAATTAAATTTTGTTTGAGCTCGTCTCGATTATGTATTAACATCATAAAATGTGAGAGCAAAACTTTCATGTACATACAATGATATTTTTTAATTGACAGTTCCGTACTAAATACTTACAAACTATGATGAAGTGATAATTATTTTGTATTGAATTAGCCGATGCTTTACAAAAATATAATTAGCCGTTGGACAGTATAATTTAGAATAATATAGCTTGGGACCGGTCCTGGCGTAGTGGGACGGCGTCTGACAGTGAGTGCGATCGTATGTGACTTCGATTCCCACTCGAGGAAATTATTATGACACTAGACACGCTTTTATAGATAAAAGCGTGATCCTATAAAATGTATATTGGATGCCATTTGGAAAATTGGGGTTGCTTGAAAGCCATGGTAGTGAGTTCAAATCCCAGTTAACACAACTTATTAGCGTCATCATCATCATCATCACCAGGCCTTCTCCGCCTACTGTTGGACATAAGCCTCTCGAAAGACAAAACACTCAGCTCATTCAATTCATTTATTAATTAATATAAATGTATTAAAATATTTTTTACTCTGATAATTTGTTACTTACAAAACAATGTAAATGTCATTATTTAGTCGGAGAGTCGAATCACTAAATTTATCTGCTTACCTTGCCTTATGCTGGATATAAGTATAAAAAAGTAAACTTTGGGCAGTCGCTAATTGAATTGAAAGAAAAAAACGATAGATATTTTTTACGTTTCTTATTAGTACGCTTATTCACGGTAGCAGGTAGATAAAAAATATTGAATCGATTTTGAACTCGATTTCACTACACAAGGAAAAAACTGATTTTGCTCGACGTGCAACGGGCAAGAGCAACAGGTGGGTGGTCTAATTAGCAACAAATATTGCTTTGGAAAGCTAAATAATTTCTATTAATTAATTGACAATATTAAAATCGAAATGATCGATTGGAGATAGAATAGGTTGATGGCACTAAAATATATATATATATATATATATATATATATATATATATATATATGTATATATGTATATAAAACAATTGCTTCCGAATAAAATAAGCGTTTGTCGCCACGCATTCAAGGAGTATATGTGCGTTTACAAAATAACACAGCACGCGAGCGCGTACAATTATTTTGATAGTGACTCACCGTATGCCAATTGCTTTAATTATATGAATCATTTTTTCACAATGCTTACCACGCGGACTTGCTCGATACAAGGTCACTTGTGTATCTCATTGGAATTTTATATTGTATACGATTATCTCTTTTCATTTTACGGTATGGAAGAGAACTGAGGCGGTAGAAAGTGTATGTTGGGTTGAGTGGCGATCGTAAAATAAGTCTTGATTTTTGTCATATTTTTTAGCTTCACGCTTTTATGCCGCATAGCAGCGTAGACAGAAAGTACGTAGTGTCAAGAAGTGTCTTGACACTATATTGATACGGAATGCCGTATTTCATTTTCCGCCGTGAGACATTTGCGTGTTGAGTGGCAGAACTCAACATCGCCTTTTGCCTTACCAGCGCGAGGAAGCGAATATAATTTTTTTTTTTTGTGATAAATAATATTTTTTTTAATTGCTTCCTTGTGTGTGCGAAAATATAATATTATTATTAAATAATCCCAGTTCTAATTCCAATTAGGTATGTTAATTATTTTATATGGGGTCATGCTGTTACATTTTTGCTTCTAAAATCGATGACATGTCGTGTTCAGGATGGACATTAGGCTCATTACTTGACACGCAATGATATCAAAATACATAATGAAATATATTTAATAGATTAACACTGAGTAAATAAAGTTTTTTAGAAAAGTATAGAAGAGTTTTGTATTTTTGAGGCGATCAGAATTTAAAATTGGTTAAATTGAGTCCTATAGTCATATTTTTTTTTAAATATATATCATTTACTAATAATATTATTCATAGTTATTTTATTGTTTGAAAATAGCATATCTTAACAGATATTTCAGTTATCGTTTTATTTTTATTCTTATTAATCACGCGACACGCAAATAGAGCTATCGGTGTCGATAAAAATAACGGAAACGACAGTAACATGCATCGTTTAAATGTTTAAAATTACATATAAAATGTTATCTATATCTCTTTCTCTCTTGAATCGTCTCATGACCAAGGATCGTGATCATCAACGTTAGGGTTGCATCTGGAACGGATGATCTGTTACCACTGGTTTTTTATGGGATTTGGAAGATGATGATTCCATGATTTGGTCGCATAATTATAATTTAGATATGTATATAACTACGTAATATATAAGTAAAAAGGTGTTTGAATGTAGATAGTTAAGTGAAATGGTACCCCGTTTTTTATTCTTCGCATTTTAATAATAAAGATATATTGTAAAAGTTCAAACGGGTTCAATACTTTTTCGTTTATTTTTTTATATATAGATTTAGAAAAATATTTTCTTTTTGCTACGCAAATAAATTTGAACGTTGCAGAAGAACACAAAATTAGAGCTATTGGTTATATTTCTTTATACTCATCCAAAATCATTTTCTTATTTGTGCTTCAAATTTTAAACCAAAGAAATGATAGTATTTAACTATAAGATATATTTAACGAAAAGTAATCTAATCTGCTAATTTATTACAAGTAATTTCTTATTGATATTTCGTTTAAAACTCGTCCAAATATGTGCATACAAATATTGCGAAAGCGCTACAATTTTAAGTGACCGGAAAAAAATAATAAAAGCATACTAAAATTGAGCGAGCCCAAATGGCAGTCGTTACTACTTGCACTTTGTAGAATGTCGTAAACATACAAGTGCACTGCAAGTGTTCGACTCCGCTGCCCGTGGCGTCCCACTTGTTAGTTATAAAGGTGAACATCTAAAGACCGGCTGCTGAAAATCCTTTTTGATATATCTTTTTTTGCGTTCAGCGTCTGACTGTAAACGCTATCGGTTGCAGGTTCGATTTTCACTCAGGGGAGTGATTATATTTCATATATTTGCACTTCCTCGCTCTGGTAAGACAAAGTTCGGTATTAAGTTCCGCCACTTAACACGCAATGTCTGGAATTCAGCAGAAAGCGACTTACGGAGTGTCTTGATATAAGGTATTTTATGTCTACTCTGCTATGCGGGATTAAGGCGTGAAGCTAAAAAAGAAAATACTATTTTTACATAATTCTGTAATTATTTTTGTTTTGATTGATAAATAGAACTAAGTGGCTTGTTATTCCGTTCTCTTCTGCTCATAATTTCAGAGGCGATATTTACTACCTAGTAGTAGAATACGCTAAAAATAGCAGCCATTTTCAATACAACTTGTTTATACTGGATTGTCTCGGACTACCCTGCTGAGCGAAATTAAGCCTAAAAAATATAATAAATATATTAAATATATTTACATATATTTTTCAAAAGTTTTTCTCATTTTCCGCAAAAAATGTTAGTATAAACCTTTTTTTAGCTTCACGCTTTTATCCCGCATAGCAGGATAGAAAAGAATTATCTAGTGTAAGACACTTCATGCTTTAAAACTTAAAGTCGTTAAATAATGTAATACTGATGAAAGTGAAACTTATCTTTTAAAACAATAAATAAATACATTTTAAACAAATAAATAAAATCTTTAACATTTCGAGTCACGAATAGAAAATGTCGCATTTTTACGGTCGAGAATAAAACGTTTCCGGTGTCGTCGAAGTGGCGTGCGCGGAAACTCTTGCGCAATTTGGATTTCAAAGTAAGCTCGATTCGTTTAATCAGTAGGAAGCGATTTGAAAGGCGGATTTTTTATTCACAATAAAAATATATCTATATATATATATATATATATATATATATATATATATATATATATATATTAGCGCAACGTCATCCATAAGTAAAAGCTACGACGCGATAAGTAAATATGATTATTAGTTTTATTTGGTTTGTTTTCCATTATAAGAAATTTTAATAATTTGCGTCAGTTAGTACTTCAACATTTTGTGAAAGTAATGAAGTTTCAAACACGCGTAAACAAAGCGTTGCCTTAGTAACGTATAATTATTCTTGTTGTAATTATTCTTAATAAATAATATAAACATTCTGGCCTTCGTCTCGTATGGCTTAGTATAGTTTAAAATTATAAAAAATATAAAACTATAACTGTGCTAAATTTATATATTATATTTATATATATTTGCATACACCACTGACAAGACTTTTCATCTGTTAAAACTTTTTGGAATTTTTTTGGACCTTTATCTCTTTCTTTTGGAATTTTTTTGGACCTTTATCTCTTTACTAGCAACGCTTGCTAGCTTGAGATGCAGTTGAGATTTGTTTAGGTTTTTTTTCAATTTGCCGATATAACGTGCTTCTATGTAAACAAAACGGTATAATAATACATTGTATGCAGTCAAATTCGTCTCTACTGCGCCATTTAGAAATTTAACTGACTTTTAAGTTTTTATAGTTTTTCAGCTTTCAAATTGTCTTGGAAAATGTAATTTCAACACACTCCATTCTCTATAATCTGTCGGAAATCAAGATATTACATGCTGAATGGCGAAACTCAACGCCGCGTTTTTAGCTTATATATATATATATATATATATATATATATATATATATATATATATATATATATATATATATATATATTTAATTCACAATTAAAAATCATTATGGCTTTGCTTACTAAAATTACTTCTTCCGTGTCGCAGGTCAGCTCGGACGCGCTGACCAAAAATATTAATACCTGTCGCGTGATACTTTCATGTTCGAATATGCAATTGCACACCCGTCCGGTTTTATGCGTTTCGTCCTTTATGTAGGAACCACTGGTTTTATGTAACTTTATGAAATTGCGTTTTTTTACGTTGCACTGTTAAAAAACCTTACCTGTATGAAAATAAAAATCTTATTTTTTTTTATATATAGAATTTGAACGCACGACCACCGCGTTCAGTCAAGTCAATGCTTACTCCGCAACGGTGTCACCTAAGCCTGTAATTATCGTGTTATTATGCGTTTGGTTTGTTCCACCGTACAGTTTTCTATTTGATCACTCGCAGTTTCTCCGTTTAATTGCTTTTACTGTACAATGTAAATTACGAGTTTAGTTGTAAAAGCGGCAAGAATTAATCGTACGAAATATAGATTTACCACGTTTTGTGTGTTTGTTTGTTCATCCGCTATTAATTGTATTCTCTTTTGGAATTTAAAGTATTTGGTAAGACATAGCGCGGCGTTCGGTCCGCCATTATGTTGAGTGTCTCGATGTGTCTCGTAGTGTCTCGATTTCGTGTGGTCAACGGGAGTGTCTTGACACAAGGTTGTCTTAAACCCTGTTATTCGCGATTAAACACGATTTTTCATCGTAGAACCTTTAAATCTTGTTATATTCTATTGTATACATATAGTTTAGGTCAATTAAAATGTACTTATTACACAAAATATTATTCACGTGTATTAAAAAATATATATTATAATTTTATTTTATAAATATATATATATAAATTTGACGCACTGGTATGTACCTGATATAGAATGTACAACGTTAAAATAATAATGTAATATTTGAGTTGATTAAGTAATTATAATGTATGTTATGGCTAAAAATAAAGCATAATTCACACAGATATATATTTGCACATATATATATATATATATATATATATATATATATATATATATATATATATAATATATAAAATTTATAATTTTTTCCTATAACTATTATTGTAACCGGTTAAGCAATGTATATAACATAGTTTAACGTATATACAACGGATGAGTGCGTGAGCTAGTTCTTTATCAATTATATAATTCCGATAACTGATGTAATATTATGTATGATAACTTAATGCGGTCTGTACACTTTAGTTCAGTGTACACCTATTATATTATTAGGCAGAGAGTTCAGAATGGAATTGTATTCCAATAGATTCTCTCTATTCTTTGTTTATTTTTTGAAAAGGGCATTGTGTTAAATGCCCTTTTGGTCCAGTGGGACAGTCTCCTACTGTTACTGAAGTTGATTGTGGGTTTGATTAAATTTATTTAAATTTTTGCTTTTTCATAAGGCTCGGCGTTGAGTTCGCCACTCAGCACTTACTGTCGATTTTCAGCGGAAAGCGGAGAACGGAGTGTCTCTAGATACTAGGTTGTCTCCGCTATGCAAGATAAACCATGAAGCTGCTTAGTGTTGATGTCATAAAAACAAAAAATACTACACGCATTGTCTCAAATATCTTACGCTTATAAAATTAAAATCTTTATTGAGATAATTTAACAAACGCAGTAATTACAAAGTCCAAACAACTTTTTGTTCGCAACAGCTTCAAGTTAAGTGATGGATCATTAAAATCAGGTATCTTTTGTATGGCAGTTTATGCAATGTTTGGCTAACATTTGTATTGACATGTGATATAAGTCACAATTTGACGCCCAATTGTAACGTGTTTCTAAGAAAATTTCACGCTTTTTGTCCCGCATAGCGGGATCGGCAGGAAGTACCTAGTAGCAACACACTTCGTACTCCGCTTTCCGCCAAACTCGAGACATTGCGTGTTGAATTAACGCAACTTAACGCCGCGCATTGTTTTACCAGTGCGAGGAATTTATATTATTTAAGATAGAGAGAATATATACTATTTAATTTTGCAATTAAACCAACTTATGTAGATAAGGCGATACGTATTCACCGAGCGTATCGACTCCGTTCTTAAGTTTTGTAACTCTCCCAAAATATGTGAGGCTTTCGTAGAATTTTAATTGTTGCTTATTGTAATGTAATGACTATATATATATAGTTATGTATACGTTGCGTATACTTTATAGACTAACTGACTGACGCAAACCATTTTGAATTTGGACGATTAACTTCCACAATTTGAATACATATATCGCAATGTGAAATGTTTAAGTTATATTTCTAATTATTTTTATTTTTTTTATGTTTTTTTTTATTAAAATTAACTAATAATTTATAATAATGTAGACAAAGTATCAAGTATCAAGACACTCCATACTTCGCTTTCCGCCGAATTCGCCGAATTCAATGTGCTACTTTAAGTTACTAACCACCTAGATATATTATCACGAGGATAGAGATCAAAAAAAATATATAAGCAGCTACAACCCAGTGTCAAGACACTCTGTCAAGTACTTTCCGCCCGAAATCGAATCATCGCCTGTTGAGCGGCGAGCGCAACGCCGCGCTTTATCTCATCAGAGCGATTAAATGAAAACCTTTTGTAAATAAACAATTTTGTCATTTTTACGTAATCTATTGCAACGTATACGGAAATCATTCTATTACTCGTTTTTTTATATCCTCTAGCAACTTTATTTAGACAGAAAATATTCTCAAGCTCTCAAATTCTTAATATAAAAAATGCCTACTTGCTAATTGAAGTCACTACTATCGTGCATTTCACCAACTAACAATTGCGCAACGATATCTTCATTATATTGCTTCCTTTATATTTGTTTATATATTCCCACATAAAATTAAGTATTTATGCTTTGGTTTTTTTTGTGCATATCATTCACATTAAATTTTTAATTACGCTTCTTCTTGGTGTTTTAAACTTGAATATCCTTGAATGAATACATTTTTGTACGAACATATCTTAAAATATATTTTATGACGTCATGATGTGTTGTAAAGTAGCTTCAAAGTATTATATACTTATTATTATTTATGTATTCTACATTGTGGCCAACGTGTTTCCTTTAGTAATTCTAAGTTTCAAAAGGTGTACAGTAATTTTGAAAGATGTTTAGAGGTCAGACCCCTCCGAACCTTTGGTTACCGGACCGTATCGCCTTATGTTGCAGCAGGTGTTTATCGGGACAGTGCATTTGCTTATGAAATTATTATTTTGTATAGATAATATATAACTTTTAATAATATTATATTTTAATATTAACTATTTTTAAAGTGTTATTCCACACATAGGATTAGAAAACATTTTTGAAAAAAAAAACGTATAAAAATTTGAACGCAGCGGGATTCGAACCCGCGCCTCTTGGATAGCGCTCTCGATCGCTAAGCCATGAGTTCTACTACCAGCTGCGCCGAAATTCTTATACGTTTTTAATATTTTATTTAAGGAATAAAAATAACATAGTTATACCGTCTTAATATATTTCTTTTGTCATGATAAAGTAAGTTAGTAACAGATAAGAATACAAAGTTCGTCGTGTTTTTGGATAAATACAAAAACGTGTAATTTTACTAGATTGTATACATTTTTTTGTTTTATTATATTTATGAGTGCTCTTTGATAATATATATATATATATATATATATATATATATATATATATATATATATATATTCTTATATATTCTTATATAAAAAACTGAATTATTCCATGGATTCACTGTGCGTGTGACTCGGAGCGGTTCCGGCCGATTTGGGACAGAGTGTGGGCTAAAGAGGCCCCCCCCCCCTTTAAAATGCATTAACGTTTCTACTATTCAAGGTCTCTCTACTATACGTAACAAAAATTGAAAACATACTATTAATATGGATTTCGATAAAGGAATTGCAACAATATATTTCTATTCATTATTGAATGCTTCTAGAAATGTATTGAGGTAATTTTAACATTAATATAATTTCTCTTATTATCCGCATAACATGTGATTACCTGATCAATACAATCGCGTAATGTACCATAATTGTATAGATTCCAAGAGAAAATACTCATTACACGAAACATACGACAGTAATGTTTCTTTCACTATCACCGTCGTGACTTCAGTTGTAATTGTTACCCGCTTTTCCTTTGTTTCTAATATGTGTTACGTAACCACGGTGTGTTTGTTTGTGTTTGTTGTCTTTATTTAGAGAAATTATGTAAAAGTGTGTTTTAATTCAATTAGATGTGCGATGTTTGCTATATATTGTTTCACAATGGCGTAGTTGGACCGTTTTAAGACAATACACGGTGTTAAACTCTGCCGGTTAATGTGCCGAATTTGGCTATTGAATTTGAACAACTTATGGCCGTACTATTTGATTAATAATTTGCACATTTATACTATGAATTCCCACTCGGGATGACGATTATATTTAAAATTGACATTAATTTCTCTCCTTTAGTAAGACAATGCGCGACGTTGAGTTCGCCACTCAACACACATTGTCTCTATTTCGGACAGTAAATAGTCAACGGAGTATCTTGGTGCTAATCGTCTCTGACCTGCTATGCGGGATAAAGCGTGAAGCCGTTTTTTTTATTCTTATAAAAATATATCTCGAGGTAAAATGGAGTCTTATAAAACTTTATGCTATTAACATTATTATAAACGTTCGCCTTACACGCCCGTGGCATTATTAAAAGTAAATATGATACTTGAGTTCACCCGTTGGTGAATAGAAGCCACGGTGTAAAGGTCTATGTGTAGTTAGATACAACAATATGTTTAGGGTGGTTTGTTCATTTTACACATAGAATGTGTGTAATTCACAAATATTCTAAAAAATTCTAAAAAGTTTAATAAAACCTTTGCTTTTCGCGATTTTTACACATTTGACAACACACAAATGAAACTATTTTAAATGGATTAATTGCGTATATTTTCGTATTCAAAAATATATTTTTGGAAAAACTGACGTTTCGAACACTCTATAGTAGTCCGTGGTCACAGGTAGACATAAGTAGCATTTGTCTGTTGGTTGATACAAAAATTAATTATGCCAAAATAGTTTGTTTTAATAAATCCAATCAATTTGTATAAATCCTAGCTAACATAGCTTTTTCCTATATCTGTTATATGGTATGTAGTAAGATAGAAAAGAAAGCATATGGTGTCTAGATACTTCGTTCTATCCCTTCCTCCGAAACTTTAAACCATTGCAGGCTAAGTGGTGTAATTCAACGCCGCACTAAAATGGCATCTAGCAAGTAAACATATAAGGCCGGTCGTGGCGCAGTGGGACAGCGTCTAACTGTAACGTGATCAGTTGTGGGTTCGATCTTCACTCGGGGGAGTGATTATATTTAATTTATTTTCACTTCCTCGCTCTAAGTAAGACAAAGTGCGGCGTTGAGTTCCACCACTCAACACGCAATGTCTCAAATTTGGTGGAAAGTGAAGTACGGAGTGTCTTGGCACTGGGTACTTTCTGTCTACCCTACTACGCGGGCTAAAAGCGTGAAGCTAAAAAAAAAAGTAAATATATTCAAAGCTCAGTTACAGGTAATCAATGGGAACTGAATAATTTCATAAAACAGTTAAAGCAATAACCGTTTGTGTGTGTCGAAATAATAATCATTATCATGTCAACATCGCTGCTATTATCATTATATTTAAGTCATAATTTCGTAAACTGTTCATATTGAAATGTGTGAACGAAAGGATTGAGTAAAGTGCAGTGAAACAACGTCTAACTAAAACGCTATCGATTGTGGTGTGCGATTCCCACTCGGGGAAATGATTATATTTAAAATTACTTTCATACTCTATTCTGGTAAGATACGGCGCGGCGTTAAGTTCCCCCATTCAACACGCAATGTCTCGAATTCAGTGGAAAACGGAGTACGGGGTATCTTGACAGTGGGTACTTCCTATTTATTTTGCGAAATGAAAGTGTGAAGCTAAAAAAATATTGCACAAAAATAAATTTCAATATACACAAGTGTTGTAGAGTCTATCATAGAAAATATATAAGTTGAAGTAAAAACAGTCATTTCTATAGCGAGTGAGGTTTTGACCGCATTTTCCAATGTCGTATCGTATCGTATCGTCAGCCAATTGCAGTCCACTGCTGGACATAGGCCTCCCCAAGTTTGCGCCAAACATCCCGGTCCTCCGCAACCCTCATCCAGCCCGCTCCGGCAACCTTGCGTATGTCGTCAGTCCAGCGGGCCAGAGGGCGTCCTACACTACGTTTGCCAAGACGCGGTCTCCACTCCAGGACTCGTCTGCTCCAACGGCCATCGGTCCTGCGACAGACGTGACCGGCCCATTGCCACTTCAGCTTACTGATTTTGCGAGCTACGTCGGTTACTTTAGTTCTCTCACGGATAACCTCATTCCTGATTTTATCCTTGAGAGAGACCCCGAGCATAGCTCGCTCCATAGCTCGCTGAGCGACTTTAAATCTGTGGACCAGCCCTACTGTCAGTGTCCACGTCTCGGCAGCGTATGTCATTACAGGTAGGATTTTTATTTTCCAATGTCACAGCTCATAAACCACTTGCAGGGTATATTGTTGAGGTTTTTATAGGAAGAATATAGTTTTTATTATTATTTATACGTTGAGAGAAGACACTTATGTATGTCAATATATATTGTCATTATTTACTTATTAAATGTTTTTAAAGTGTTATCCAAACCAAGTATTAGATTTTTTTAAAAAACAATATAAAAATTTGTACGCAGCGGTATTTGAACCCGCACCTCTTGGAAACCAGAGCCAGAGCGGTTGGTTTGTTATTCACTTATTTAGGAGGACATACAGACAGACGTTTTTATTTCGTGTCTCACTACATTTTAAATTTTATAAGTCGCGTACTATTTTTCTTATAGTTACTAAACTTTTAAAATTAATCTCCAAGTAGATAGTAATCCCAAAATCAGGTTAATATTAATATTTTTGCGTAATGCTGTTCGTATGATAATCTTCTTTCCATTTTATCTTGCATAATATTGAATAAAAAATATATTATATTACATACACTTCTTATAATCCCCCGTTAAACTAAAACAAGATGTCAGAAATAGCGTTACGTGTTACAATTATATGACGTTTCTTTATATGTTTCAAAGTGAAACTGGAAATATAAAATGTTTATAATTTAAATATATTAATCTATAAATGTATAATATATATTTTTAAATGCTATTCAAATATTTGTTATCACTATAATTCTTATGGAAATGAGACGTTGTGGCGCAGTCTGATGTTGTCTGGCAGTGAACGCGATCGGTTTCGGGTTCGATTCTCGCTCGGTGAAATATATGAAATTTATTTTTATTTCTCCGCTCTGGTAGAAAGGGCGCGACGTTGAGTTTGCCTTTTGAACTGGTGATGTTTCCATTTCGAGCGAACTTGACGGAGTGTCTTGACACTAGGTTGTAGCTTCTTGAAGGTTTACTTCTTGAATCTCTACGCTCGTGATAAAATATCTAGGCAGTTTGTAACCAAGTTCAAAATACATATTTCGACATCTTTTTCACATATTAAAACATTTTACCAAATTTTCAATTCAAATAATTAATTATAATGTATGTTATTATTTGATTATTTGGGCTTAAACGCGTTTTTAAATTTTACTCGGAAATATTAATTGGCCAATAAAGTTATTTCCTACAATTTTGTTTTAATGTCGATTTTAAGACGTAACGCTCAAGTTTTGTAATAATAAAATCAGATCTTAAATTTATTGTGAAAGGCATAATATTAAATAACAGTAGGTAATGTGTTACTGACCTAGCATCGTTGCCTACTTTGTATATCAATCCACCCGTTACTAAGCGGTGCATTATAGTGTTAATGGTACTAAATAGATCCTCGGTTATATTATACGTATCAATATCTCTTAGTAAAAAAATATTTTTGTACATTGTATTATGTAAGCGGTTATTTGTGAATTTATTAATGTCGCGTTTTTATTTTTTTTAGATTTGTGTGTATTAAATAACTTGAGGCCGGTCGTGGCGCAGTGAGACAGCAGTAAACGCAATTGGTTGTGCGTTTGATCCCCACTCGGGGGGAGTGATTTAAATTATTTTCACTTCCTCGCTCTGGTAAAGACAAGGAGCGGCGTTGAGTTCCACCGCTTAACACGCAATATCTCAAATTCGGTGGAAAGCAAAGTACGGAGTGTGTTGACACTAGGTACTTTCTGTCTACCCTGCTATGCGGGATAAAAGCGTGAAGCTAAAAAAATAAACTTTTATTGAGTAATTTTTAGAGATTTTCTTATTTATTATTATGTATGTGTGAGGGGACGGGGTAGAATACAATTCCTGGGTAGGTCCCATAAGAGGCGGTTATCCTCCGACTGCCTCGCGGAATCTATCATGCTGAAACGATCCGCCAAATATGTTTGTCTACTATTTTTAAAGTGTTATTCCACACTTAGGATTAGAAAACACAAATTTAGCATTTATTTATAATTTATATAGAGAACCAAAGCAGAATGCTATTATTTTTATGAAAATCATGAAAATAAACACACACACTACCATTGGTTTGACATACACGTTTATATCAAGTGACACACACGTTGATAAAGCAACGCGTTGTCAACGCTTCAACGTGACATTTCGTACTGATTATTCAACAATACGTTAATTGTATGCATTAAATAAAGTCAATAGGATATGTTTTCTTATATCAGCGATGTTATTAACGTCAGTTATATTTTTAATTGAAATTATGGTTGCACTTCGATCGTCTCTCGATGCATAATCAGATTACACTGGCGCCCCTTGAGGCCGGCCTGAACAAGCTCGGTTTCACGCGTAGTTCGTTTACGCGCTGTGGAGGTCGGACGCCTGGTGTTGCATACAGTATTATGTGACAAATTCTTTGATAGATTTACAATGAGAATAGTTGTAGTATATATATATATATATATATATATATATATATATATATATATATATATATATATATATATATATATATATATATCTTTTTAATTGTCTTTGTTAAGTATTGCAGATTTTCTTCATTATTTTTTATCTTCACGCTTTTATCCCGCATAGCAGGGTAGATAGAAAGTACCTAGTGTCAAGACACTCCATACTTCGCTTTCCACCGAATCCGAGACATTGCGTGCTAAGTGGTGGACCTCAACGCCGCTATTTGTCTTTACCAGAGCGAGGAAGTGAAAATAATTTAAATATAATAACTCCCCCGAGTGGAGATCGAACCCGCAACCGATCGCGTTTACAGTCAAACGCTATCACTCTGCGCCACAACTGGCCTTCATTATTAGCTGATTAAGAAAAAGTTTTTATTCTATACAAATAAATAAGATTGAAATGTTTGCTTGTAATATTATAAAAGCCACTTTTTACTAAATGCATATGTATGTATAGACATTACATCCTACCTAAATTACATTTTTTTTTCAATTTCTGTCTGCATGACTCTTTTGTTTTGTCTTAATGTATATCTGTTTCTTCTGGATAATCTTTGGAACAGCTAGGCCGATTTTGATGAAACTGTTGCTGGTATAATAAGGAGTAACTTGGGCTACTTTTATTATAGATTTATAAAATAAAGATCTAGGGACGCTTTATACTATTATATGCGAACGAAGCGGGCACAACTAATTATATATATATATATATATATATATACATATATATACATATATACATATATACATATATATATATATATATATATATATATATATATATATATATATATATATATATATATATATATATATCTCCTTCCGTAAGAACAGAATATTAAAAACACAACTGCATACTACGAGTTGCATATAACCTTTACATACGTTTTGAACTCGTATGAACACTGTCGTATTGGATCGTGACACCAGACTACACGCTTTGTTTTAATTCCACGAATATAATTATTACTTCGGATTTTTATTATTTCGGAAGTTCCGTTTACATTCCATGGTTTAGAATTCAACAACTTTACCCACTTATACGTGAATTAACAATTAAAAATGTTGGCATATATTTTAAATGACAAACTAACAAATACATATTTTTTTTTATTTTCGAATACCAAAATATACTCGATTAATCCGTTTCAATCTTATTTTAAATTTCATTTAAAATGTATAAAAAATTGGGAAAATCAAAGATATAGATCTATATATATATATATATATATATATATATATATATATGTATATATATATATATATATATATATATATATATATATATATATATAATACATGAGTGGTCTGAAAGTGCTATAGTTTAAAACATCATGCTTTTTATCTTTATTATTATATGTTAGATAACTTGTGACTTTTTACGATTTTTATTGTAATAAAGCCATAATATAGCGGTTATTAGGAATATAGTTACTGTGGATATATGTATGTACATTCAAAGTAGAAATTGTTTCAGGTTCATTATTTGTATTAATATAACTTTTTTTTAATTATATCTTATATTTCTTGGGAATTTCTGTTCTTAAAAAGATAATCGCGTAAAGGAGTTAAATACAATGATTGATATTTATATACTTTTTTTTTTCACAATTTTATGAGGAAAAGCGTACAGATTCTATACGATTAAATAAAATTAGATTGTCTATCTGTATATTGAGATAACCGCTTTTACTAAATGCAAATGTGTGTATAACATAATAACATCTTTTTACAATTTTGTCTATGCAGATAGACAAAAATTGTAAAAGATGTTATTATGTTTCAACAAATCTCTGGAACGTCTGGCTTAGGTTAGTTTAGGTTAAACTTTACACAGACAAAGTAATATAATAAACTAATAAATTTTATGTAAAGAAAAAAAATCAGCCTTAGAAAACGTAAAGGCAAAATTCATTACATAAATGTCTTGTAAAAATATCCCATACAGTAAGTTAACGAAACTCGAACGTTATCACTTGATGGTTACAACTTGCCCAGCTTCCACTGCACACAACCCGTCGCGCAGGTTTTTCAATGAAGAATGTCGATTCGTTAGCCGGTATTGGCTGCGCCGGCTAAAATTTATTTGCGGCTTTGCTCTTTCAATTTAAGTATGTACTCCTTAAGAAAAACCTCTACTGTATATTTTTTCTATAAACATGTCTGTCTGTAGGTATATATAATAATACATACAGATTTTGATTGTGTTTTGTATTAAAAGTTAAAAGATTTTTTTTAAAGTTTGCTTAAGTGATTAATCAGAAAAATATTTCTTAAAAATATATAAAAATTAAAGCATTAGTGGAATTCGAACCCGTACCTTTAGTCTCCAGACAATTGTTATTATTAATTAAATCTTTGATTTTCGCAATTTTTTCTCTTTTTAATTAAATTATTTTTAACGGAGTAATCCGTGGTCACAGATTCCCAAAGGTTCCCAAATATGTATTTTTGAATACCAAAATATACTCTATTAATCCGTTTAAAATAGTTTCATGTAAAAAGAGTAAAAATAAATTTATTTAAAATTATTATTATTTGTTATTATTAAGTATTTTCAATTTGTAGATGTTTTCTCTTATTTTTTTGTTATATTTCAGAAAATATTAAAATGATGAATCAGTTGTAATTCCTAAACTGACAAATACTGAGAAGTATTATAGTCTAGACTAGCTATTTAAAATTTAAATTTTTGTTACATTATTTTTAAAATATATGTACCTAGTAGTAAGTCAAATTAATTGTTTTGAATTCCTTTCCTTTTTGATGAAGCTTCCATTATCTTTGGTGTAGTCTAAAATTTCCCGAGGCCGGTCGTGGCACAGTGGGACAACGTCTGATTGTTAACGCGATCGGTTGTGTGTTCAATCTCCACTCGGTAAATTATAATCAGTTTCTGGCTCTGATAAGATAAATGAGGCTTTAATTTCCGCCACACATTATGCAATGTTTGGAATTCGACGGAAAGTGGATTACGTAGTGTCTTCACCAGAAGAAAACCGTGAAGCTAAAAAAAAATAAAAAATTTGATACAAAATATAGTAAACACTAAGTGTCTCCTCCCTAAAAGTACAACAGGCTTCTATTATTTTGACCTTTTCTTATTTTATAACAATATTCGTAAAACAGAAAATAAGTGTGTAGTATTTACGCTTTATCCCGCATATCAAGGTCCTAGCTCCATTAATTGTTTTCCGCTTTAAATCAAGACATTGCGCATTGAATGGCGAACTCAATGCCGCTCTCTGTCTTACCAAAGCGGTGAAATGAAAATAAATTTTAAATATAATCGTCCAAATAGGAATCGAACCCACAACTGATCGCGTTTACATTCAAATACTGTCCCACTGCGCCACTAGAGCCTCAATGTACATATTTAGAAGTGTCTTAACTTATTCGGTTTTCCATAACGATATATACTACTTTCTTTCTTACATACAATTTCTTGTTTACATAAAAATATGGCTTAAGCTGGAAGCTTTATTTTACTTCATGTTCCATAATATGTTGTATACTACCTTTTTATATGAGAAACCATTTTCACCGTGGATTATGTAATTTTGTTCATTTTAATATAAGGAAGTCAATTTCTAATTAATTTAAGTTTTTAATTTTTTTTTTACTTAAGGGCAATTGATATTCATTTAGTAATAACAGTTCAATAACAGGTAAGACAAAGGACGGCGTTCAGTTCCGTCACTTAACACGCGCTATCTTGAATTACGCTGATATGCGGTAAAGGCTTTAAGAAATATTAATTTATAGAATAATTGATAATATATATATCAAGTGGTTAGTGGTTTTATAATATATTTTATATTTCACGAAGTGTCTTGACACTAGATCTCTCTGTTCCTACTCTACAGGAGTAAGTGTAGGAGTAAGTGTAACGCTACTGGCTTTATTATTGACAACATAATATGCTTTTCTGAATGTAGTAGAGTACTTGTATGTATTATATCAGTAAATACATAACGCTTGGATGAAATATATTTAAATTTGCGTATAAAAAACTTGTTACTAGCTGATTTATCACTTAAGCGGATTAATTATTTGGCCTTTGATTTATACTAAATATTGAATAAACTTCTTGTTATGAATGTATCTGGTTGTAAACGCGTTGACTGCGCATCTAGTTTCCTCTGGAAAGGATGATTTTATTTATTTAAATTATTTTAAAAGAAAGCGCGGCGTTAAGTTCCGACACACAACACTCAATGTCTAGAATTCGGTGGAAAGCGGAGTACGCAGTGTCTTATGATCTGTTTACCTTGCTATGTGGGAAAAAACAATCCATTTCCCACTAATTATAGGGTAAGGAAAAACTCTAGGTAAAATTCTGCTACATGACGTCTAAAATTGGAAGGTCAAGTGAAGAACAGAGAGTTTTGACACTATATTTATACTTACGCTGCTATGATGAAAAAACGTATGTATGAACTTATTAAGAACTTTTCTTTACATACATTTTTTACTTATAAATGTTATTTCAACCAACAGCCCTCGCGTCCACCATGTCATATTGGGACATGACGATTTCGCTATTGTTCCTACCTCACCTAAAGATGTCCTTGAGTTTTCCATTAAAAGCGCCATTCTAGATGACTTGCCTTTAATCATGAAATTCCAGACAATGCTCGTGTCAAATTATATAGTACTTGAATAAAATGACGTAGAACGATTGCACTAAAACGTAACATGAAGGGGTATATCTGATCGTTTCCTTTAAAATATACTTCTCAATTGACTAAATTTTTATGACGACGTTTTGAACAAAATTAGAATTTTATTTAATAAGATCTTTGATATTCGCGATTTCTACATACTTTAAATTAAACTATATTGAATTTTACAATAGTCCGTGGTCACAGGTAGTGACTACTATCCTCCCGTCCGCCCGTGACCACCACGGACTAATGTCGTTTCCAATACCAAAATATACACGATTAATCCGTTTAAAATAATTTCAGTTAAAATAGAATGTTATTGTTGTAAGTACAAACGATGCATGATTTGCTGTGCTTTCAATTGTTATATGTAAAAATGTTGACTTATAATCCAAGGTACTAAACGATTTTATAAGCCGCATGCGCCTTAGTTCTAATCCGTACAAGCCGACGCACGCATATATATATATATATATATATATAAATTTATCATGTATCTATCCTTAGCAATTCTTTCCATTGACTTTTACATTGCGTTCCCATAGACGGTAATGATCTATGGTGACCTCTTAGAAAACCCATGGTCTCAGTAATCTTGATTGATTAATGTTTCTATTTATTCCGTATAGTATTGTTCGCTACTCACGTGTCCGTTTAAATACTGCGAGCTCAAAAGGAGGCTTTGTACGGTATCGTCAAATCTACATACATACTCGCATGTATTGCATTTGTTTGATTCATGTTTTGGAAAAAGGTTATATTCAATTATATAAAAAAATATTTTTTTTGTTTTATAGTTTTTTTTCTTTGGGTCGTGTAATAATTTTCTTTATAGGTGTATCTTTTTTGTAACGTTTTACAGTTTTACACCGATTTTCACTTCTTGAAAAAAGTTCATGAAAGAAAAAATCAATGAAGAAATAATCACTTCTTGTCCCGGCCTTATTGTAGAGGCCGGTCGTGGCGCAGTGGGACAGTGTCTGAATGTAAACACGATCGGTTGTGGGTTCAATAACCACTCTGGGGAGTGATTATATTTTAATTATTTTCACTTTTTCGCTCTGGTAAGACAAAGTGTGGCGTTGAGTTCCACTATTCAACACACAATATCTCGAATTCGGCAGAAAACTAAGTATGAAGTGTCTTGACACTGGTATTTTCTGTCTTGTTGTCCGATTTATTGAAAAATAACATTAACTTAAATACTTTTATAGAATTTCATGTTTCTTTTAGTCTTCTTTAGATTAACTGAATCAGATGTCTAGCTCGTGTCCAATTTGTACTGTGCTCCGACTTCCGAATCGCATGTGATTGTGTCGTCTAGACTTTAACCATCTACATTAATTAGGCTTATCGCCATACTTATTTATCGATATAAAATGTATACTTATCAAAATATGTATTATTAATTATTTATTTAATTTCCCGTACTTATGTGTTATCTTTTGTTTCACGCTTTTATCCCGCATAGCAGGGTAGACAGAAAGTACCTAGTGTCAAGACGCTGTTTACTTCGCTTTCCGCCGAACTCAACGCCGTACTTTAAATCAAAGCGAAGAATTGAAATAACTTAAAAACAATCAGTCCTCCGAGTGGGAATCGAACCCACAACCGATCGTGTTTACAGTCAAACGCTGTCACACTGCGCTACGACCGGCCTCATCGTAATAATATGTTATCGAAATATGACTTCTATTAATTATGATAGGGAAATATAATACCTGACGTAGAAGCCCTAAAATGTAGGCTTCTTTATTCGTATTTATAATCTTGTTTGTATAGGAACATTCTCGTTTCTTTTTTATGTTAATTTTTGAAGTGTTTATTATGATTTATATATATATATATATATATATATATATATATATATATATATATATATATATATATATGTAAAAGACATTACATAAATTAAGTCCGTAACGATGGACTTGTCTCTAGAAGAGATTTCTTCCAGCTAATCTCTGGAAGTTGTTTTCTATTTTTATTTTAAAATGTCTATATTGGCGTGAAAGTACAATATGATTATTTTATTTTTACAATAACATACTTACAATAATTTCTTATAGACTAAAAAAACGTCTTTCTAAAACATAGCTACTATATTAAAAAGCATATTTTACCTTAACTGAGTATTATTATTAATAAAACACATACTGTTCATTGAATTTTATATTGTCAAAGAAAACAATAGTCAGTTAAGTAAAAAACCTTTGGAAGTGGGAGATGGCATAATAGGGTGAAAATATAAAAAGGAGAATATAAACATTACAAATTAAAAAATATATACACATTAGTAAATACATATCTTTAAATAAACAACATATAAAATACCTGAACATATATACCTATAACCTGAATATATATAAATAAATAAATATAATAGAAGTGGTATATAGTTATTTTAACAATATAATTAGAATTCGTTCGGAAATCTTAACGATATTTCATATAATAATTTCAAATTTAATATTTTTTAACTCTATAGTGTACAAACCTAATGTGGTTAATAACTTATACCTGAATTAGTATTTAAAAAAAAACAGGAGAATCAACAATGAAGGGAACCCATGACCTTTATCTCCAATCACCAGACCAACAGGCCAATCAACACATTAGCACTTCCGTCTTAGGTACTAAATGTTCAATGTCGAGGTCCCTGCAAACTTTGGCTCGTCACGGTCGTCGTTTGTATGCAAACTACTTTCAAGCTAGGAAAACTATTCTGTTACAATATACCAACGTTACATTATATTGTGGATTGTCATATAAAGATTTCACTGAATTATCCGTATTTGGAACTTAAAGATCATATTAAAATGTATTTTACAATGATTTAGTTAGTATAATTTGTATCGACTATGATATTGTTTAATATTTTCAGACCATTGTTTAATTGTTTTATTTTGTCATATGTAATTTTGTTCAGGTTTTTATTCCGTATTGCAGAGAAGTACCTAGTTTTAAGACATACCGTACTGCGCTTGCTGCCAAGATATAGACATTGCGTGTGGATTGACGGAGTTCAATGTCGCGCTGTGTCTTACTAGAGCATTACAGAATTAAATAATTTACATACATTCATTCCCACGAATTGGAATCGAAACCACAATCGATCGCTCTTATAGTCGGACGCTGTCCCACTGCGCCACGACCGATCTCGTGCACCTATATAAATATGACATATTTTTGTTTTTTTTTTATTGAATATTTAAAATTAAGTAAAAGTAAACAAAATAATAACATGAAAAGGCATATGGTAATGTAAAGCTCAGCTATTTGATCTTGAGAGATTATCGTAAACATACAAAAGGAGCGGCAAAAGAACAACTCCGAACGTTTCAAAAGCCGACGTTCAGAGAATAGTAATTTACAAAACGCGCAGTTGTTGAGAAGAAATCTTGAATTCTTGCTAATACAATGAAAATTCATAGTGGTCGGTATCCTATTTCTTTTGATTTTGTTCTTGACCTGTTCCACTTTTTATATTATTGATTTTGAATATTTATAATAAAATTAATAGTGAATGAGATTATTTTGAAATAGCGGCCTTAAAGTGTATTTAATTATCATTATTATTGTATTTTTTCAGCTTCACACTTTTATCACGCATAGCAGGCTGTTAAGACATACCGTACTTTGCTTTCCACCAAATTTGAGACATTGCGTGTTGAGTGGTGGAGTTCAACGCCGCACTTTCTTACCAGAGCGCGGAAGTGAAAATCATTTAAATAGAAGTGATTATCACGAGTGGCAACCGAGCCTACAACCGATCGCGTTGTGGGTTCGGTTTCAACACTGCGCCACGACCGGCCTCAAAATAAAGTAGTATAAGCTAGTTATAATGTTGTTTGTTGATGGTGGTTGTTGATTTTTAGAAAAATTATTTCATCAAAACCGATACAGACAGTTGAAACTGGGAATATGGGAACTGGGAACTGAAATTTTTTGGAAAAAGACTAGCTTCACGCTGTTTTCCTTGCAGGGTGCTCAGAGACAACGGTGCTAAACGCTACGGTCCCTGCTTACCTCTTCGATACTGTGTTTTCGAAGGTCTCACCCGACCTCTCGTACCACTCACATTTGCTTCATAAATCTTTCTTACCATTCTTTCATCACTCATTCCATCAACGTGCCCAAACTGTGGTTTAACACATGACTACTTTTTGATTAACAAATATCTAAAGTGTATATTTTTGATTGTATCATATTGTACGCTTTAATATATAATAAGTAAGTATAAGTAAGTAAGTAAGTAATTTGTCGTAAAGCGTTAAATGGATCACGGTGAAAAGTGCTAACCATCCACTTCACAGTAAATTCTCTCTCTGGTCAAATTATGTGCACGCGATCTTATATTGAGTATTTTGTGGAGAATCCACGCCATTGCATTGATTATTGTTCTGTTCGACATTGAAGAACAATTTCTCTCGCATACATTTGCATGTTGTTAATTAACTATTTTCAATTATTCGTTTAGTATAAAATCGTGGTAGGGTGACCTGATTAGCGACTTTCTTCAGGTGTAATATAATATATATATATATATATATATATATATATATATATATATATATATATATATATATATATATATATATATATTTAAATTTTTATAATATCAGCTATATGCAAGTGAAAGTCACATCAAAATCAATCCGCGTTTCCAGAAATTAGTCGGAACAAACAAGACAGATAGTTAAATTATTAAATAAATAGCATTTTGGTATGTCTTCTTATGCATTTAATAAGAAGCGATTGTTTTAATATTAACAAACAGACACTCCAATTTTATTTTTAGTATAGATATTTGTAAAGTAAAGATTTTCTAAACAAACCTATATAATAAGAGAAGCTTTTCTAACATTCACCGTGTGGATGCCAGACTTTCCGTTGCAGGGAGCTCTAAGTAATGCCTGGGACTCGCAACTCAAGCGTATAGTTAATGGGGCCTATTAAAATATGTATTAACACTATCCAAGATCTAGATACATAATCGACTTTTAGACTGTATTGTTAAGAAAATTATTAATTGTATTATAATTAATCTGAATAAACTTTTGATCAATGTGATAAAATAATCTTATTACCCCCAAGGAATGATTATATCTAAAAATATTTTTATATGCTCGTTCCGTTAAGACAGATTGCGGCGTTCAGTTCCGCCTCTCAACACGCAATGTCTCGATTTCGGCTGAAAGCGAAATACGGTGTGTCTTGACATTAGGTACTTCCTGCTCTACCTACTGCTAAAAAATTACCTTCAGACATATTGCAAAGTGACGGCTAACACATTTCTCCACAGCACGTTTATCATCACGTGCCAGCTAATATGTATTCGCTACCTGCGGCACGCGTAGTCCAGTAAGCCGTATCAATTATTTATAAATAATCCTGTCTACACGAGATACGACGCTACTGTAACGCTTCTAATAGTTAATTTATTCTGTAAAATACCGCAATGTATATAAGAACACATATAGACACGTTTCACAATAAAAACTACTTGGTAGGTCCGTTGACGCGTAAAATAAGCGTTGTCTTGGCAACATAATTACTTAAATATAATTTCAAATATATTACAGAAGCTATTGTTATGGATTTTGGGCTTATCTTTACATAAGATATGTAAATGTTAACATTACAAGTTTTAAATTAAAAAAGTAAAACAAGTCTTTCTAAATGAAACTATTTTAAACGGATTTATATATATTTTGGTATTCGAAAATACATTTTTCAAAACCCGACGCTAAATCAGTCTACCTGTGACCACGGATTGCTGAAAAGAGTTCAATTGGTCTGAGTTTTGGACAATGTATTTTCAAATAAAAAAATATACGCAATTAATCCGTTCAAAATAGTTTCATTAAAAATGTGTAAAAATCACGAATTATCGATTAAAGAAAGTCTGTATTAAAGTTTTTTTAATACTATACCGAATTGATATAATTGTATTTAAGATTATATATATATATATATATATATATATATATATATATATATATATATGTGTGTGTATATATATATATATATATATGTGTATATATATATATATATATATATATAGTTATAAGTGTTTAGTTGAACATTCTTGGCAACTCCAAACTGAGTTAAAGAAGAGCAAGCTGATTTTAAATGAAAATATTTTAAACAGATTAATCAGGTATATTTTGGTAAGTAGACTCCCTGTGACAACGGACTACTGTAAAATGTTTGAAACATTAGGTATCCAAAAATGTATTTACGAATACCAAAATATACGCTATTAATGCGTACAAAATAGTTTTATTTAAAATGTGTAAACATTGCGAAAATCAAAGATCTTATTTAGAGCAAGCTGGTCATCCCTTTTGCCAAGTAACAAATTTCATATAGGTACATACAATATGTATTCAGTACAAGCGTAACCTTGCCAACTGTAAATATTTTGATGCGCAATGATCCAGTTTATATAACAATTCAGACTGAAGAGATGTTAGATAGTTTAGATTTTTGACTAAGTGCTACTTAGTCAAAAATCTAAACTACTCTAAACTAGATTTTTATCACAGAGCTACTGCTCTGTGATAAAAATCTAAGACAAACCTTAGGGGGTTCTTTTCCCGTATTATATAGATTATAAATATTTGTTGAGTTTGTCTGTTGATTTATTTATTTATATATGAATTTAAAGTTACATAATTTAATTTTTATTGTAAAAATTATAGTTATCGTAACACATATCTATTTTTTCTTTTTTAACGCTTCGATTAATTTTGTATGAAAAGTTCAAAAAAATTATTAAGTAATCCAATATATTTTTAGTTATCCAATTGAATAAATTAAAAGCCGTGCTAATGCGAGTACATGCACACACACACATAATTTAAACGGTAGTCACATGGTGTCATGGAGTGGCCTCGAACGACCCGCCTGTAACTAATCGCCGCCTCAATGGAATCTGTACCGCGCATAGCCTTGCCTATAATATGTTTTTAAGCATTCATTGCAAAAACGTGCCCATATTACTATACCTATATTTGTAATCTTAATTGATTTCAATGGCTCTTTATGTATTCTATTGGAAATTATTATTTTTTTAATTTATTGATGTTAGAAATAAGAAAAAAAATTATGAATAACATAGATAATATAATATGTTATTTGAATAAATAAATAGAAAATGAACAAAAAAACGCTTTTCACGCTTTATCCAGCATAATATGAAGACACTTCGTTAATTGCTAACGCCGCGTTTCGTATTACAGAAGGGGCGAAATGATTTTTTTTTTTAAATTTAAATCATTTGATTCCCCGAATTAGAATCCAATCCAGTCCAACGTCAATCAGACGTTGTCCTACTGCGCCACGATAGCTTCTAAAATGAATAGATTTCTAATAAAAAATTTTGAGAATGTGGTAGTTCATGTTTTTTTTTTAATTTCTGTATAAATATATATTATAAAGTACTTTGCAATAATGATTTTCCATCATTTTCTTTTAATTCCCTTTTTGCTCTTATTTATAATTTTAACTGGGTTAGTAGAATTAACATCACTATTTGACTAATGAATTGGAGAAACATTTACAGGTCTTTCTATGTAAATATTATTTTACGTGGATTTTATTCTAAAAATATTTGTATGGCAATCTCCGTTAAGCATATCTTATGCATCCATTTATCCATTTATTTTAAACAGAACAAAATTTTAATTTCATATAGTATATGAAAGATATATAGAATTCATTAACACTTGTTCTATTATTTACATTCTGAGACAATGTTGATAGCGTTATCTGATGTTCATAAAAAATGTTTTTTTTAGCTTCACACCTTTATCCCGCATAGCAGGATTGACACAAAGTACCTAGTGTCAAGACACGTCGCACTTCGCTTTCCGCTGAATTCGAGACATTGCGAGCTAAGTGAAGGAGCTCAACGCCGCACTTTGTCTTACCAGAGTGAGGAAGTGAAAATAATTTGAATATAATCACTCCCCCGAATGGGAATCGAACCCAAAACCGATATCGTTTACATTCAGACGCTGTCCCATTGCGTCACAGCCGGCCTCATAGTAACTGGGGATGTACTTTATTTTGGAACTAAAATACTGACCCACTGACTGAGGGTGCCAGTTTGCTAACCCTTTGCTTATAGCATATGTAGCTAGTGTCAGACACGAATTACTGCTTGCTACGCCTTTAACGGAAAGTATATTAATGTACAGAAATGAATTATTTTTCTTTTTTAGCTCCACGCTGTAACCCTGACAGGGTAGTCAGAGATAATGGAGCGGTCTCCCTGCCTCTCATACTATTCACCTTTGCTTCATATATCTTTCTTACCTACCATTCTTTCATCAGTCATCCTCTCGACGTGCTCAAACCACCTGAGCCCGATCTTCTTTATTCTTACTGTGACATTCTCACTTAAGCCTGCCATTCTGCATATCTCCTCGCTGCATATACGGTCAGCTAAACTTATCTGTTTTTAATATTAAATTATCGTAGAAAATATGCAAACAATTCAAATAATGACAATTAAAATTTCCATCTTGGTTACAAAAGATTAACATATACTTGTTTACTGTTTATTAAGCAAAACATGTATGGCGGAAACTATAGGACATGGTTATAAACACATTTTATGATACGTTGAAATTATATGGAAAATGCAAGATGAGTCGTTATAAGCCTTGGTCTTAAGGAATATTAATATTGCCCTAACATTTATTATTGAGAGAAGGTTTTCTTTACCTTACTGAATTGAATAGTGTAAATACAATTGTTCTGGATTTCCACTACTGATAACTATAAATATCTCTAAAAAATTGATTTAAGCGATTATTGCCTAATAAACGTTAATTTTTTAATATAGTTTTCTTAGTGTTATTACTAAATATTTTTTTCTAATATCTAGATTCTCTACCGAAATAATATATATTTGTATAGATATTTCCTCATCCCGTGAATATTTATATCCAATGATCTATAAAGACAATGTATCCTGTGATCCTCGCCCACATAATGTCTTATTGTTATGTAAAACGTATATTTTTTTTGTGGCAGTTAGTAAACCAACATTAGCCATGTGATATCGTAGCCTTTAACGCATCAACGCACCCACCGAGCAATCATCGAATTCGATTCGCTTCGTCAATCCACGGAATTTATGTTCAACTAATTTAATTTATTTTGACTAAACAAATAATATTAATTGAAAATTACTTGCTAACGTCTCCCTTGATATCAGAATAGAGATATATATCAAATTCGCCTATTATAATGATATCATGGTGATAATAGATAGATTAGTTAGATTAGTTAATTATAACGCGGCGTTAAGTTCTGCCACTTGACGCGCAATTTTAATAAAATGATCATCCATTTGATTAATTCCACTATGTGGTGTATGAAATATATTCATATTAATTTCTCTCTACACAACAATATCATTTTTGCATGTTAATTTACTTCGTGATAATGAAAAAATTAATAATTAAAAAATAAATAAATTATGCTAATAATCATAATACGGATCTATACTTCTTCTTTTGAAATTTGAGGCCATCGTGTCTCAGTGGACTGTGTAAATGTAAGCGCAATTGGTTGTTGGTTCGATTTTCACGCGAAAGAGTGATTACATTTGAAATTTATTATTTTCTTATCACCAGAGCGACTGACTAGTAGGACTAAAGGCGGCGTTGAGTTCCAACTGCCACTCAACACGCATTGTCTCGAATTCGAGCGAATTGAATAACACTAAGTGTCTTGACACTATGCTTTCCCTGCCATGCGAGATAGAGCGTTACACAGTAGACAAAATAATTTAAATTCTTTCATCGCATATTTGAAGACCATTTGAATATAAACTTGCCCTTTCTATAATAAATACTCTTGCTGTATTTTGGTGTTTCACACCGGACGGCGGTCGGTGTGAATGACTTGTACATAAAAAACATAAACAAATGATTACGTCACTATGGGCTCGCTATTACCGAGCGACGAATAACGTTGTCATAGTTTGGCAAACGTTTGGGCGTGATGACTTCTTCAGGTTTTTTTGTATGCATTTTGTTTTTTTTTATTACTTGGCTATGTAGGATTGGCTGGTTTTGTTTTTGGTTTAGACTGATAGGCAGTTTGTCGTGGTTTTGAATATTTGGGTGACATAAGTGTCGTGACATTGTTAATTAATTATTTAATCGCATTTATTTAATTGTTAATTTCAGTCTATATATATATATATATATATATATATATATATATATATATATATATATATATATATATAATAAATTAAATACTCTATTATTATAATATTTTATGTTAGTAAATGAAAATCTTGCATCTTTTATTTATAGTTTTGTTTTTGGCATGTCCTGATAAGTCGATGGTTCTAGGTTCTAACTTTACTCTTAACTATTCGGGTGAAAATCATTAGTGGCGTGTCAGTGGTAAAACCTGATATGTTTCTTTTATATAATAATTAATTGTTTAATTAATTTTATATAGAATTAATCTACCTTATATAATTATTCTAGTATTATATTTTTGTCATCGAAAGTCTTTTACTTAAGTATGTTTCAATTATTTCTAGATTATCATTTAATTTGTGTAATCTAAATGATAATTTATTGAGTTTCTAATTAATATTTATTTAAGTCAATACTTAAAAAATTAATATTAATTATCTAATTAGCAGTTATTTTAATTTGCGTTTTTTTAGCGAATTTAACTCTTTTACCTTGTTATCGGTCTTTTACAATGCTCCATATTTATATGAATATTATTTTTTGTTAATTTCAATTTTTGCGGTACATTTTGTTGGTTATTTAAAGAAACAAGTCGCATATCCATCATCCACTGAATATTAGAAACCGAACGTCTCAACTTTAACATACATATTATGTACCTATTTACATAGATACAGAATGACCATGACATGGTTTCAATTTTGACATTGCGTGTTGAATGGTGGAACTCAACGCCGCGCTTTGTTTTACTAGAGCAAGAATATGATAATACATTTTAAAATACTATTTATTGTCGCCCAAGTGGGAAGCGAACCTACAATCGATCGCGTTTCCAGTCACGCGCTGTCTCACTGCGCCATTACCGGCCTCAATTTTTTATATTAAGTTTTTTCTTATATTACAATTTTAACATTATGATAGCAGTATATTTATGTTCACAATCAAATATATCTATTAACTTTACTAGATATTTGAAGCTGTGATACAATAAGGGCTCAGTTAGCCAGAAGGCAAAAAAAACCTAGTGCCTCGGTTCTCCACTTTCCATCCAAATAAAAACCATTGCTTGTTGAGTGTCGTAACTCTTTTACAAATATTTATACATAGCTAAGAAAAGGGAAAATTAAAAAATAATATTAAACCTTGCCGCCAGTATATTTACATAGAGTAATTTAACTCAGCCGGTCCGCATATAAACACACCTGCCGACACCCGTCCGTTATCGTCTACAACTTAACGCGAATACTTCGTTGCACTAAATATTTGGAATGACGGCCTTGATTCGGTTTTACAAATAAATTAATGTTTAAATGATAATTATGGAATTTTAATTACTTTGCGACTTTTAATTGTGAGTTTTTTTTTGTGTCTACTTACAAATATTTATATTTTTATTTAGCATGAAATTAAGGTGACTGAAAGTGTTAAAATTCCCATTTTAAAAAAAAAATTGACTTGCTTCTATCAGGTATGACAAATTGAGGAATTAATACTTCGGGACGTAAAATAGTTGTTTATTTGTTGGTCATAGCGATTGGTGTAAAAAGATCTAATAATGTATATATATATATATATATATATATATATATGTATTTTTATATATATATATGTATGTATGTGTGTGTGTTATTCATGTATGTTACATTTTCGTACCTATATTATTGAAAAACTCCATCAAAATCCTTCAGCAGCTCACAAACTTTCACATTCACAATATTAGCAGGATTTTCATAATATATATAATTTATTTAATTTAGCAAAGAGCAAACCTATACCGTTTACAAAGTAGCGTTAAGTTGTAAAATGTAACATTTTATTGAAACATTGTTGCCTCTATTACCAACCGGTAAACGTTATTGACACAAGCCGTAATATTATTGTTATTATGCTTATAAATTTTCGTTTTATCGCATCGGATCCTACAACGTGTGCAAAATATAAGTGGTACAGCTTTGCTTAATATGAAGTGAAACTGTGAATGTTCTATACACACACACGCACATATATATATATATATATATATATATATATATATATATATGTATGTATATACCGTAGATAAGGTTGCAAGTACCTGAATTATCAGATGTGTGAATTATATTTACCTCGAGAATATATATTTACCCATATAAGAAGCTGTGGAAAGTGGAGAAGAAAGTAGGCCTGATTTAGTCTACCTTCTAGCAAAATTAATAAAATCCCTCAAATGAATACTTACACCTATTTATATGGCTGTACATATCTAAGTATCGTAAATTATTTATCAGGTGACACGTCAAGATTAATAACCATAATCATAATCGGAATTTTATCAATAATTTAGTCTAGAAAATATCCGATATAATAAGTAACTTCCTTAGAGATTGCATGAACGAGGACAATTTAGTGAGCACTGTGGGTGGAAGCGGGATTGTAGGTAAGGAAATAAACCCGGTCAAGGGCGAGCTGCTTGGCACGCTAAGGGTTTCTGTGTAACAAAAACACGCCTACTTCCTATGTAAATAGGTGTAACTAGATTTGTTTTAGAATCTAAGAAAGAAAATTAAATAACCTGTAAGTAAATAAAGTAGTTTTTATTTATTGAAGTGCTTCGAGCAAAATTAGCTATTTTTATATTTATTATGTTGTGCTCGGATCTTGGACGCTTGTAAATTTTTAGATTTTTTAAAATCAAAACTGCGGCAGTGTTTCCAGGTCGTTACGACATAAACACCTTCAAAAAGCGCGCTTATTCCCATCTTAAAGGCCGGCAACGCTCCTGTAGCTCCCCTGGTGTTACACGGGGCCGTGGGCGGTGGTGATCACTTACCATCACGTGACCCGCACGCTCGTTTGCCTTGCTTGTCATATAAAAAAAAATTCGTGGCGTTGAGTTGTCATATAACACGTAATGTCTCAATTTAGAGAGGAAAGCAGTCAACAAGTAAATCGGACAGTCAAAAGTCTTGGCGTTAGTTGGCTCTGCTTACCGTTTTATAACTTCTGCGGGATAAAGCATGAAGCTGAAGCGCTGATATTGTAATATAAAAATGAGCTAAAGATACAAGTGCACCTGAAGTGTTAAATTAAATAATTATGACATCGCGTGCTTCACTGAATACATTAATATTATTTCAAAACTCCCTCATACACGCGGTAATTACCGCTTTTAACGCTTTCATCGGAGTAAAATAAAAAACAAAGCTATATATATGTATAGCTTATATTGCCTATATATATAGGTAATAGCAGAACTAAGTTCGGCATTACGGCATGCAAAAAAAAAAACAAGAGGTTAAAAAAAACATAAAAACTGCAATAGACAAACGTTATTTTTCTCTATTATTGATACTTGATATGGTAAAGAAATTCTCAGCAAAAGATAACATCGATGGAACCAGACAGGTGTTTATGTATTAACTCGTATAACGTGTCCGTAATAGATATTGGCTGTGTTCGTCGCGTAGGTTTCAGGCGCCATGTACGCCCTCGCAAATTACGTGAATTGCGTCAGTATCACGTCTTGGCCAACGGCCCTATGGAATTTGAAATTGTGAAGCTTACCAAGCCTTCGGATAATTTTTGGTATCCAATATTTTAATTCATGTTTTGTTTAGATTCATTATCGTGGCCTATCGTGGCTCAGTGGGATAGCGTATTACTGTAAATGCGTTCGGTTGTGAGTTTGATTCTCACTCGGGGGTATGAGTATATTTAAAATTATTTTCATTCTCTTGCTCTATTAATGTAAAGCGAGGCGTTGAGTTCCGCCACACAACACGCAATGTCTTGAATTCGGCTGAAAGTGTAGTGGGGAGTGTCTTAACACTAGGTACTAACTGTCTACCCTGCTATGTAGGATAAAAGCTTTAAGCTAAATAAAAAAATCACGCTTTACGCCTAGCAGATTAATCAGATAGAACAGTACAGTCCCTGCATGCTTCGTCCACAGTCATTAACCTCTGTATACATACTGTCCTCCTGGTGGGGGGCTATCATGCTTTTTAGGTGATCTTTCTCCCGTATTTTTCATCAATGGATATTGTATTCTCGTTCTAAATGGTTTCGATCATTTTTTATTAATATAATATTATTTAAGCGTTAATTGATGTCTGAGAGTTGGGCTTTTAGGATATTTTTTTGTATTATCATCCATCTACTTATTTAACGTGGATTTAATTTAGTTGTTTGGTTAGTTTCTGCTAAGTTCTAGGTGAAGAAAAATAATAAGTTTTCTCAATAAAAGATAATTACTATATTTATATATCTTAGTATTCATTGATATTGATTTTATATTTAAATTTATTTGTCAGTATTAAGTAACAATAATTTAAAGTAATTCCTTAATTTTAATACACACACATATATATATATATATATATATATATATATATATATATATATATATATATATATATATATATATATATATTGTTATAAAAAAATCACCTTTTTCCTGAAAATACCAAACACTCACCGATAATTACAATTCATAATGGTTATTGATGAAACATTTTCAATATAATTAGACTTGGCTATGAGCAATTCGATATATCAATTAGATATAACTGGCAGGATGTGAACCAGTTCGTTATCTGTCCCTATATAACATAACGAACTAATTATCATAAACTCCTATAAAGGTTAAAGGCCTTCATACATAAAATTCAGTTTATATTTACATATATAGTAAAATATGGAGAATCATGATTTATTTTATAGCAATTGTCCTTTTCTTTTTACATTGTACGATTGTACAATTATAATAATCGATTTAAACGGAAGTCTTAGTTTATATAGATATATTTCTACCTAATATATAACCTGAAAATATCAAGCGAACAGTGTTTCATAATAATATAATTACCAATAACTTGACCGGTGGCTCTAAAAACTTGCATATTCTTTAATAATACATCCGTTGTTTTTCCACAAATTGTACATTTACGGAAACCAAAGAGGAAGACGGCGAATCGCTTCCCTCCACGCCGTTTTTTTTTGCTCAATACAACACAGTGGCATATAATTGTTTTTTAATTGCAAGTAAGTGCACGCACCACTCGAGCCTGTCCCGTCGTTCATATTCAATGTGGGCATTTGTGTTTTATATATGACTATTATCATTCTTTCGTCAAACGTAGTGGGTGAAAAGGAAGTTGCGTCAGATGGTACCTCTGGCTGCCTTTCGTCTCTCTCATAAATAATATACGCCCATACACAAGCTATGCACCAATAAGGCTATGACATGGCAAATTGAAAGGCTGTTGTAAATTTTCAAAATTTATACGAAAATATTTGAAGTAAAGTTAAATTATTAGCGCATCTCAAATTGGTAGTCGCCACTTGCCATCACTATTCGCAATATCTATTGCTCCAGATGTTTTTGAGCATAACCCACTGGGCGTCCGTCCAAATACCTCAGCTACGGATTTTCGTGAATGCCTACTCGCCATACGACACGTGTCATCGGCAAATTTCTAGTTTACTTCTGCGCTTTGATGTACTTGTGTGTTATATAGCGGTAATATGTATTTTTTTTTTACATATTTACTACATTTGACAGGTTATATACTCTGGAATGTTAAAAGTCGTTATTAGCACCGTTTATTTAAAAAAAAATATTGGGTAGGCAAAACCCCATGCTTTTGCTTTCTAATCTCTCAAATATTCGCCCTCAGACTTTTTCTAGCCACTTCATAATGACGATCTTTAGTTCTCATATCTTTATTAGCTTGATTTTTTTCTATAAGGAAATATGCATCCACATTTATGCCCCTGAACGTTGTAAATAATAGGATATTCTCATGCTTTTCAATACAGTCTTCCCAGGACTATTCCCTCCGGTTATTAACAAAGGGCTCGAAATTGGACCATTATATTCGGGTCGTTAAAATGAGATCAAGTGGTCTGTCAATTAATTGTACTGCTTTTTATAAAATAATATTTTTATTTGTATTAGCTTATTGTTTTTAATTCTGAAAACGGAAACGAAAAGCGATATTTACTCATATATTTGTTATCTTCAGTCTAGTTAGACGGAGCGTTGGGATGTGTCTCCCAAAATGCAATTCAAGTGGCTATGAAAGTAGAATGGAAAACATCACTTGTTAAAACATTTGTTTTTTTTAGCAGAGTAGACAGGTTACTGTACCTGTCTACTCTGCTAAAGTGTTAAAACACTCCGCACTTCGCTTTCTTCCGAATTGGAGACATAGCGTGTTGGGTGGTGGAACTCAACGCTACACTTTGTCTTCTCAGACCAGGAAGTGAAAGTAATTTAAATATAATCACTCCCCCGAGTGGGAATCAAACCAAACAATCGATTGCATTTACAGTCAGACGCTAGACCCTTGCTTCGACGACCGACCCTTGGTCGCGTATTAAAAAAAAATAAAAACCTTTTAAAAACCGTCTAAGCCCTCAAGTTAATTCAAGTCTGATTCTCTGATACACTCTGATTCTCGTCTGTAAGCGCAGGTGATTGTAGGTTCAATTCCCACTTGAGGAAATGACAATATACAACGTCTGAATTTCAGACTGAAAGTTTAGAGTGCAGCATCATGAGAATAGGTTCTCTCTGACTATACTAGCAATGCTGAAACAAGCGTGAAACTTAATAATTAATATAATTGCTTGAAACTTTACTTATGATGCATTTTTTTTTCTTTTCAGGTAAGTTATTCACCGCTCCTAAAAGACATTCCAATTTATACGGTAATTGTAAGTAATTTCTCTTCATACAATAAACAAACAAAAAGCGTTAAGTGAGACCGCACGAAGCAATGAGACGAAATGAACCCGACCGCACTCAAATGCATAACATATCTAATTATAAGCGTTCATTAGTATCGAAGGACATTTCAGACGCATCCACATTGACGCACGATGCAGTTCTGACACTTCACACGCTCGCCGAGGCGGTTTGTGGGACCGGTTGTTACTTGCAAACGCTAATGTTTCATTATATCTATTTGAATTTTGATGAATATCAACATTATTGGTTGTTTAATTTTTGTTTTTTTTTATTTTTCAAATTTAATTAATTTATTTTTATAAAAAAATAATTTAGTTGAATAAAAGAAGATATTACGAAAATAATGCCAGTAACAGTTTTTCGTTTATTTTAATTCTAGGTTTATAATAAGAATAATTCCATTTAAAATATTGAAAATTTACTATAGTTTTTTAGCCTTTTAGTAAACGTATAACTTTTAATAATATATAAGTAATCATAATTATATATCAAATAAGCGTACATTGTAGTGAATGGTTACTAATATTCTATACAAAAGTTTATATGAATGTATGTTTGTTAGTCTCTATAGCAAAAACTACTGAAAAGATACAGATTAAACTTTATAGTTGCATTGTTTATACATAAGAATAACACATAGGCTAGATTTATTAGGATTTTGACTAATTTAGTTACACGCTTCATATTTTGAACGTCCAACAATTTAGCATCAGTTTACTTAAGTCAATGCCTCAAACCTGAGAAGAAACGGCGCAAGAAACCTGTAACAAGAAACCTTTTAAATGCCATTTATTACAAAATAAGAGCTTTAGATATATATCGAATCAACTACCATTGTCTGCAGCCAAAGTTAAACACGACTGTGCCATTGGAGTATTTTATTATATTTGAATGTCTAAATGGTTTTGTATGTTTGTCTAAATATGAATATGAATGCGAGTTGTCGATATATCTATGTAGTTACGCAGCCACGGATCAGTGGGAACGTTATTTATAGCACATTATAAGCCCTTCGGCACGTCGGATGTCCATTCCTTGAGTTCTTTCTTAACGTATTTCGTAACGGACTTCTCTCTTGGTTAAAGTTTTTTATTAATAAGAAACGTTGTTACTTTTGTATTGTGTTTATGCTTTAATATAAATTAGCAAATTATAATTTTATTATTGATTATTAAGTTTTAAAGTGTTATTCCTCACTTAAGATTAAAAACATTTTTGAAAACCGCTCGTCTTTGACGGTATCCAAGAATCCGGGTTCGAATCCCGCTGCGTTCAAAATTCTTATACGTTTTTTTTTCAAAAATGAGTAACATATAACTATTCGAGATAAAGCGAAAAGTTAATTTTTTTAAATTAATTTTAATATTCATTATTTTTTTAAATAATTCGTGTTGGAGGTTTATTTGTTTGATTAAATGACTAAATATTTATTCTCTGTTATAGGATACTAACTACGCATATCTTGACTATTTTTCTGTCACGAATTTACCCTGATTGAAAGAACTGGAATATTTCTTTACTGATTTTTCATAGCGCCAATGACACTCATATAAAAATACAACTAATATTATATAATATTATCTATATAATATTAATATATCGTTATTTATAAAATAATCATTTTTTAACTAAAGAAGAAAACAAACATATAAATTATGTTATAAATTCATTGTGCTATCAATATATTCTAAATAGTTCTTCTTTATTCACGTCACACTTGTTACTTTCGTTGCAATTCTAGTGTAGAATAATTACTTGTGTAGTGTAGAAACAAGCAAAAAGTAGATAATAAAAGTATATATTGAAAAAAATTTGATATATATATATAAATTTTAAAGAGCGAAAATTATTGACGTCAAAAATAAGTTGTAACAAGCATGTAAAAGTTTCAACATAGCCCGATAAATACGTATGGCTTAATTGACTAGAGCGTTTAGACGATAGCCAAGAGTGCGGGTTCGAATCTCGCTTTATTATAATAATATTTAATAATTTATTAGCATTAGTAAAATAACACATTATTATATTACATGAAAGTGGTTTGAAAAAGAACAAATAAGAATTAGTTCCCTACTAACTATAATAGGAACAACCTATATATGTTCCTAAAAGATTTTTTCTTTACTTCTAATTGCAATAATGTTTAAGTTTGTTTTGGAAGTTAGAAGAAAATTAATAAAAATTTCATGTAAATAAAAGGCAATGACTGTTACGTTCTTGTTTTACAGGATAAACGTTTTAATTGTGTTTTCAAACGGTTAGATTTTTAGTGCAGCTATGGATGCAGTCGGGCTCAGAAAATCAGCTAATCTAATAGCCTCTGAGGCTTTAAAGCTAACGAACTAGAATAAACTCTAGGAGCGACTTTTGCTTGTTTTTTCGTCTAGCTAATAATAGCAGAAGCTCGTGCAGTACAAAAGGGATCCGCCTATGATTATTTAACGCGAGGGTTGAGAGTTCAAATATTAATTGGGTGTTTTTTGTAATTAGGGTTCCGCACTCAAAGGGAAAAATCGAGATTCTATTGCTAACATTTTGCTATCTGTCGATCTGTCCGTCTGTCACCAGGCTGTATCTTATAAACCGTGAAGGATATTTGAAATTTGAAAGTGTTTCTGTTGCCCCTATAGCAACAAGAACTAAAAAATGTAATAAAATAAATATATAACGTTTACGTCTGTTGTATGGAAGACCCATACACAAAAACGTAAAGGTTTTTGATGTTTTTTTACTCGATATTAATAACGGCAACCGGTAGACGCTTGAAACAATGACAGGATTTTAAGTTATATATTTATAATTAAAATAAAACAAATATTTTAGAGCTTCTTAATACAATGGATATGATTTTTTTATTGTTTTTATGAATAATGATACAGAATCTCTTGCGTGAGTCTAATTTACACGGGGTCGCTTTTTTAGGCTTGTTTTGACTAGAAGTCTTTTCAATAGGCAGACTGTGTTTTACAAAAACAAATTCTAAATATATATTTTTTGATGTTTATTATATTAACATCATATACATTTTATACAGATTTTTTTTATTCATATAACCTTTACACTTTTACTTTACTTTTTTTTGTGTTTTTAAGTTTTTTTTCTTGTATGTAGTAGTGCAAGTTTCGGAATTAAGTACATGTTAAGTTAGCCTATACGTGTGGTGTATAGTGTATTATACCATATTACTATGTTGGTTTTCTAAAGATAAATAAATAAATAATAAAAAAAACAACATTTTTTTACAGTTAAATTTCAAATATACAGCATTAGGTAGTTCACAAAACGCAAACTTCCACCAGAAGTTTGTTATTAAATGAAATCAATTTAGACAATCGTTCATTCAATTCAACAATCAATATAAATGCTCTCAAATCAGTCAATACAAAGATTGTTTATTCTATTTGTTCACAATACACACATAAAGACAAAGCAAACATAAACAAAACACAACGAGATATCTCCTTTTATACATACGAATCTTAGATTCTTAACATTATGATAAATAACTTTCTAGAAATATTTATTAGATTATTTATTTGTTATACTAGCTGTGCCAAAGATTTCGTCGGTGTGAAATTAAACGTGTCTGGATCTTTATTTTATAATTAGGCCAAGTTACTCTTTATTATATCTGCCAGTTGAAAATTCCATCGATATCGGTCTAGACGTTCTAGAGTTTAGCCGAAACAAACAGATAAATAGACAATAATTCTAGAAAATGTTTATATATATATATATATATATATATATATATATATATGCACTATATATTTATTATGTATATATCCGTTATATTTTAATATTACAAACAGAAACAGGCACAGACGTTTTAGTTGGCGCTCCGTTCTCTCCGACTACCCCGCAAGGAATAAAGCGTAAAGCTAAAAAAAACACAATTTTACTTATTTGTACATATAACTTATAAAAAATTACTTTAAAAATTGAACGAAAATACGCTTGTAATTATTTTTTAGTTTTAATTCGTCGTATATTTTCTAATTTCAAGACTGTTCAACAATTTTCTTCCGCATTTGACTGTCTTAATATTATTTAAATAAGATCATTCCCCCGAGCAGGAAAGGAACGTATCTATTCAATTTTTATTAATGAACTTCTAACTGACTTTTTCATTCTTTTTTTACAAAAAAATATTAATTGCATTTTTGTTTATTTTCACGCTATTATCCCATATAGCAGGGTAAACGGGAAGTACCTTGTGTGCACATACTCCGTACTCCGCTTTTCACCGAACTCGAGACATCACGTGTTGAGTGGCGGAACTCGACGTCACGGTATGTGTCACCAGAGCAGGGAAATGGAAATAGTTTACCTATATTTTAATTAACTAAAAATAACTTAGCAGCAGGCTATTATTTCACAAAGAAGGTGTTTTAACTATCACTTGAGCCAAGACGCAAATATCTATTAGAAGTTTGTAATCGCCCTTATCGTTTCCATCTTGATCACAGATAAGCCAATTGATTCGTTTTTATCAGAAAATTGTATTAATTGAAACAATTTTTTTTTTATTTTATTACGTACTTTTTAGTTAACTTTTTTTTATAGCTTCACGCTTTTATCCCGCATTGCAATGTAGACATAAAGTACCTAGGTACTTTATGTCTACACTGCAATGAGTGTCGAGCAAGGAGTGTTGTGACACTAGTGTCACGACACTCCTTGCTCCCCTATTCACCGAACTTGAGACACCGCGAGTTTGTCTCCCCAGAACTACAAAGTGAAAATAATTTGAATTTGTGAATGAGAATCGAACCCACAACTAATATAGCCTTTATAACCAAACGCTATCACACTGCCATATCTTTAACTATAGTTAATTTATAGTATTAATTAAATTATTAATTTATCAAATATATGCGTTTGTTTGTTTTATGATATGTAGATATAAAAGACCATAATGGCGCCGTCACTTCTATCTATTCTCATTCGGGAGAATGATTATAGTTAAAAAAGGTCTTTTATTTCTCTGCTCTTGTAAGACAAAACGCGGTGTGAAAGCGTGTTGGTTGCCGACACGCTACGTCTAGATTGCGGAAGGAAATCAACGTAGTGTCTTGACACTCCGTTTTCTACTACTACACTACTATGCGTGAATTTATACAAAAATAAATATAATCATCATCAAGTTACTATATGTGTAACGACGCTCGCAATTTCAATAAGCGATACATTTTATAATTAATAAAGTTATTTTAATAGTAAACAGATTGTGTTTGTAAGTTCCATTCGCGTGTTAGTTTTATTAGTGATTGAGGCCGGCCAAGGCGCAGCGGGACAGCGTCCGACTGTAACGCAACCGGTTGTGGGTTCGAACCCCCCTAGGGGATGATTATATTTAAAATTATTTTCGCTTCCTCGCTCTGGTAAGATAAAGTGTGGCGTTGAGGTTCGCCACTCAACATGCAATGTCTCGAATTCGGTGGAAAGCGAAGTACGGAGTGTCTTAACACTAGGTACTTTCTGCCTACCCGGTATGCGGGATAAAAAGCGTGAAGCGAAAAAAAAAACATAAGTAAATAATTATGTAATTAATTTAGCGGGGTAGACATAATTCGAGACATTGCGTGTTGAGTGCTTTTATCGGAGACACGATAATTCGATTGGATAGAATCTTTTCTGTAAGACAAAATGCGGAGTTCGGTTGCGTTACTTCTCAAATAAAATCTCGAATTCAGATGAGAAACATAAAACGATTTGGTTTCTAGTACATAAAATACTGAATCCCTTTGTTCTCTTCCCAATTAATTAAAGTATAAAATTAAATTAGTCAAAAATTTCCAGACAGAGTAAATTCTAACTATTCCTTAATATAGATATAACCTAATATGGAGAGGTGTCGGAGACTAAAATTAATTATTCGGCTAGACTTTTGCTATTGGATTTGTGGTACCACGTTTAAATCTAGGCACCTGAAATAAGTAAAGGTTCAAATCTCATGCAGCAAAGTCTTTGCAAATTGATGGTGGTCGAGGCGCAGTGGGACTGCGTCTTACTGTAAACGGTTGCGGTATCGATTCCCACTCGGAAAAGTGGTTATATTTAAATTATTCGCACTTCCTCACTCTGGTAAGACAAAGTGCGTCGTTTAGGTTCGCCGCCACGCAATACGCAATGTCTTAAATCTGGAGAAAGTATGGAATGTTTTGATAATAGGTACTTTCTGTCTACCCTGCTTTGCTGGATAAAAGCATAGGTAAAAAATAATATTATCTATGCCCCATTATATAGCAGTATTCTATATTCTTTATATTTGAGTAAAAAGAATTAAAGTTTAATTTTGCAAAAGAAGACCTATTCACTTCGATACAAACCAAAAAAGTCAATATCAAAGTAGGTACGTAAATTTGTTTATTCGTATATTTTTCCAAAGTCAATAGACTTCCACCCCAAGCCGCTAAGTATAAGAGATATATAAAAATTGGAAGATATTCGCTTTACAGCGTGTAAAATCAATGGTCTAGAGGGTGAAAGGGGCTGTAAAAGTTTATATGGCGATCGTATTTTTATTTATGTACCTATACCAAAAGCTCTTGCCCTCGCTCTCCTCTGCGCTTTGCGACTGCTATTGTTTTTAGCAAATATATATATATATATATATATATATATATATATATATATATATATATATATATATTATGAGACGTAGAAAGTAAATATAAATGTATTTAAAATAAAAAAAATGTTTGTTCGTTTTTGTAGTAGCTTAACGCTATTGTCCCACATAGCAGGGCAGACAGAAAGTACCTAGTGTCAAGAAACTCCGTACTTCGCTTTCCACCAGGAAATCAATATAATTCAAATATAATCACTCCTCCGAGTGGGAATCGAACCCACAATCGATCCGACTAACCGTTGTCGGTTGTGGGTCACACGATGACACACTGTGACACGACCCGCAAAAAAATCTAGCCCTGTTATCCAAAATTTCTCCATTTTTTACTGCAACAGAGATTATTATATTTTTAGTGCAAATGTAGACGAAATTTTTGTTAGTTGAATCTGAACTGACTACTAACGTTATACGACGAAATTTTTTATTAAACGAAATTTTTGTCAGTTGAATCTGAACTGACTACTAACGTTATACCGACAATTGTACTGAAGTAACGTTTTATGACGGTATTGCTGCTAAAAATATGAAGTCGTCCCAATTCTATCATTAACTAAATTAACAACGCTTAAAATCACCGAATTCTTAAATATATTTACATTTTATATCTAAAATAGGTTTCAGTGTTAATTGAGCGCGTTCGCGTTTGTTCGTCTTTGATGTGAAATTAGAATTTTTAAATTAATATTATGTAATTTTCTCATGAAAATAAAAGATATTATTATGATTACTTAGAACGATCTTTATATAAAAAAACTTCCTATTATTGCAATGTGATTAATTAAATATATTTAATTACTTTTTTAATGATCTATTTGCCAGTCTTTTTAGACGTTTATTTAGTGAGATTTTAGAATGCGATTAAAAATTATGTTTATTATGTAAATAAACATGAATACCTCTAGTTTTATTATACATCAAGTTAAAATAATAATCCAATCCAATAATAATCCAATCCAATAATAATCCAATCTAAAAAGAAAATTATTAGCTCAATATAATTGACATCTTGGCAAGATTACCTTGACAATATTGTTGTGTGGTTGAATCTGGAAACACGTGCAAATTTTCAACCAATACAGACCATAAGAAATGAGCCAAAACAGAGTTACAAGATCGATATTAATTGATAAATACAAACTAATCACGGCGTTGAGTGCCGCGACTTTACACGCAGTGTCTCGAATTCGGTGAAAAGCGGAGTACGGAGTGTCTTGAACACCTAGTGTCCTTACCGTTACGCGAGATAAACGCGTGAGGATATATACATTGTATCATATATATCCATGTAGGATATAGTTTTAAATTATAACAAAACAAACAAGTAGGTTACATACATTCCGCCTCGAAATATTTTCAGTTTCCAAACTTTCTAGAGCGTTGATAATTTAGTTTGTTTGCTCTGAGATATGATCGTACGCAGCAAATTCCTTGCCGTGAACAGTAAATTTTAAATAGATTTCTTATCAACAAAGTCATCTTATCATAAACCATAAATATGATGTATACCTAAATTAAAAGTTAATATAAAATTATTTAGTTTCACTCTCAAAGCCATGACGTGCATATAACGTTGCCATTGTTATATAAAATTTGTTTTATCTGTATTTCTGTCTATAAAAAAAACAGCTTCATGCTTTTCCCTCATAGCAAGGTTCATTCAAAGACTATTAGTATCCAGACTTTCCGTGGAATGCTTTCCGTCCAAATTAGGTGATATTGTGTGTCGAATGGCTCAACAGAGCGAAGAAATGAAAATAAATTTTAAATACAATCATTCCTTCGAGTGGGAATCGAACCCACAACCAATCGGACGCTGTTCCACTGTGCCACGACGGCCTGTTAAACAATGTCAAAAATAGTTTAGTTGTAAAGTGGTTCTAATTAGTTAAACTAGATTCGAAAACTATATCTGTCTGTCACACGCCTGCCTGTAAACAGTTTGTTCTCAACAATAACAGATGTTATGTGTGCGGAACTCATTACCGCACCGCTTATGCAACAAGAGAAGCAAGCAAGCAAGCAATTACAGTAAAAAATTTAAGCAATATCCTCTCATATTATTATATTAACCGCTCTACAAATTCAAGTCGACGTGAGAATTTTTTTTTTTTTCATAACGAATTGTCGCAAGTTTCTTACATAACTGTGAGTTCCTGTATGGTTTTTTTATCTGTGTGACTTTTTAATTCTGTGGTATCAATTTTTTTTTTAATTTTTAGCATTGGACTAAGAATTTGATTGTATCCCGTTTTTAATTTAGATTAGGATATTATAAATATAATTAGTAACATATTAATCTGTATAGAAGAATGGACAAACATTGTTTAATATTTTTGAGACTTTGTTTCTGTGCAATTTTGTTATGAACCAGTTTTCATCCTAATTGCATTAGGCTAAAGGTATATGTCCACCGACATCAATGTGATCGCCCATTCAATGCTAATAGAATTAACCTAGAAAATATTTCGATGGCTAACTAATGGTACCGCCATCCGCAAAGGAATACATCAATCGATATTGAAACGGTTGGCCTTGGTACGATTTCTGGGACAGTTAGTCCAACCGGTCCGTCTTTAATAGATTCACCACTCCCACTGTCCATCACGTTGCGTGGTATGATAACGCGGCGGCTAGTTGCGGTGGTTAGCTCTATATATGTATATGTAGGTAGATTTTTGTTTAGAGAGAATTTCAAAATTGTTTTTTTTTTTCAATATTTATATTTTTGTAGTTTAGAAAATATTTAAAAAATATTTTTGTTTTTTTTTATTTTTTTCTTATATGATATTCTGCAGTGAAGTATGTGTAATTTTTTAATCTGTATACTACCCAGATTGAAGATAAATATGTCAATTGTTGTTTTATTTTGAAAAGAAAAATGTGTTTTTTTTTGCTTCTTTTGTTAATATTATATGTGCGTGCGTGCGTATCAGATATTTTATAAATAAAATATTTAATCCTTTTAATATTATTATTTTACGAGTTGTGCGACTTTGTTCACGTTGAATTCAACATCTATGGATTTTATAATAATAAAAATTGTCTATGTTTCTTCTTTATTATGTTAACTATTTGGCAGTAAAATTTTGGTCCAAATCCGTCCAGCCGTTCTAAAAGAGAAAAAAGGATAAAATAAATATTAAGCTTATATTTACTTAAAATTCTTTTACTATAATATTTTTCCTTTTTTATTTTGTGTAATTAAAATATATTTCAAGTATTTTTTTGTTGCGTAGCTTGTTTGTTATAGTTTGTATAGGAATCTGCAATGTCAGACAAGTAAAATTACCCTCAAACCATGACAAACAAAATATTGTTTTATTCTTAAAATGTATTAAATAAATAAAAATAAAAAGAGAATAGCGAGAACAAACAGATGGACAAACGTACAAATTTATTTAATAATTTTATTTTGATGTATGTACCGGATATGTACTTTGTAAAAAGGCGACATTTTAGTATTACAAACAGACAATCGCAAATATTATAACCATAGTTAATAATTAAGTAAATTCTAAATTAAAATAAATAAGCAAATTTAATATCGTACATAATGTAACTTAGCCGTAACTTAGTAAGAAATTAGATGCTTTTAGTTAAAAAATAGGTACGTTTAAACTGTATCAGAACAGTTAAAACGTACCTATTTTTTAACTTACTCGGTGAACTCAAGGCCGCTCTGGTAAGATAATGCCTTTTACCAGATTGGGAATCAAACCCACAAACATATGTATATATATATATAGTTAATTATAACAAGACGGCTTGTTACCAAAAATATACAGGCTAAAATTATACTAATGTTTTTAAAACCAATTATATCTAATGCCCATTAAGATCAAACAGCTTTTTGAAATAGATTAAGAATATTTTTAAATCTAGAAAATATTTAATGGTATCATTTTAAAATAACAACGACCCAAGACGTTGTTTAAAAACTTCCTTTTAAAAACATTTTGCCGTTCTTGGAAATTTGAAAAAAAAATGCTAATATATATATATATATATATATATATATATATATATATATATATATATATATATATGTATATATATATATGTATATATATATATATATATATATATATATATATTATAATTTTAGTATCTGTAATTAATATTATATTTATATTAGCTTCACATTTTATCGTGCATAGTAAGTTACTCAAATATAACCTAGTGTTAAGGCACTCCGTTAAATGCTCTCCGCTTGAAAGCTTGAAATTGAGACGCCTTGTCTTACAAAAGCGGAGAGATGAAAATATTTTTTTAAATATGATCATTCCGACGAGTGACAATCGAACCCGCAACCAATCGTGTTTACAGTCAAACACCTTCCCGCTGCACCACAAAGGTCCCAATTTTTATTTATTCCATATTTTAATATTATAATTATTTTATATTTTCTTTATTTACTTGTATCATTTATTAATAAACATAAATAAAGGAAAAGGAATAGGCTCTAGATAATTCGCGCCCATAAAAAGAGGTTTAGCCAATAAACGAGTACAAATTGCTTTGACAATAAACAAAATTTAATACACTTGCATATCCCGATCTATAGATTTAAGAAATTGTGTTAATGTAAATATAGACCTATTACCGATACAAATACGGTATAAAATTCCCTGTACAAATATAGATTCATGTTGCCTCGGACCAAGTGAATTCCATGCGTACGCGCAGAATATCTTCAGAAAGTGGAATGCGCGTCTATTACGGTAAGGTGGCGGAGATGCCGTCAGAATGGAAAATGGGCAACGGTATTATATGGGAGCGATTTGTTTCTCTTAAGTTTTTTCACCAAAATTATTGTGGTTTAATTTTTTTTTAAGATTGTTTTGGCCAACTTGCTAATGTTTTGACGATAACTAGCTATTTATTGGGTAATAAATAATACGATATCGGTTGTAGGTTCGTTTCCCATTCGGAGGTGTGGTTATATTTGAATTATTGTCATTTCGCTCTGGTAAGACAAACCTCGGCGTTGAGTTCCGCCACTCAACTCGCAACGTATCGAATTCTAAAGCTAAAAATAAAATGAGTAATAAGTACCTGTTATTTGTTATTGAAATTGGAATGGCAGATTCCAACAACCGATTAATTAAAGCAATCACGCTTTTGGATGTCGTCAATCATAGTCTCACTAAATCCAAATACATGTTACCGAGTCGAGACGCGATTCTGGGTCAGATTCTAATAGCATAGCAAATTTCTAGATTGCCTTTTTTTTTGAATGCTCGACGTATGGTATTCTGTCGTGTGCAATTTGTGTTTTACGATCCAAATTGCGCTTCAATCGCATATTTAATGGCCATTTGGAAGTCTTAAAATTTCAACGTTTGTAGAATACGGCACGCATTATATGTATATACACGTTTTGGTATATTTACGATAAGTTGTAAAATGGAATTGGAAAACGAAAACTTCACAGCAATAAAGCGATCTATAGACTGCCTCTCGCCTGCGATCTAAAGTAATTCACACACACAAAAAAAAAAACAGCATATCAGCGCCAATAAAGGAAGAAATATGTATGTATCTGTGGTATCAGGAGTTCCGCTTAATCAATTTGCAACGAAAATTACTCGCCGCAAAGATAATCCGCGCCAGACGCGGCGGAATGTGAGAGGACGACCGGCCATAATATAGCCCTTCTGTGTTCGCGCTGCTCGCCGTCAACCGTCTTCGTCTAAAATATTTAGCGAGATGCATAAAAACTGCACCAGAAACGGCGCCATGTTGAATGCCCGTATTTTTAGTTGGACAAGAATAGCTCCTCTTGGCTGTTGCCGGTGTATCTAAACACCTTTGTACGAATATTCTTAAAAGTGTCACAATATCCTCGTTGTTATATATAAAAAAAGGTTTGAACATTTTAACGCAAAGTTTATTTTTATTTTTTTTTACTTGAGAATAATTTTAATATTTGAAATTATATTTTTGGAAATCTGACGTTTTGAACACTTTACTTGTATTCCTTGGTCACAGGTAGACTGAGGTGGCATTCGTCCGTCAGTTGATACAAAAACTATCAAAATATACGCGTTTAATCCGTTTAAAATAGTTTCGTTTAAAATGTGTAACAATCGCGAAAATCAAAGATCTTATTATAATTTTAATATGTTTTGAATTAATTTATTTTAATCGCCCTTTTACTATTTGATAAACAGTCAGCAGTAAATTTTAATAATTATGCTTATGTCGACTAAATATTTCAATACTACGAATTCGAACTCGATACCTCCTTCTGAAATGAAATCACTATTACTAAGAAATATCTCGGCAAATTATCGTAAACTATAACTGCATTAAAATTTCTAAATTATACGCTCCAGTAAAACGTGATGTCTTTTTTATGTAAAACATAGATGTTAAGAAAATTGACACGAAGCTTTCGTCTACTATTCAAATAAAGGCAAGCCACAAAGTATTTTGCACATTCCTTGTATGAACAAAGCAGAATTCGAAGTATCCTCAGTGACTTTGGAATGCAACGAGGCGCATTCTCACTATGACATTGCAGTTTAACTGTAAAGATTCATATATCTTTAATACATCTCCGTAATCTTTTATCTCTCATTGTTTATTATATGTGAATTATAAAGGTTTTGATATTTGAAAATTAACTTGAGAAACGTAAGTTTGCATGTTACTAGGTATTGGATATTTTGTTATTGATTATGTGTTTTAATTTTGCCACTCTCGTAAGAAAAGGCGCGGCGTTGAGTACCGTAATAAATGGAACCTACAAAATTATTTGAGAAACTTGAAAATTACTTGAGAAACGTAAGTTTGGTTATTTCTAGTGTTGGATCTTGTGTTGACTATGAAGTTTTAATTTTGCCGCTCACATAATAAAAAGCGCGGCGTTAAGTTCTGAAAAATATGTTTATATGTCTAATGTACGCAATATGTCTAATTTATGCGGTAAATGAAGAACACGAAGTCTTGACATTAAGCATACAAAATACGAAGGAAATTTCAAAGAATGTACTCATAAAGACAATAAAACCAGTTTTAAAATTCTGCATTAAGATGTGAAATGCACAATTATTGCAATCTTATCTGAATAAACAATTGCCAAATCATTTGTAAATCTTAAGTAATTTTGTATCCGTTTTGTTTACCTAATTTTTCGTTTATTCATCATAAAAAAATGTTTATTTCTAAATAATCATTTTATTTTAAAATAACAAAGGAAATAACCTTTACAGAAATACATAATTTATTTTAGAAATTTACCAAGTGGTAATAAGGCCATCGTGGCACAGTGAAACAGCGTCTGACTGTAAACGCGATTGCTCGTGTTATTGGTTCGACATCTTAATGAGATTGATTATATTTAAATTATTTTCATTTCTTTGCTCTAATAAGAAAAGTGCGGCGTTGAGTTCCGCTACTTAACTAAGTTAAGGTTCTCTCTTACAACTCTTGTATGCGGAATGAAGCGTGAAGCTTAAATATGAAATAATTGAAAAATAACAAGTAATTTTGAAATAAATATATATTTTGTAGTAAAATTGATCTGAGACACGTCTGTGCCTCCACATAAATTTACAGCAACAATAGATGGCGAATATTTATGCGATTCGCCACTCGGATGGACCGCGGTATTATCGCCCTAGCGTCACAGCCATTGCTGTGGCCCGCAGCTATTGACGGCACGATCCGAAACCCCGTTATGCGGGGACCTAGGTTTTATTAGAATTTCCATACTTTACTTGTACTTAATGATGTAAATTATTGAAAATATTTTTATTTCAACAGTTAAATTGCAACTTCGGTTACAATTTTATTTATTTTATATTTTTATATTTTTAATAATGAAACTAAAGAACTAGCTAAAATATAAATATACAAACATACATGTACACACGCAATATACACACACACGCAAACACAGACATACATACATACATACATACATATATATATATATATATATATATATATATATATATATATATATATATTCATATGGAAAAACATACCGTCTATACAAATGATACAACAAACTATAAAAAGATTGCTGCAATCGAAGATAAGACTATCTTATAAGCCCGATAATTTCCTCTGATAAGCGAGTGCTTATAAATAGTGAGCTCTTTGTTATTTTATTTGAATAAAGTGTATAGGTAATAATAATAATTAAGTTTCATTATATTCTATATGAATTATATTTTTGAAGCTTTAGGGTTGTAGGTTCTAATTCAGGTGTTTTTAACGCACAGAGTATCGTACAACTTTACTATTTTGTAAAGTGTTATTCCACATTTAGAATTAAAAAAACACTTGAAAAACCGTCCAATCGTTTTGAACCCTAAACCATGCTTTCTACATAAAAAAATTTAAAACTACAGATGCTTACAACATAAATAAGTTGTAACAAACGTACAAGAATTTCAACGCAGTCGGTTGTAGCACACATGGCTTAGCGGTTAGAGAGACCGGTTTCCAAGAGGCGCGGGTTTGAATCCTGCTGCGTTCAAATTTTTTTTCTCTTCAAGCCCCAAAATTTGCTTTGGTTGGGATAGAGACCATCCTGATATTTAAATAATATGATTTTCTCACGCATTTACAACATGACGGATACCATTTAATCCTTAACACGCTTAATGCTATAATATAATTTAGTTGGCTGCGTGTGCGCTCGCGTGACATCGAGCACGTGCACATCTTTAAATCAATGAACTTATTAAAACCAATGGTCACGAAAACACTGTTTTAGTACGAACGTGGCTAGTTTATTATGTATGAGAGAACATTTTAACCAAAACAGCCGTTTTAAATTATAAGTAAATTGTTTAGGTTTTGTTACGTTTGTTTATACTTTTTAGTATATAAAAAAATCAGTTTCAGTTTTGTCTTCCTTGTGGAAAGAGCGTTGCTTTCCATCGAATTCAAAAATTTCGCGTGTTGAGTGGCAGAACTCAACACCGTATTTTGTCTCAAAAAAGCGAGAAGATGGAAATAATTTATAACACCTATATAAATATATGATATATACATATATAGATAAGAAATTTTCTAATGTAATACACCTTTGACTAAAATCGTGTAAACCACTTAAAATCAAATAAACGCCACGATCAAAATTGAAAATCTAAGGAAATTCGCGACCATAAAAGCAGCCAATAAAGTCAACGTACAATTTGTGATAGAATCAGTATTCCCGTATCGGGATAGAATATTACGGTAGTTAGCCGGGGTCAAAGGAAGCGAACGAAAGAGCTCAATTATGGTGATACCCCTGGAAACGTGCGCCCTCCACTCCGTTTTGGGTGTTAATGCAATATTGGATGAAGAAATGCTGTGGGAATATATATTTTCGTCTGCGCTTATACGTTCAATAGGTTGTTTTTATAATTTACATATTTTAAATTGAATAGAATCTATGGCTGGATGGATTTGAATTTCATTTCACGTGTCCGTATACTTCGTTTGCTTTACAAATGCCTTTTGTATGAATTTAATGTGTAGAGTAGATATGACAATAACTATATTTAGTATTCGCATTTACATATACGTTATGTTTTAGACTGACACTTGATATCTACTTGCCCAAAGATCTCCAAAGAAGAACTGTCGATATTCAAATAAGACGCTTTCCGCCAAGTTTGAAACATTACGTGTTGAGTAGCGGAACTCAACACCGCGCTTTGTCTTGCCACAGCAAGAAAATCGAAATAATTTAATAATAATCATTTCCCCGATTGGAAATCAAACCCACAACCGATCGCGTTTACTGTCAGACGCTGTCCCACTGCACCACGACAGGCGTCGGCCACCGCATTGATGAGATTGTGATATTTTTAGATGAATTAATAGTTATAAAATATTTGTTACAAAAACTGTATATGTACATATCTATTTTATTATTTAATTAGTACCAGGTAAGCAGCTTACACACTAAGTTCATATTTATTACGCTAATTATATCGCAAGACATTGCCAAAATATTTTAAATGTCAAGGTTTGTTGTTGCTATTACAAATTTCGTTTTAATAGCTATTTATATACTAATAATATTCTATCATAAACAACATAATAAATTATGTCGAGTTTCTCAATTGCTTCGTGTTTCTTACATATGAGATTATATTTTTTTTTCTCTCCCATGTACTAAATATGGGAAAAAAAGGATTTTTCACATAGGGTAGTCGGAGAGAACCTAGTTGCAAGACACTCGGTTGACAGTTTTCCACCCAAAATCAAGGCATTGTGTGTTGAGTGTTAAGTTAGTCTGTTGTCCACATTCCATCAATTCTAGAAACAACTAATTGTGTAGCGGAACACAACGCCGTGTTCTACAAAAGCGCCGTAGAAACTTGTCTTTTTTTTTTCATATATCTGTCCTTAACAGAACTGTACGCTTGGAAACCCTATCGTCTAAGATCATACATTTGACAACTGTGCCAATATTGATTCAATAATTTTAAATTTTATTATATATTTATATGTAATATTTTGTATGTTTTCATAATATTTTGTATGTATCATACAGATACTCCATAATCTTGTTTCGAGTGAAAATATAATTCTCAGATATATTTCCACCGCATCGTGATCGGACGCTGTGCTCTTGCAATCTTATCTTATCGCCTCCCCAGCCGTGACGTTCGCGCTTATGCATACTATTTGTTTGTATGTACACAGAAAATTCCTTACTTGTTTACAGTATTTCAACGATATGAATAAATGTGTTTTTTTGGTTGTTTAAATTTAAACACAAATAAAAAAATTGCAGCTTTCCATACCGGCTGCCTCGGTCAGTCATGGTCAACAATTAAATTTTCCTTTCAGGCCATGTCGGTCAGTCAGTGGTAACCGACCTTTAATATATTCACAATTAGTTATAAAAATTTACTTTTGTTAATAAAAATTTTGATTTTAAATATTAGAAGGTTTTTGAAAAAACAATTGCTTCAATTTTAGATAGAACCGTGATATTTGCTTGGACTTGATGGAAGGTATGCTGTCGGTCAGCAGTGACCGCGTTGGCGTTGAACGTGTTAAGGGTGGGTGAATATGTCACTAAGTTCTTGATACTTATATTACTTTATTTTTCATATATAGCAAGAGTATTTTTGATAGAAAAATTGAGGAATTTTGAAAAGTAGTCGTTACTATGTTTTTTTTTGAAAATGGTTCAGTGTTTTAACTTGCTACAGTCCGAACGTGCTAACTTTAGAACAAATCAAACGATGATATGTAGATGTTTATAGCGTAGCAAAGTTTCCTTACATTAAATAATAGATTGAAGCTTACGCAAAGCATACGAAGCCATCCTTACATAGTGGGACAGCATCTGACTGTAAACGCGATAGGTTCAATTCAATTCCCACTCAGGGAATGATAAATATTTAAAATTTATTTTTATTTCTCCGCTCTGGTAAGACAAAGCGCGGCGTATGGTTTCCTATTAACACACAATGTCGAGACATTAGGGACGGAGTGTCTCGACACCTCGTTGTCTGAAACTATCCTTCTATATTGGACTATGCGTGAATCTAAACACATTTGTATAGTGCATTGAGAAGACAAAATATGAAAACAAGCGTCATTATATATTTGAAACACCTTAGGCTATTATGATTGCAGTTTTTCACTTTCAATATTTTAACCTACTGACCTGTCCGCTTATCTACTTCAGTTAAAGTTCAAGTGATCTTCGTATCGGTGACACAGTAGTAGCAAGTAAGTCAAGTGGCTGTCCAAGTTAAAATTAAAAGAATTTTAGCCACATAAGCCATATATATATGTTTGGTGGGATATTGGCCATAATTTAATGCCATTGTGGGTTTGAATCCCATTTTCCTTCTTTTTCCCTCTCTGGTAATGACAAATAATTCAGATGAAAAGTAGAGCACAGTGCCCTGTAGGGCTTTAAAAAGAAGATGAGGACTTTCTCCTCAGGTTAGGTTTTATTATACGGCAAAGTGAAGAAGACAGTTTTTTGTACTAACCCTAAAAATGCATACAACCTGTTATCTCAATTTAAACAAATATGACACAATAATAGCGCACTGAGGACGTGTCTAACAGAGCGCGAGCGCAATGCTCGTGGATTGCATCACTTCACGGCAGTGGTGGACAAACATTTTTAATGGAAGACTAGAAATAAATTTCCAAATGAAAAATGTATCCCACTTCAAACTCTGCAACTTACCGACTGCCTGAAATTAACTACTACGCTATTAATACTAATTTCTTTTCTTATGCATCCATTATTCTGCCTAATTTTGATGCTTTTGGACCGAAAAAAGATAATTATCGTGAATCATGTACTATGTATTTTTAAAGACCAATTGCTCGATAAAATATTTTGAGATATTCTAATAAGTATTAGAGGAAACACATGAAGGAGTAAAAAATTATGATATTTTCATTTTCTAAAGATCATTTCATATTAAAGAAAACTTGACTTTATTATAGGTCTATGTTATTTAAATTGGCAACCTAAATTGGTGCACCTATCGATATCGTGAGATTCGTAGGCGTGGAATACTGTTACGATCCCACTTAACTGTGTGAATGTTTCGCAAGAGCTGGGTACCTGAGTGCCAGATTATTAATCACTTTTAGCTTCTTGGAGCCAACGCTGAGATCATTGGCACCGCTACGTTTATACGGCTTGCCTTTGAATATCGGATGATTTTAAACTATTAGACACACTGACTATTGTAAAGTATGGAAATTTGGAAAAAAGTTTTTTTTTTTTGGTAAATTTATATATGTCGGCGACTTATAATATATATTTATATCGGAATTTGAAAACTAAACGATACACTTTGTATGAATTTGAGCTTTATTTTTTTTTTGTCCTATACTGAGATGATTATTAAATAAAAATATTTATATGTTATGTGGCCGTCGTACGTTTAAATCTGCGGCTTTGTTAAACAAACCCGCTGAATATAAAGATGGTAGGAATGTCTGAAAATAACGGGACAAGTAAAATTTGAATCACTTTTAACAAAAATGACTCCAGTCTACACAGAATTGTATTTAATGTAGCAAACACTTTATTTTGCATTACAAATATATTAAATTAATAAGATTTTTTTTTATTAATTATAAAAACACTACGATACATACCGTACGTTGCTTAGGTAACGGCTATTTGACGCGTCAACAAGTCTACAAGTAATTGTGATAAACCATTTAAAACTCAGATAATAATACAATATTCATTTATCTTAATTTCAAGGATTTATTGGGCTTTATCTGTGCCTTGTATTAAGTCTAATGCCGCTATCTTTAAGTTGATAAATTAATTATTTTTAAACAAGTAAATTGATGTATGTTCATATTTCTAGGTTTTTATAACCTTACACGAGCTTTACTCCTTTCCCTTATAGCAGGTTGTCAAAATTAGATCCTTATGTTAAGACACTTCGCTGTCCATTTCCAAATCAATTCCTGCAAAGAAAATAAGTTAAATATAAACATTCAGAATACTCAGAAATACTAACTGTTACAGTCGGATCCAATCCTTCCATAAGATAATGAATAAATCTTTATGCCAAATTCATGATTATTTAAACTTTTAAAATAAAAGTATAGTATTTTAAATGTAACTATTTAACCGGATTAATCGCTTATATTTTGGTATTCGAAAATACATTTTTGGACACCTGACGTTTCGAACACTTTACAGTAGTCCGTGGTCACAGGTAGACGGTAGTCTACCTGTATTTTCGAATATAAAAATATACGCGATTAATCCGGTTAAATAGTTACATTTAAAATGCATAAAAATCGCGAAAATCAAAGATCTTATTAAAAGTATAGTATATATTAAATTAAATATTTGACTAATGAAATGATGTCGCCAATTAGAATGCAAATGTACTAATAATGTATCTAGTTATAATTGTGCCAACAACATTGATTACTTGTATTTTGTAAGCATCTATAACTGGTATTCACTTTTAGATCCGCTAAATCTAGTTTTTTTTCTACAGTCTAGTTTCTTTCTTTTTCTATCTAGGAATTTGGTGTAAGTGACACTTTTTAATAATTTGTCACGGTTTGTGTGTGTGTGTCTAGGTGTGTTATATTTAACATGAGGGACAATTAATCAAATATTGAATAATCCGTTCCAGCTATATTATCAATATAAGAAGATGATCAGGGTTTTAGAATATTGCGTACAAAAGAAAAATTACTCTTAAATCCTTAAACTTTCTGACGTTGGTAAAAAATAGAAACCTGATTAGAGAAACCACGTGGTGAAGAAAAGGTAACAATAGGGAGGATTAGAAGGAGCTGGAAGAGGCCTGCAAGTCAAGTGACACGCTGACTAAACAGAACTTCATTGAGAGATCAGCAAAAAATAAAACTGCTAATTAAACTACTTCGTATTAGGAATAAAGGCTTAATAGGAGGGATAGACAGCTTGGCCTCTACCATGAGAAGAGGTCGAGGGTTCCGACTAACTTGGAAATCACTAGAATGCATTTGCTTATAAAATAGTTTTACTTTTCATCCTGCACTCAAATTCACGTGTACTCAAGGTGTAACATAGCCCTGAGTATAAGCATTGAGTGATGTATCATACAGTTCTTTAATTTATTTAGAGAGTATATACTAGCGTAATTTAACGCCGCACTTCATCCAACCAACCCGAAGGTATCAAAAATTTAATAGTAAATATTATTATTTTTTTCAAGTGGAAATTAAATCCAAAATCGTCATATCTCGTTTTCTTTTAAAGTACATTTCAGTATTATTATTTTGTATTGCTTGTAATCGTTAAGCAGTTCTCAAAGAGTACATTGACACGCGCAAACTGATCAAACGTGATTTAGTCGGAAGTCGGGACTTGCTTCCTTTGTTTACAGATGCTAACCACCTTGTAAATAGATTAACGAGTGTTCAAGATACATGTATAGATATGATCTATTTATTCTATTTTTATTTATTTTCTCTACATACCTTTACGCTTTTATCCCGCACAGCAGGGTAGACAGAAAATACCTAGTGGCACGACGCTCCGTACTCCGCTTTTCGGAACTCAACGCCGCGCTGTATCTTACCAAAGCGTAGAAATAAAAATAATTTTAAATATAAATATTTACCGGTTGTGGGTTCGAATCGAACCCACAACCGATCATGTTTTCAGTCAGACTCTGTCCCACTGCGCCACTACCTGCCTCCTTATTTTATTCTCATTGACGTATAAGATTTATAGAAGAATATATTTTTCTTTATGTTTTCTATATTGAAATGGATATTTAATTCATTCTTTGTCTTGCGTTGTAACTTAAGATTGAAACATATATGTTTGTATTTTTATGTACTCGTATCTCGTATTATTACATTAATATACGCGTTGCCTAGGTAACGTATTTGTTACTTTATACAAAAATAATGTCAAACACAGCATAAGAGAGAGTGTGCAATATTCTTTTTATTGTTTAATTTGCTTCTAATGCATTAATATGAAAAGAATTTTGCTCTCTCCTCTATATAAATTTGGTATTATTTAAATTTAATATTTACTATTTTTAAAATGTTATTCCACACTTAGGATTAGAAAACATTTTTGTAAAAACGTCTAAAAATTTGAACGCAGCGGAATTCGAACTCGCGCCTCTTCGATGGTATATACCAAGAGGCGCGGGTTCAAATACCGCTACGTTTAAATTTTTATACGTTTTTTCAAAAATATCTTTTAACTTGTTTATAGTTTTCTTTTATTACAATTTTTTTATTATATCAATATAAAATATGTACGTTTTTGTTTGTACAATCACGTCTGACCGTCCTGGCCTTGCTGATTATATCTGTACTGAAGACGACGCCGCGCAACCACGACGATTATTTTGTAAGCCTGAGAATATTGTGTTTCAGTTTATTTCTTTATTTCTTTGTAGATTAAAAGATAGCTATTGTCTATTTTATTTTTTATATTACAATAGTTGTAGGTTGTAGGTTGTACAAATTTCATTCGAGGAAGTGTTTATAATTTAAAATTAAATTTTTGCACTCTTGTAAGACACACTGTGGTGTAGGGTTACGTCACGTATACGTGTAGCGAGCAAGGGCCGGAGATAAAGGAGTGTCCTATGACTAAATTCTTTTCACGTGTCATGCAAAATTGTATAGCTGCGTTAAAGTATTGGAAATGATAAAATTGTAAGCGGAAATGTTGTTCAAGCTGTGTAAATAAACGTCAGATTTATGTATACTTTAGCAAGTAACAAAAGAGCTTCCTCCTTCTAAATTGTATGTGTTTGATATATATATATATATATATATATATATATATATATATATATATATATATATATATATATATGATTGTTAAAAAAATTTTGTGTAATTATTACTATATATTTTTTTTTTAGCTTCACGCTTTTTATCCCGCATAGCAGAAATCAAGACATTGCGTGTTGAGTGGTAGAACTCAACGCCGCACTTTATCTTTACCAAAGGGAGGAAGTGAAAATAATTTAAATATGATCACTCCCCCGAGTGGGGATCGAAACCGCAACCGATCGCCTCACAGTCAGACGCTGTCCCACTGTGCATCGACCGGCCTTATCATCTCTAAATGAGTTGTTTAAATATGTTTTTCTTAGAAGCGAATAATAAAATTATTTAACAACTAAAACCGAGTTTGGCCGAGTCCTTACCGTTGTTATAAAGTGCATCTCAACTTGAGTGATCTCAGCGCACACTGACTTTTGTAGACTAAGGCCAAAAATATTATATAAAACATTTTTTATATGTATAGTTGACGTTATTGATGCTGGCTGTTGGTCGAATCCATTGTACCGAATTGATCATGTTTATAATATGATTATTTATAAGAGTTTCACAGGTCTGTTTAATAATCTAAATACAGCTTTATCATCCGCTAAATAGCAGAATGTCTTAATAAGCTGGAAATATAAAATCAAATAGCATTACTATTATAAGTAATTTATAATTTTTAATGCCTAATGTACAAGTAATTAATACATTAGGCCGGTCGTGGCGCAGTGGGACAGCGTCTGACTGTAAACGCGATCGGTTGTGGGTTCGATTCCCACTCGGGGCAGTGATTATATTTCAATTATTTCACTTCCTCGCTCTGGTAAAGACAAAGTGCGGCGTTGAGTTCCATCACTTAACACGCAATGTCTCGAATTCGGTGGAAAGCGAAGTACGGAGTGTCTTAACACTAGGTACTTTCTGTCTACCCTGCTAAGCGGGATAAAAAGCGTGAAGCTATACATTATAATAATGTAAAAAAATAACTTATACAAATATTTGATATCATTGATCTTTTTATACAGGTACATGACGTTAAAGGAACTAAATTTTATTGTATATATTTTTCTAAGCAAATTCATATTGGAATTTTTAAACGTTTTTTATAAACCAATACGTGATCGACATCGGCCTTCACTAACATAAGGAACTGAGTAAAACTAAATTTAGTAATGCCTTCGTTCTGTAATTTACACAATAACATGATAATGAAAACAAACATTCGTATGCATTGAAATATTCTTGTTTACTCCACGTAGTGTATAACATGTATGTGTTAAACTGAACTTCAGTTGATACACAGTCTACATCGAGATGAGATCTTCAAACGTTATGTAATATTTAAATTGGGTTTTTTTTATGTGTTTGTTCTAGCAATAATTTTAATGTTGTTAAATTAATTAATTTTTTTTTTTTTAGCTTCACGCTTTATCATTGGCAGAGTAGTCAGAGAGCTAAACTATAATATATATAAGCTTTTGTTTTTAATTCTATACATATTTTAAATTTTATTTGTTATCCTTAGCGTAGTAGTCAGAAAGAACGGAATGCCAAACGCTATCATCTCTGTATATCTTTTTCGCCTCGCCCACAGTCCTCTTTATGCATGCCCTTAGAGGTCATGCTTGTTACGTGACCTTCGTCCAGTGTCGTTGATACTATGTTTGTGAAGATCAAACGAGGTCTCTCCCCCGACCTCTCTCACCAGCCTTATCATAATAGTTGTACAAATAATTTTCCGCCGTTTTATTGTAGATGGCGCGGCAAGGAGTCTCCGTGAGCTTTCGCAGATGATAACCAGCTTAAAAATTAGTTTGGTCGTTCAAGAACAATATAACTTATTAATATTATTGATTTTATATCGGTAAAATATGACATTTATTAGTTGAAAATGTCTAAATTTGAGCCAAATAAGCGTCAATTGTAGCAAATATTAGTTTACTTGTTTAATTTAGAGAAATCTGCTGCTGATTGGTTGGTGGTGATTACTCGTAGAAGCTAGGTGGGTGCTTGAGTGAGAACAGTCGTGAGTGATGTCAAAGTTTAAAAACGATGATTTCGACGTAGAAGACAAAGATCGCAATGGAAGGCAAAATAATTACGAGGGTGCTGAATTGGTGGGAGATTTATCTCAAATACAAAAAGAATGTTTCATAAACCAGGAAATTGGGTCCGTACGAATTAAAGCCGAAAGATATTGAACGCCGATTATGTTTAAGTGAACTTTTAGCTAGACATAAAAACAAGGGTCTTTTACATCGTATCGTAACTGGAGATGGGAAATGGTTACATTATGATAATCCAAAAAGAAGACAAGCATGGAGATTACCTGACCACCCGTCAACAACTTTAGCAAAACTGAATATTCACGGAAAGAAACTCATGCTATGTAATTGGTGGTATCAGCTAAATAGTTTATTATGAGTTGCTTAAGTTGAGTTGCTTAATCTCTCTATTGATTGAGTCGAGCTCTGAAGGCAAAACACCCTCAATACTATTCTGGATACAAAAGAATAATTCTCCTGTATGACAATACTCGTCCACATGTTGCGGCTGCCGTAAAAAAGTATTTGGCAACACTTGATTGGGAAGAGTTAACCCACCCGCCTTATTCACCAGACATTTATACATTGCTAAAAAGACAAGGAGTTTTTCAGACGTGGGATCCGAATGTTGCCAGAGAGATGGGAAAAAGTAGTTGCAAGTGATGGACAGTATTTTAAATGAACTTTAATTACCGTTCTTCTATAATAAATATTTAGTTGTAGATAAAAAATGGCGAGAATTTATTGTACACTTTATACATACTGTAATAAGGCTTTAAAGTAAATCTGATAAACATAAATAGTTAATTACACTATAAAATATTTTACATTTTTATTATAAATTAAATTTCATAAATAAATATTTATATTCTACGCCTCATCCTCTGTTTTTTTTTGTTACTCCGAAAAAAATTATACCTTTATTAAGTTTAATTTACATATAGATGATATTTGGTTGCAGGTCACACACAAGACATCCGGCAAGGTGATGGTACTCAAAATGAATCAGCAGAGGGCCAACCGCCCGAATATGCTGCGAGAAGTGCAGCTCATGAACAAGTTAAAACATCCCAATATTTTAGGGTAAGTTTCAATTTTTTCATATTAATTATTGGTTTGTCGATCTATCAGCTTCACGCATTACCCCGCATAGCAGAGACAATCTAGTGTCAAGACACTACGACGGAAAGCAATCAATGCTTTCCGTCTTTTCCGCAATCGAGGTATTGTATGTTGAGTGGCGAACTCAACGCCGTGCTTTGTTTGTCTATCAATTTGTCCTACACTTATATATTTCAATATATATTAAAGGAATGAAACTTGAACAAGCAGCAGTTAAGTGTAAATCAACAGGATTGTTTTCTAAGGCGTGTTACAAAAAATTTGACATACGAGGAAACCTTGCAAGACTAAACTATATATCTATGTAATAAAAACAACTAAATATTCAAATTATTATTGTAAAAATAAATATTGCTTGAAGGTTAGAATGTAAAACCTACAAAAACTTTGAATATTTTTACTACTGTTTGTATTAATAATATGGAGTTATCATCAGTTAAATGCAAATGATTATAATTGTTACTTCTGAGTGCGTCTGCCAAAGAAACCGGTACTTTAGAGCGTATTTACAGGCTGCAAAAATTAGTGCTATTTATTTATCGTTTAACGAACTCACCAACGACTTCCCTCGGCATTTCAGCCTTATATATCATCATCGAGCTTTGTTTTGAGAAATTGACCCGAACAAACATCTGAGACTGGTTACTGGATTACATTATTTTGTATTGCGTCATACAATATTTGTTATATTGACACATTTGAGACCGTCTTGGTATAGTGAAACAATGTCGGATTGTGAACGAAATTGGTTGCGGGTTTGATCCTCATACGGTGTAATTATTTGCAAATTCCCCAGTCTCTGGTAGAACAAAACGTAGCGTTAAGCTCCGCGATACAATATGCAAGGTCTCGTTTTTGGGTACAATGCGGTTTTACGCAGTTTATTGATAATAAGTTCTCAGTTAGACTAACGGGCCGTTTTACTTAGCAAACAATTCATCGAGTTATATGGGCGAAAGACGCAATGCACTTTGTATTTTGTTTTAATGTTAAGAACCTAATAAGTTTCTCTCTCTCTATATATATATATATATATATATATATATATATATATATATATATATATAATAAAAATCATTTCACAACTAGTAAGATAAGTAACAACAATGACGAATTAAAACATAGCATCCTTCATAACATTCACAAGTATGGCCAACTGTACAATAAAAGCTATAGGTTCTAACATCATCGGGTCAAAAAGCTTCAACGTAACGTAACGCGTTACGAAATATCCATACTACCAACAATACAGTCCACTGTTGCACTTTATTTCCTGCTCTCATATAAAATGTAATAAAAACAATGCGGCACTGATGCGATTGTTGAATAATATTTTTTTCTCAGTATCTAGGACGCATCATCGCTTTCGTTTCACTAGCTTAGTGTACCTACATTTTGGATGCAATTGCTTAACGCCATTTTGGTGTGTGAGAGTGATTTGCAGTGAATTTGCCGTTGGCGAGACACTGGTGTTTGGTTCAAACGTATAAAAGTCCAATGCAGCCCAGTGATAGTACGACTGACTGTGAATACGATTGGTCGTGGATTTGATACACATTTGGGGGAAATTAATATAATTTATATTAAAATTTTTATTTCTCCGTTGTGGTATCAAAAAGCAATGTCCCGAATACAGGTTGAAAGCAGTGAATAGAGTGTCTCAACACTAGGCTCTCTCGAATTATCGAATCTCGAAAATCCCACTTATTGTATGGCACGATGTTTTGCTTATTTATTAACAATACATTGTAAGAACGTGACCTTAAAAATATATTGCAAATTGCACTCTCCCGGCTTTATAATAAATAAATACAAAAGTTTTAACAAGTGTATGAGAAGGCATTTATAATAAAAGTAAAGATTTTTATTTTCCTTTTCTTTAGAATACTTAGTAGGTTTAATCTCGGGTTTTGATGCCAGTGGCTTACATTCGCGTTGAATGAGCGGCGAGTTTCTCAACCCTGTCAGCTGGCTTTTATGTTATATTTAAACTGTTCTTCATTTTTATTATATACAAAAATTTGGAACGATTTAAAGGCCAAGTGTATATAAATTCTACGGTTTTTTTTAAGATATTCATATCATCCTTCATGTAACTTCAAATATAGCCTATATATGTATATAAAATACATGTGGTCCGGTTCCGGTACTTTCGATTGATAAAATAGTAAAAAATTAAGAAAAACTGCTTCTTAATTTGCCCTGCATATAACAGAGTGGAAAGAAAAGGATACTAATATATAAAAAGCATTTGCCATAATTAAATTTAACTTTTTTTTTCACGCTTTTATCCCGCTTAGCAGGTTAGACGGAAAGTATCTAGTGTCAAGCCACCTAATACTTTGCTTTCCGCCGATTTCGAGACATTGCGTGTTGAGTGGCGGAATTTAACGCCGCTCTTGTCTAATTTAAATATGATCACTCCCCCGAGTGGGCATCGAAAACACAACCTATCGCGTCTACAATCAGACGCTGTCCCACTGCGCCACGACCAGCCTCTAAGTCGTAAGTTCGAATATATCCCACACGGATGTATTCGCTTGAGATTCTTCACCTCTTGTGTCGAGTAAGCTTCCTAGGAAGGACGTGCACTTTCACTATGCACTATACAATAGTCTTTGCGTGTACATTTATCGTTTGCTTTTTTTTTATTTTCATGCCACCAGCTCTGTAATTGGGCCCTCTTCGACACGCTAACTCTTAATTGGCAATTTCATTTGATTGATTTGATGCGTTGATAAGCCTTGATACTTGATACCACTTTTATGTGTGAGATAATCGTTTAACGTTTAGCTTCCTTAAGTTATATAATTATTTTAAACTATTATGTATACTGATTTTATATGAATATATTTTTTTGGCAATTTCTAACTAAACATCTAGTAGCAAAATCATATGAAACGGTTTTTAACGAATCCGTTTAAAATAGTTTCATTTAAAATGTGTAAAAATCGCGAAAATCAAAGATCTTATTACCCGATTAATCAATCGCGTATATTTTGCTATATATATATATATATATATATATGTTAAATACATTTTTGGAAACCTAACGTTTTTTTTATTAATATAATATTTAACGCACTACAGATTGCGTCCGTGCATTTCTTTCCTTATAATTATTTATTTTTCATTTACATATAATTATAATCAGCTACTTAGAACTAAGGATCTATGTTTAAATTTAAGCGAATTCTTGACATATTTATGTTATTTTTGATATTGAACATATAAAACTAAACATGTTTTAAAATATTTAAAATTTAATCTGGCTTTAGGTGTGAGGGATTTTGGCGGGAAAAGGGCATGACCGCTATGGTGGAGGGCGTGACCGTCTGGTTCCTATCTTTTATGGCCACCTTTAAATTGCCCACTATATGTTTTGTCGTTGTCTTCATTGCACTCTGGAGCCTTAGCCTTCTGACCGCGTCATCTTCTCCATCACTGTAGTAGCTGCAGTGCAGTTTTCGTGTGACGTGAAATTGCAACTACAGCATGGAAACGCTATAAACGCTGATCAGACCCTTGGGCCTGACGGACATGACGTTTCGAACACTTTTCAGTAGTCCAAGGTCACAGGTAGACCTGTCTACCTACTACGCGTATACGCGATTAATCCGTTTAAACTAGTTTCATTTAAAACATATAAAGATGTCTACCATTAAGCGAGTATATATAACAACGATTATCTTAAGTGCGCCATTATGAAAAATACTTAGACTAACTTACATCTTTTTGTGTAAAAGTACATTTTCTACATATACCTACATAAGTATCAACTTAAATTTGTTTGTTACAAACATTTTTTTTGCATCGCAAAGGTGTTTTAACCCCCGGGCTTTTTATGGCCGCTGTTTATATGGAACAAAGGACTTGAACCTCAAAATGTGTTTTGAATGTCGTCTCAAGTGTTGCATTGTTTCTACTTTTGACTTCCTCGTGTTTTTTTTTTTCCTCTAACCTTTACAACGTAAGTGTCACACTTAGTCACTACTTGGATCACTTGGGGTTGTAGTGATAAAGAATTTGCTTGGCGCCTCCGGTGAAGTGTTTTTGTGTGGGTTATGAGAGGCTAATTGTGTATATGTAAAAATATATCGATCTTATTTAAGTGTTATATGTTTATTTTTTAAGGATTTGCTAAAGGTTTTCGTAGTAGAAGTAATATTAAACGTTTAAAATAGTTAATTTTAATATTTACTATTATTATAGTGTTGTTCCACACTTAGGAATAGAAAACATTTTTGAAAAACGTATAAAAATTATGAATGCAGCGGGATTCGAACCCGCTTCTCTTGGATACCGTCCAAGCGCTCTGACCGCTAAGCCATGCGTTCACTACCAGCTGCGTCGCTAGCTAGAGAACTGTATAGCTTAGTACCTGTATTCCTGTATTATATATATATATATATATATATATATATATATATATATATATATATGTTTGTATATGTGTATGTGTGTGTATGTATGAAGATTTATTTTGGTCACGATATAAACAAGATTCTTGTATATCTGATTTTGCAACTCATTAAGCTGAAAAGGCAAGTCGGTTTCAATTAACTGAGATTCGAACGTTCTAATTAGTATTAATTAGCTGCTAACATTGACAACTGTGGAAAACGCCTCACGCTCGGCGGAGCGCGATGATGCAAAGTGTTTTAGTTTTATATGAAAGGCCTTCGTGGTACAGTGGAAAAGCGCCTGATTGTTATGGCGGTTGTTTGTAGGTTCGATTGCCGCTTGGAAATATTTAATTTATTTGCAATTCCCCGCTGAGATAATGTGATAAGACAAAACGCGGTGTTAAGCTCCGCCCCTTGGCTGTAGGCCATTGTTCAAAATGTCTTAGTCCATAATATATTTCAAAGTTATTTGCTAAGTTCCCAATTTGTACTCGCTATTTAAACAGCTTTACATATAGGTGATTTATTGAAACCATAAATACAAAAATAGCCGTTATCAGTTCAAGGCCAAACTCCTGAACGCAGTGAATGCAAATGAAGATAATTATGTCTGGTTACATGTATAAATTTAATAAAAAAAAGTGCTGCGTTGAGTTCCGCCACTCAATACGCAATGTCTCGAATTTGGCGGAAAGTGAAGTACAGAGTGTCCTGAATACTACAATTATATAATACTACAATTATATGTATATGGACATTAAATAAATATTTTAGTTCTTTAATTTATGTTATTTATATAAATAATATATATTATTTATATTAATATTATATAATAGGACCATTCCCCTAACACGTCATGTGTCCAAAATGTACAATGCCAAAGTTAAGAAATATAAAAAATAAAATGGTTTTATATAAAAAAATATATTTATATAAAATAAAATTTATATAAATATTTTGTTTTTCAGATTCATGGGCGTATGTGTCCACGAGGGTCAATTACACGCTCTCACAGAGTATATGGAGGGCGGTTCGTTAGAACAAGTGATTTTGGGCATACCGCCGGAACCACTGCCGCAGCCGCTGAGGATATCGCTGGCCGCTGACGTCGCAGAGGGCATGATGTATCTCCACTCATTAGGAGTCTTCCATAGAGATCTTACGGCTAAGGTAACGGGACTTAGTGACTCATCTCGCCATTATTATATTATTCTCACCCTTTTAGGTCCCTAATGGACTAGGATTTCGGACTTTTTTTGTCTTTATACAATTCCACAGTCTGTTGATATTGATTTGCTAATGGTGTTATTCTCTCAAAATCGAGTAACCAATAGTGCTTTAAACGAAATTGACATCCTAAATATTTCTTAATTTGTGCCCAACTTTCTTGGACATTTGGCCGAGGTGTATGTAATCATCGATGTGCTTTGAGGGCTGGATCCGCCCTTAATTGTTAAAGCGTTTGATTGTGGATTCGACTCCAGTAAATAAGGATTTTTTGTTTTAATAATTTCCATTCTTTGCGCTATTCTTGATATTCAGATGGAAACTAGCGTATACTGGTTTTTAGTCTTTTCTATAAAACCTGTCAAGTCAAAGTTAAAAACCTATGAAATTGCTTATTTAATGGAATATTATCTAATTTCAGAACGTGTTGTTGAAAAAGAATTTTGACGGCGAGTATACCGCTGTGGTAGCAGACTTCGGCTTAGCAGCGAAAATACCTCACTCCATGTAAGTTTATTTTATTTTTTTAATTTCTTTTCATAATTATATCGTTTATATTTACTCATGATTCTATAGCAAACATTACTAGGAGTATTAAGAGATTATTTCAAAAAAATCCTATTTTGTTACTTTTTTAATCCAAAGTTGCGTCCAGCAGTCACTATTGGATTCTGCAACTCAACACACATTGAATTTCCTTATAATATAGACAGCTGAAATAAATAATATACTTATAAAATATAAGAAAATTTTATACGGAACCTTTCATGTCCCAATCGGACGTTGTCTTGGCGTTTTATAATTTGTCATACTATGTATGTTATCTCCCCTTCTTTAACTGCAGGGTTTAATTATCGTTGAAAGTCGTTCACCTGTTACAAAGACAAAGGGTTGATTGGCTAATTATTCGTTTTATCGTTTATATGGCTTCTGTTTATCAACTGATGTGTTAATATTTGTTCTTTGTGATTTGAACCCAAAAATATCTTTACAAAAATGTTCTAACTGGATTTTTTTTTATCTATTTTAATCCTCAATGACATTTGAAATAGCAAGTTAAAAGATAAGTTATTATAAATTTTTAATAATGGACAAATATGTTAAAAAGTATTTGAACTGATTAAATATGGTCTAGATCATTTTAATTGGCATTTATCACATTTCATCATACAAAAAACAAGCTTCACGCTTTATTCCGCATAGCAAGAGATGGTCACAGACAACCTAGTGTCAAGACATTGTGTGGTGAGTGGCAAACTCAACGCCGTGCTTTGCTGTACCATTAAATACAATCATTTCCCCGAATGGGAACCGAACCCACAACTGATCGCGTTTATAGTCCCATTACGCCACGATGGCCTCTGTAATACAAAACTTTTGACTATACATTAATGTATAGTCAAAAGTTTTGTATTACAGAGGTATTAAATAAATGATGATGTATTAAATAAATATACAAAAAAAATCTTAATTCACTTAGAGAAAGGAGAATCTATGTATTCCGAATGCATATACCCAATAATTGCACGCACACCACGTCACGCTATTTCGCGTGCAAAAACCGATATCGTGTGACGGAACGGGTCATTTGTCAAGTTTGGGTAATTTATCAAGGCGGTGTGTCGTAAGAGCCACCCTTCACTTTTATTTGTGATGCGTGAACATTCCTAGAAAACGCATAAATACTTTGCATATCGTATGTCTCCCGTAAAGGTGAGAGGCTTTTTTGTTTTTCAAGACTATGAATTTTCAGTTGTGGGTTCGATCTCCACTCGGGGCAGTGATTATATTTCAATTATTTTCACTTCCTCGCTCTGGTAAAGACAAAGTGCGGCGTTGAGTTCCACCACTCAACACGTAATGTCTCGAATTCTGTGGAAAGCGAAGTATGGAGTGTCTTGTCTGTCTACCCTGCTATGCGGGATGAAAAGCGTGAAGCTAAAAAAAAAAGACTATAAATTCTTTACGCGTTTACCGTATTTTGACAATTATTGAAATTTTCCGTTTCAGAATTGAAATGATTTTGTCAGATCACACCGCTCTATAATAAATTTTACCTAAGTCAACTGGATAGACGAAAAATAATTATGATTATTTACCATTCTGACATTCCATTACAAATTGCTCTACAATTTCCTTATAATTTTGTTTCTATGTTTTATAAATTCTGACATGGCCGGATATTGAGTATGATGTGACGAAAGCCAAATTTTGTCATTCAAATCGATAATAACATATATATTTAAATTTAACAAAATACAGTCATCATCAATTTCTTTCCAGTTAATGGAAAAGCAGTTTTTAGCTTCACGCTTTTATCCCGCATAGTAGGATAGACATGAAATATCTGTCATGAAGTATAGTGTCCAGACACTCTGTATTCCGCTTTTCGCTGAAGTCGAGAGGGAATAGAACCCACAACGCGATCGAGTCTACAGACATACGCTGTTCCACTGCGCCACAACTGCCCTTGAGTTTTATAATACATACAGAATTTATTGTCTAAATATCTGATATTAATATAATTATATATTCTCATGTTTTCAGTAACGGCTATCGGCTCCCCAGTGTTGGCTCACCTTGGTGGATGTCACCCGAGTGCCTGCGCGGGCGCTGGTACGACCATCGCTCGGACATATTCTCCTATGGAATCATATTGTGCCAATTAATTGCTAGGGTGAGTTTATTTCAATTTGGAGAACTATCTGATAATTTCACTAACATAAACTTTAAGAGTCCTTCGTGCTGTAGTGGGATTTCATCCGACTGTAAAAGCGATTGGTTGTGACTTCGATTCCCATTCGGGGAAATGATTATATTTTTGATGTATTTTCATTTCTACGCTCTGGTATCACAAAGCGCGGCGCTCAACTCGCCACTGAGCACGCAATGTCTTAATTTCGGGCGGAGCAGTCAATGGGCGCAAAGCAGTAGACGGGATTTCTGTTTGTGCTACAGAAGATAACAAAAACATGTGTGTTTTATTAAAATTTTCTTATTGATGATTTCCGAAATACTTGAAATATTCGTTAAAGGATATATAAAAGAAATGGGTAGAAGGTATGTAGGCTGTAGCGTATGTTTTTGTTAACGCTTACGTCGAAAATGTTAGGATATTTGATACTGGTTGAATATGAACGGAATCTCACTTATTAAGTCTTTATTAGAAATTCCAATAATTTCAATTTATACCGTGTCGAAGTCTAAATCATCTCAATATAAAAAAAAAAACACTTTAATAAATACAATCTCTAGAAAAACATGTATATTCTGGTAGAGACGAGAATGTTAACGTGTATCATTTTATTTTAGTTTTAACGACGTAATTGCGTGACGTGTGTTATATTATTATCGTAATTAAGTTATTATGATAATTGAATAACTCCTTCAACGATTATTATGGTCGTAAAACGTAGGGTATTTTTGTATTATACACTAGTTGGTGCCCGCTGCTTCGTCTATTTGGATTTTGTAATTCTTCCCTGGTTTGTTTCTAGATTTTTTCTGAGCTTCACGCTTTTAGCTCGCTTAGCAGGGTAGACAGAAAATACCTAGTGTCAAGATACTAAGTACTTCGCTTTCCATCGAATTCGAGACATTGCGTGTTGAGTGGAGGTCAACGCCTCACTTTGTCTTACCATATTGAAGAAGTGAAAATAGTTTAAATATGTACAATCACTGCCCCAAGTGAGAATCGAACCCACAAACGTACGCGTGTGAGAATCGAACCCACAAACGTACGCGTTTACAGTCAGACGCTGCCCCACTGCGCACAGACCGGCCACAACGTCTTTTCTACTTTATGATTTTTTTTTAAATATATATTATTTGATAAAAAAAATGTTTAAACAGTAGGTAGCTACTGGATAGTCTGGGTAGTCAAAAGATTTACTTTAATATGCTTAAAGAATTAAGCAATCTCATATGACGTCTCAGGTGGATGCGGACCCCGACGTGCTACCGCGTACAGACAACTTCGGTCTCAACTACATGGCCTTCGTGGAGCTTTGCGATGAAGACACTGTTCCCGATTTCCTGAGACTAGCCTTTAACTGTTGCATTGTGAGTATTTTAAAGATTGTGTTTTGTTTTTATCATAAAAATATAATTATGAAATATGTAAATATAATTTAGAATCTATCATTTTTGGATACAACGTTATAGAAATATCTTTTTATTCCACACTTTCCAGTTCACATTAATGTTATATTGGTAATTTATATTTATATTAATATTTTTCAGTACGAGGCCAAAGCGCGGCCGCTATTTCCCGAGATAGTGAGCAAGCTAGCGGAACTCAAGGAGGGCCTCGACGACGCCTGGGGGGACTGCACCCCCAACTCCTCGTACGACAGGTATAATATGTTATTTTCACTGATGACGTATAGATAACAAGGTAGTAGTAGTAGTGCTCTTATTGAAAGTCGATGTTGAACAGAAGACTATTTTGTGGTGATAAAACTCACCCGGACAATAGAGAATGGTATAATAATGATTTTATTGATGTATTTGCAGTGAGGAAGCGGACTCATCCGGGCCGCGCTCCTGTCCGGGCCTCTCCGCCTGGCGCCGTCCCGCGCGCCTGCGCTCCGAGGGGAGCCCTCACAACCACCACTCGCACCACCCCCGCGACCGTGAGTACACACCCCGCCCCGCGCAGTGCGCCGTCTGACAGGAGTGTGACGTGTGTGTCGTACCCGACAGGAGGAGCCGTGCACCGGCGCTCGCTGTCCGAGCTGGAGTGGGCGTGGCGCGGCGGCGGCGGCCCTGCCCCTCCGCACCGCTCCGCCGGCGCGCTGGCCGCCCCCCCTCCGCCCGCGCGCCTCGCGCCCCGTCTCGCGCGCCTGCAGCGCCTCGCCCACATCATGCTGCTGCGCGACACGCACGCCGCGCCCGCGCCGCCGCGCCGCGCGCTGCACTCCTTCCGCGGCGTGCACAAGATACTGGAGCCGCACCCGCACCGCTCCACGTCCGGCGACGCGCCGCCCTCGCCGCCTTCTCCGTCGTCGCCCTCCTCCCCCGCGCGCCTCTCCGACGAGCCGCGCTGCTCCTCGCTGCCGCCCTCCCCCGTGCTGGCGCGCCGCGACCGCGCCGCCGCCGCCGCCGCAGCCGCCGCCGCGGCCGAGCTGCGCCGCCGCGCCTCCTGCGAGAGCGGAATATTCTCCGTGGCCAACGAGGACCTCGCACCGCCCAGCTACGGCGCCGTGTGCCCGTGCTCGCTGCTGGGCTGCCACCGCTGCTGGTGGTGGCGGCGCGACGACGACGAGCCGGATGCGGAGCGCCGCCTGCGCGTGTGCGCCGATTGCCTGCTCGTCTACGAGCGCCTGTTGCGCCGCCGCCCCGCGCCGCCCGCACCCCCCGCGCAGCCCGCCGACTCTGCGCTCTCCACCGCCGTCAGCTCGTTGCGCAGCCTGGACGACGCGGACGACGACGACGAGGCGGAGTGGTCGTTCCTGTGCGGCGGGGGCGGCGGCGGGGGCGGGGAGGACGCGCACGTGCTGGCGCGCTGCTGCTGCGCGGAGGGCGGGCGCTGCGGCGCGGCGGGCGGCGCGGGCGGCGCGGCGCACGCGTTCCCGGCGCGCCTGCTGGCCGCCGCGGCCGCGGGCAAGCGCTCGTCCAGCGTGTACACGGACAGCTCGGAGGACGTGGCGTCGCTGGGCTCGGACAGCGTGTACGACGAGCGCCTGCCGCGCCACGCGCACGCGCACGCGCGCTCGGCGCAGATCTCCAAGATCGTGGAGTACTTCGAGCGCAAGGGCGAGGACTTCCGCGGGCCGCTGCTGCGCTCGCTGCAGGCGGGGCGCGACTCCGCGTACTACGTGGACGTGCGCCACCGCGCGCCCTGCGCCGCGCAGCGCCTCACCGTGTGCGAGGGCGCCGTCAAGAGCAAGCTGCCGCTGTTCGACAAGAAATCATAACGCAAAGGGTACGATTTCGAGCGACGCTCCTCTATATACAGGTAGTGGTGCGCGACGTGACGGTGACAGTGCGGTGACGTGATGTGACGTGACGTGACGTGACGGGTGCGTGTGTCAAATCGGAATCGGTGACTTCCAGTAGCGTCGTACCAGAGGATATTTTTATTTGGAACTGCACAGAGCGAGATATTATTGGATGTATTAAAAATAGAACTATATTATAAATATAATAATATAATATTGAATAATACAGTATTGTTAAGGCTAGTGCCAACTTGTATTGGATGAGTGACAATATTGAGTATATCTGTGCGCCTTCTAGCACACGTTCCGGTGACCGTTTGCTAAATAAAATATATTTAAAACTAATGTATTAAAAGTTGATTAAAATCGTTCAACAAAGGAATTGTGTTCTAGAAGGAACACGAACTATCGACGTGTTCATTTAAGAGGATATCTCTCAAGACCGTCGAGTCTGACTGAGTAAACTAAGTAAGTAAGCATTTGTTTCTTAAGGGCGGTTTTGGTTTTGTAATGTTTTTTTTTGAGGCCTTCTCCTGTAGGGGAGACCCGGGATCGGATATTATAATTTTTCATACTTAAATCGATGTCTAAATCCTGTAAATTATTTACGTATATTTATAATCTATATACAGTATTATATTATTACTTGCCAGTCTATATAAGTTTGTAAATATTTCCTTTAACACAATATGGGGTGGGAGTTTGCGTTTCAATTTATTGAAAGTTTATTTTTAATAATATATTTGGAAACATCATCAGTTTTCTTTATAAAATTTACTTAATATATATAAATATATAAAACCACTTGTATACTAACTATTGCGGACCGAATTCGTCCTAAAAATTAAATTAAAAAAAAATATATAAAACATACTTATATCGCGACGCGTCTAGTCTATTCTTAAGTGTCGTATTCCGTCGATAGAAAGAGAATGTTTTTTTTTTCAAAAGATTTTTTTTAATTTATTATTTATAATAATGTTGTTAACAAAATTTATATTGGTAAATGACTGGCTCGATCTTCGTTATCGATATTAACACATTTCTTATTATATTGACTTATTTCTCCATATTGTTTTTTATAATTGAAGACTTCATCTTTTGTTATAATTTAAATTTCGACTACTTAACTACGTACAAAAATGTGTCAAATCAGTTCCGAGAAATCGATATGGTTAGTCGATTATTTTGATAGGTGTTTGATTTTTTTTAATATAGTGTCGTTTTTTAGAAAATTTCTGTATTTTAAATCGATTTTTTTATTAAGTTTTATATATATTATTCTGATTTAAAGCTAAACGTTTTCCACTATGTTCGTTTTACTCTTCTATGATCATCTAATGCTTCAATTAATAAAATCTATCAAAATATTCGACTCCCAATAAGAAATAGTGAAAATATATTTTTGTAAATAACATTGTAAAGGCGTATATTCATTGCGGACATATAATTGTTTACATCAGGGTATTCGTATTGTGTACATAGAGAGTGCTAGATGTTAAATCAATGTATCGAAATTAATATTTCATTTAAAATCGATTTTGTAATCCTGCCACGAGTGTCTCGAATAAAAATAATCTTATTTATTATAGTATTCTGATTCGCTTCTATTATACGCTTAACTGAACCGAGAAAATGTTAGTAATTATAAAATAAAAACATTATTTTCTATTAATTATAATATTATATAGTAAATTGCAAATTTTAATAATAACTATTTCATTTATTTGTAATTTAGTTATTTATTGTTACAGCACTCGTGGCAGGGAAATATAATTTTAACAAAAGTCAGTGCCAAATGCAAGAACATGTTGTTTTTCGAATTGCAACACTATTTTTTATTGAATGAGTCGTCCCCTTGATATCGCTGTCTCGCTCTTTATTTATAGCACATTTGTTATCTGTCTTATTCTGATTTCTGATTGGAATTAGAAAAAATAACTTGAATATAGATTTTTTTTTATCATTTAGAGAATTTCACATTTCTTTTAATTTTATATTTTTAATAATAATCTAATTTATGTCAATTTTCAAAACATGTTTTTTTTTAATAAATGTTTCGAAAGTAAAAGATTTATTATAAGTATTTCACATTATAGACTACTTATTGACATATCAAAGGACGGCTATTCGATTTTGTTTTTTAATTATTATTTCTTTTCTATTAGAGCAAGTTTGTCCGTCCATTCACCAATTGTTTCTTTTTCGAAACTTAAAGAAAAATCTTTAAAAATTCTCTAATTAAAATAGCCTATTAAAATCATTAAATAAATCTGAACATTGTTATTTTATGTAGTTAAAATTTAGTGTTGCCATTTACACACTGAAAGAATTAATGTAATAAATGATATTTTCTTTATAACATTTAAACGAAATATTTGAGCCAATTTCATAGTGTTGCTATTAATTTAATTATATAGGAGTAAAAAATCTACGGCCGTCGGCAATTTTATTTAATTTTTCTAATATGGCAATACATGTAAATTCTTTACGTTTTACGTGAACTTTACTATTTAAGATTTTTTTATATATATATATTTAATTAAAATGGTGGTACTTTAAGTGATGCAGTTGTTTTGGTTTTTAATCGATTTAGTAATCGATTATTTGAAATATATATAATTAATTCACTTTATCTGTTGTAGAAATAATATATTTGTCAGATGTACCTGTTAACGATACACAATAAATATGTAATATTGTGCAATAGAAAATATCCTTGGATTTTGTTTTACCTGTTGATCGTTTTGTGGAAATACAAAATTAAACAAAATGCTGAAATTCCTTCGCAAGATAATCCTTTATTATATCGATTTTTTTATTAATAAAAATATAATTGTAGGTAAAAAAATATGTTCAAACTCGATTACACTATTCGATGTGCTTTTTTTTTAAATATACGTAAAGAAAGCAGCATTTTGTTTGTTTGTTTCTACAAAATTGTATTTTCAATAATAAATGAATATTATCAATTATTACTTGAGCAATGTTACAAAAATCCATGAATTTTATCGTCGTTTCAGAACAAATCAAAGTTACACCATGAAAAGCATATCAGTTTCAGAATATTTAGGATTATTAACGGTTATTTTTATAATTATTAATATATAAATTAGGAAAACACGAGTTCTTCTCAATAAAAATATACATTTAGGGGAGTTTAATTTTCAATTTGAGGGTAATTCGTAAAGTAGTTATGTTTCTAAGTTCTCGTGTTTTTTTTTTGTTATAAGATTTACAATGTCGCGTATGCATCCGCTAGTACCATGTCTCAATAGAGAATATGAACGCGCTATAGAAAATTAATATGGGATTTAGTTACATTGACTATGACATGGTTCTAAGTGATACATACGCAATAATAGATAACGTTCCTTGTTTTAAGGCACTAACGTTTAATATAAGACGTTTTGTTACAACGGTTGTGTCTTCAAATCCGTTTCGCGATTGCGATTGACAAATATCGATTATTTATCAAATAATCGATTAAATTTTAACCCAGTGATAAATTATGTGTTTTGTGAATCGATTTTCGGTTTTCGATATAATCGATATTAATTAGTTGTAATCGTGAGACCAGACTTGCAATAGTTATAGTTAGCCGACCGAGGCAGTTGAAAATAATTTGTAAATGAAAGGTGGTATTAATAAATATATTTTGTTTCAATACTTCTATTATTTGTGTAATTATTTACACTAGTTATCCTGTTGACGCGTAGACAATGTGTTGCCTTAGCAACGTGTATGTCACTATATAAACGTGTATATTAAAAACATGGTAGTGTGTAACTTAATATATCTTTATGCATAATTTTTAAAATATTTTAACATTCTGCACACCTTCTCCATATAAACTATAACTGTGCCAACTGCCATACTCCTTCACCCGCGCCATTTTCGTGAAAATGATTCCAAAAAATCACATATTAATATACAGATACTACGTACCGGATACGGATACGGAGCGGGCTGGATGAGGGTTGCGGAGGACCGGGATGTTTGGGGCAAACTTGGGGAGGCCTATGTCCAGCAGTGGACTGCGATTGGCTGACGACGACTACGTACCATTTCCACTGATGATATTTACTTTTAAATTTGTTAAATTCGAAATAATAGTACAGAATCCCTACTACATTTCATCATTTATTACCAACAAGCTGATTTTTCGTGAGTAGCTTCCTTTTGACTAGACGCCCAACATTTTTCCTACAGTATTGTTGGTAAATATATAGCTATATAGGTATAGCTATATATTTATAGGTATAGATAAATAGCTTGTAGGGGTAGCACGGATAGAATACGTTAATTGGACCAATTAAAAAAATATTACTAACTGAATGTTTCTTTGATAATTATCAAGATAATTATATGAATAACGTGAAAAAAATATTCGGCCGACGAAATATAAGGGAGGAAGGGACATCAGGACGAAATATGGGGTTTCAATCAAATCAAATAATAACAAAAATACCATTGCAACATGAAAAAAAATTCAGGTGCTTTAGACAATACATGAATAGAATAGATAGTATAAATGCGGAGTAATTAAAAAATGTGGGGCATACACCTAGTGTTTGAAGACTGCCGCCGCGGGTAAGTTATTTACGTCAATGGTGTCATCGAGAAAGATAATGTTTTATAAATATAACGTTTTGCTAGGGAGTCCCCCTCAACAACGTATATCATAAACAAGCTGAATCAGCTGATTTTTTTATTATTGACTGGCGCTAACATTCATATATTTTACCGGCCACATTGTCCTAGAAATTGCATGGTATGTCATCTTGGTTCTACGCTCAAAAGTTGTCAATACCACAGAGCTGTTTTTATTAGTAACTGTGGGGCAAAGGTATGACGTGATAGGGAATCTTGTACTATAAGGCCATAATAGCACATTGTGACAAAGCGCGGCGTGAACAGAGTGTCTGGACACTAGGTTCACTCCGACTACCCCGCTATACAGGATAAAGCGTAAAGCTGTGTGTATAAATCGTTAGGATTGCCATTTGTTGACTGACAGTCGTTATGTCGGCTTACACTGGATAATGCTCGTTAAAAATATTAGTTCCAAAAAATATACTTTGTGTCAGTTAAAAATAAATAAGAAAAAATATATAATAAAAGATATTTATTAAAATGTATATTTAAATAATTGCGGAAATTAATCTTTACAGATGCACAGCTTAATTTTCTCACGGGACGATTTCTGAAATGAAAATATTAATAATTATATATACTATATTATTTCTCTATGAAAAATAATAATTGAGTTCGCCATTCAGCACGCAATGTCTCCATATTCCGCAAAAAGACAACGGAGTGTCTTGACACTAGATTGTCTGCGATTCGAATAAAAAAAAATATATAAATATTCCAAACTAGAATATTTCAAGTAAATTATAAACCTATATTTTAAAACTAATACATCATAAAACTGGATGTATAGGCACTAGAAAATATTGGAAATGCCGGATCTCAAAAATATATAAAATCCATATAAATATATTCAATTTAATATTTTTTTACAGTTTTAAAATAAAACTATTTCAACCATAGACTTCGTGCTTAAAATTAACCCATAGAAAAACCTAGATTTCAGACACTTTACTTTACTTACTACATTTAAAAAAAAAAACTATTTTTACACATAACGTTGTGCTACTTTGTAAATTTTATAAATACTAAAGCTTTTTTTTTAAACAAAACACAGCGATGAGTGCCGCCAATTGTCATTCAACGGCGAACGGAGTGTCTTGACACTAGGTTCTCTCTGACTAACCGGCTATACGCGATAAAGCGTGAAGCTGTTTACATACAAATCCAATACTCACGCTCACCCGTTTCGTTACATTGCTATCGCAAGTCTTAGTTTTCCATATATAAGCTTTCAATTTGTTTATGTTCTTATACAAAAGGGCCAGTAGACCCATGAGGGCTGTGCTGCCGAGAACTGGCATCCATAGCTTGGTCCCCTGGCTGTCTATCCAAGCCAAAAAATGCCAGTTGTCTGGAGACGAGTCATCAGCAGTTGGTGAAGATCCTCTCGAACGTTCTGCATTTCGCCTCCTCTCCAGTTCTTCAGCACTTAATGTATAAAGTCATTTTTAAATATCTATAACTTGTTAACTTAGAGATCATGGTGGCACAGTGGAATATCAAGTGATTTTACACGCAAATGGTCGTAGCTTTGATTTCCAGTCGGAAGAATTATTATGTTTAAATTATATATTTACATTTCTCTGCTCTAGTAAGACAAAGCGTGGCGTTAAGTTCTACCACTTAACACGCAATGCGATGTCCTAAAATTGAGCAGAAAGCCGCAAAGGGAGTGTCTAGACACTAGGTATTTTCTACTTACCCTGCTTGCTTTGCAGGGTATAGTGTAACAATGTTTTTTTGTGCCCATTGTGTCTACTGACTAAGACAGAGCACGGCGTTAAGTTCTGCCAATTAACTTGTAATATTCACTTGTAATGCTCACTCAATTGTTTTTAGCATTTCTAAAACACACTCAAATTAATACATAACAATGTTATAACTATATTTAAAATAAACAAATAAAACAAAATTCATACCAGTCACACATTTTTATTCAATTATTTCCAGGAACATTTATATTCCACGTACATTATGTTTGCTTCTATTAATTTTGCCATTGTAGATAATTACATTAAAATCATTTTACATTTTTTGACAACCGACGACAGTAAGCTGTCATCACGTATCATTACATATGTTCTTCTATTTTTTTGTATGTAGTTGGCACTACAAATAAATAAACATTGTTTTAATAAGCAATATTAAAGTGATATGAGATATCATCTAAAAAGTTTCTAATGTTAAAAATATTTATAATATGAATAGGGTTTAGGTGTAAAAATGCACAAAAAGGAGTAACGTGTCCTGTCCGATATAAGATTTATGAGAAACGGGAAATAAGTTTTTTTTTAATTCAAAAAAAATAATCACCAGTAAATATACTATAAATATAATTTCAATTTGCATAAAAAAATCATATTTAAAAATATCTCGTTCCCCGATATAATTAAACAAATTTCGGCGTTGAGTTCCGCAATTGAACACAATACCCTAAAGCTAGGTTTTCTTTGTATGCACTAAAAGGTGTAAATAAAAAAAAATACAAACCAAACTAGGTCCGCCCTTCTCGCAAGTGCACACAAACTTCGAAGCACCGATGTTCTGATTACAGCCCTTTGTGTAGCTTACTGGGCTGGAGAAGAACAGCTTGTAGACGGCCACTAGCAGACCAGCGCCGATGACCACGCCCGCCACCACCGGCACCCAGTCGTCACGACTGCTCATCATACGACGTTACAATGCTGCCATGAACATGTTCATATAAGATATGGCTTTAAAAATAATTATTAAAGAAAAAACACATTAAAAATCCATAGATTCACCATGCCAGTGCTGTCAGGTGGTCTCAGAGCAGTGTCTGGAACTTGCGATCCATACGTAGTACTTAAGATACACAATAACCATATTAGATTAAAAAAACCATAGTAATCCTGGTTTCCATGCTTCAGTCAAATGCAATGAAAAATAACAAACAAACGAAAAATAACAATAAAACATATGATGGTGATAGTTCTAGACTTTTTTATAGAAAAAGTAGGCAAACGAGCAGATGGGCCTCATGATAAATGGTCACCTTAGCCCATGGACATCTTCAACATTAGAAATGTACGTGCATGGCTGGCCTTGGGATGGAAGTGAAAGGAGATGAGGGTAAGGGTGGGTGGAAATAGGAAAAGCTGGCTTACATGACATCAAACTGGAATATATCAGAAATTTAGGGAATCGTTTTCGTCATGATAGTGGTCGCGAGCCAGTCAAAGGATTAACCTCCTACCACCATATTACTGGGGTACCTGGGATGCTGCCCAAGAGCAGAGGGAAGTTGTATTCTAATTGATATTGAGATCTTAAAATTAACGTGCAAAAATAGCAAACAAAATGCATACTTATCGAAGTCGGAGGGTGAAAGTAAGTATTAATGCATTTTATCCCTTAAACCTACATTTAGATCACAAGTTCCAAACAGTCCACTGTGCAGTATCTCCCTAGAATGCTAAAGAATTTCGTCTCTTTCCTAAGTGTTGAGTTGAGTTGAGTTAATTACTTTGAGAAATGACGTGATGTGACGTCTTCATATTATTGTTCCCTGCTATTACCTATGCTCGAGTAATTCCTGACATGTTTTGAACGTGTTTACTTATATACTCTTCAAATGTATTATAAAACATATATTGCTATAGATGCTAACAACATAAATAAGTTTTAACAAACGTATAAGAATTTTAACGCAGGATGTAGAACGCATGGCTCAGCGGTCAGAGCGTTTGGACAATTTCCAAGAAGCGCGGGTTCGTGTCCCGCTGCGTTCAAATTTTATTAAGTTTTTTTCACTTTACTTTTCACTTACTAATCCGAAGTGTGGATTAACACTTTAAAAATAGTAAAATATTAAAAGAAACATTGTCATTGGTTATAAATTACAAAGTTGAAATCATGATGTAAAGTAAATAATACTATAAATAAATTAGACCATTATTGGAACACATGTTTGTTTCAAATATATTAAGCCTTTCGTTTACTTTTGGTAAATTATTATGATATACTAGGACATTTGAAGATAGTTGGTTCGAATCATGATTGTAGTCTACTAATTTTCCTATAAAAAAAACATATAAAATTCCAAAAAAATGCTTCAAAATAGTTAATTTTAAAAGAAATATGTATATATATAATACAAAATGTGCTTTTTAACGTTAATTCTTATTATTAGAGGCAATGCAATATAATTACAACTATTAAAAAATAATAAAATAAAAATTTAACATACCATAAAAAAATAATATTTTTAGTAAACAAACACAATTTACAATAATAATTTTAATCACATAATATAAAAATTTTTGCGGAAAACAGTAACTTTATGACATTCCCAAACTTCACTTTATATAGACTATCGACTAAAAGTTTTAATAAGAATAAGGATTTATTTATTTATTTATTTTACATTTATTACTAGGGCATAGAGTAATCTGTTTTTTTTTTATAAGAGATAGCTTTTTTGAATAGGAAAGAATTATCAATTACCATTCTTGTATAAAATACTAAATGAAATAAAACGACAATTTTATTATATACATAAAAATATTTATTTATTTAAAAAAATATATAACATTTTTAATTTTAGATCATTTATAAAAAATATATGAAATTATGTTCTGATATTATATAGTACTTGATTAGGTTTTTAAGATTTTAGACCAGTGTCATTTAAGTAAAAAAAAAAACTTTTTGTAAAGTAAAAAAAAACGAACTAAGTTTTACTATTAAAAAATAAATCTATAAAAACAAATAAAATTGGAGTGTATGTTTGTATAATTTAAATAACCGCTTTTTACTTAATGTATATGTAGGCTTATATTTATTTTATATAATAAATGTCAAAAATTGTTAAGTTCAATGCCTAGTAAAAAAATATATATAAAAAAATTATTTAAATTCTTAAATCAATTCAATAATAAAAAGCATAATGGCTTTCAGTTATTACAGAAACCTTGCATACTCCATGTATTCTTCGTTTGTCAACAAAAACTTGGCAATTGTCGATAAATTAATATGAGGCTGTTCCAAGGCATCTATTACTTTGCGAATTTTATATTTATATTCATTTAGCGTAGACGTTTCAAGATTTGCAATCAAATTAAGATTGGGATTCCAAAAGTATTTTATCTCGCCCTTTTCAAGAGCTGCATAGAACTTCTTCACCATATATGTGAACAAAGTTGCTAGATCATATTTCTGCCAGAAAGAGGGGCTGGTCACTTTAAGCTCCATAATTTCCCAAAAGAAAATTGTCTTTATATAGTAACTTGCTATTTTCTTCATACCGAGCGAGTCGCGTAGTTTTTTTATCTGAAACAATAATAAATAGCAAGGTAGACAGGGAGAATCAAGTATCGAGACACTCCGTACTCCGCTTACCGAAGTCGAGACATTGCGCGTTGAGTGGCGGAAATCAACGACCCTCTTTGTCTTACCAGATTGAGGAAATGAAAATAATTTAAATATAATTAATCTGATGAATGAAAATCGAACCCCCACCGGTCGCGCTTACAGTCAAACGCTGTATTTTTCCCTTTAAAATACTTATTAATTCACATCTTCTATCGACTTGGGAGTAAACGAAAGTACTTAATAATAATTTTCATGGATTCAGTGGAATTTGAACTCATAATCATTGTTTCCAGTTGGTTTACATGCAACTGCACCGATACAGCGTCAATAAATAGTGAACAAATATATCAAACATAGAAAATATGATTTTCTGCGTTAATCAGTATAATAATGTTGACACGTTAAACAAAAATTTTACAAAATATATTTTTTTTTATTTTTTTAAAATAATTTGATTAAAAAAAAATTATTATAAAATAATTTTTACACACTCACCAAGCATATAGTGGTACGTAGCGCATAAGTGTTGTACAGTAGCTGCTTCTCCTGGTCTTGGAGCGCGATGCGCCAGGAGCGGTGCTCGTCCTGTATAGAGTTGCCGCTCTTGTTCGGCTTAGGGACGACCATCCAATAATCTCTCTTGCACTCATTCGGTATACTTCGATACATCTTCCCGACTGGCCAACGAGTTTCCGGAAACTTAAGAGCCGGTACCAAATCTACATCTAATCTAAAGCCTTGAGCCTCTATTATAATAGTCCAAGCCGGACCACTCTCAGAGGAACGAATTGTATACCAATAGCCGCCAACATTCACTGCAGGCAAAGAATTAAGTTTGGTGAACTGGTTCAAGGCCCTCACTCCGACGCTTTCGAACCAACTGACGAATTTATTACGCAGTATGAATTTCCTATCGTCCATCCATTCGTACGCTGTTCTGTAAATTTGAGCGTCAGCTCCGTCTCGAACGAGCAACTTCTGGTATTGGACTCCGGCAACGAGCTCAACGTATCCGGGGAAATTTTGCCGAATTGTAATATCTTCATCTCCAGAGCCCCCTGGACTGGGTCTCATGTTGACCGGCAGACTAATGACTATGTCCATGTCAAACTCATCAGGCTTTTTAATACGAAGACCATCGTAATGGCTACCAGCAAACTTAATCTAGAAAATAGATGTTTTTGTATAAATTTTACGGTATTTTTCAATTATTATATTTGTATATTTTGTGAAACAATTTTAAGTGTTAGAACAAAACGTTTATATATAAAAATTGTAATATTTTGGTCAGAGATTTGTCTGTCTATTCAATGACTATTAGTCTTTTCAGTAACAATTAAATCATCTTCGATCGTTAAGTATAACGCTTACTTAATTAATTTATGTCAGAACTTGCAAATATTACTGTACTAGGCGTTTCTTACTATATTTAATTATTATTTCAAAATATCGCTAACATATATATATTTTTTAAATTTAATAATTTATTTTAAAAGAAACGCGAAATGCATCGTATAAAATTTCTAAAAATAGATAAAACTGTGCCAGTGTTAATAATTTCTGCGAAATCAATGATAACAATATAAAATGGCGGGCCAAGTGCTAGTTAGCCTGGCGCACGACGGGTTCCTCTATTTTATTATAAAAAAAACAGCAAAAATATCATGTCTGTTCCATGAGAGCCCGAAATATTTATTTTATTTTAATTTAATTAATCAATTATAAAATAAATATATAATGAAATATTCAGTGATTTTTTTTCACACGTCTACCTGTTGCCGGCAATAATATCGAGCAAGTATGTTGTATAGGGGCTCGTTTTAAATATTTACAATGATTTTTAAATATTTTTTGTTAGAGAAATATATCAACTTTGATTTTTTTTTTACTCTTTTTGGTACGGAACTCTAAAAATAAACATCGAAACATTAACAATATAATTTCTGCGATTACAAATGACCGATAGCTTCAATATATCTTGTAGGTATTGAAAGAAAACAATAATGTAATAAATTATTTTTAGGCCTTTATTCGTACATACCATATGATACGAATTATATAATACAAGATTGGTTGCGGTTACGATTCCTACTCGAGAAAATGATTATCTTCAAATTATTTAGACTTCGGTAAGACAAAGCGCGGCGTTTTCTTCCGCCACTCAACACGCAGTCTCTAATTCGGCCAAAAATAGAGTACGGAGTGTCTTGACACTATATACTTCCAGTCAAATTATTCTTCACTCCTTTATCTCGCATAGCAGTAAGATAAAAGCGTAAGGAATAATACTATATAACCATTTTCATAAACAACTCACGTCACTCGCGAAACGCCTGTAATATCTATCCACCTCTTTCATAGACCTGTGCAGTTCTTTGAAAACGTAGTCGAACACCAGGTAGTGTCGGTTGAAGTCCTCTCTCTTTATTGCGACGTATCGCTTGTAAATATCAGAGAGCATAGAGTTTTGATTCGTTATGTTCGGCCAGACAGGCACTTCCGATGAGGATACAATACTAAAAAAAAAATTTCAAAATATGGTATAATATATATATATATATATATATATATATATATATATACATATAAATAAGACAATAGGTTCAAATCAAATGTGCGGAATAAAACGAGATTCTGGATAATAAATTACAACTTACTCTTTCATTGTTTCAGTTTTTTTTAAACTATTTTCAAGAACGCGAGCAAATCCGCTGGCGGAAGAAGTACTATGTCCTTTTTCAGTGTCAGGCTTCGTCTGCGAAGATGTCGCGTTTGACAACTTATATATAGCTGCAGCGGCCGCGCCCACCCCGATAGCAGCAGCTCCAATGTTCCACCAATTCCAATTGTTTCCGTTTCCGTTACCGTTCCCGTTGTTATTGTTATTCATCACTACCACGATAACTTATATTGTAACTGAAAACTAAATTAACTAAAACAAAAACTTCAGAAGACATAAATTATAAACGCGCCGGGATTCGAACCTGTGCTTATGTATATATACGTACGTATATATATATATATATATATATATATATATATATATATATATATATATATATATATATATATATGTATGTATATAATTAATGAAATCACTACTCTTACATTTAAATAAATGCTAATATTATGTTTTTTATATAGAATGTAGTGTACTAATAAAGTAAAATAAAGACATATATATGGTTTAAATAATAACAAACAATAATTTTTTTGTTAAGAAAACTATTTAAAAGTAACTCAATACGATAATAATGTTAAAAACAATTTTATCTTACAACGAACTTACATTGGGCTTTATTAAACTCGGAACTCTTATCAAGAAATTGCAAATAATAAACTATTTATTCAATTAATGTTGAAACGTAACACTTGGTATATGCGAGCAAAGAAATGATATCAGACGTTAAGCACTTTTCTAGAGTTATAGGTATATATAGATAGATGTTAGATACACATCGCACTCAACCGAGTATAATTTTCGGGCCTGTCACGATATAATGTTGCCACAATTAAAAAGTATAACTTTTAACGAAACAATATCACAATGTGTTTTAACTCTTTTATAATAATAAACAAATACGTTTCACTTTCACAATTGTATTTTGATCTGTATTTATTGAAGGAATTTAGCTTTTTTTAATTGTTTTTAATTGTAATAGTAGACGACACAATTTTATAAATAGCAACACAGTGCGGGACTTCCTCTTTGAGTGTACAATAATAGTATAACTTTACAGATAATAATAAGTAGAGCTATTTGAAATGCTTATTCTACCCAGAGACAATATTTAAATAAATATATTTTAATATATTATGAACAGGAGTAATATAAAAGCAAATAAATATTTTAAATTATAATATAAAATATATTTCATGACCTACCTGGAACCAAAATAAAGTTCATTAAATATATAATTATATTGTATTGCTGTATTTCTTTAGATTTGAGAACATGTAGATTATAAAACAAAATTATAAATGATGACACTATGGCTATAATATTTTTAAAAAACTTCAATAATTATATTTAAAATATTTTATGTTAATATATATATAGCATTAAAATCTAACGAATTATCTGAGTAAAATAAATATGAAAGTTATATAAATCATAAAAATAACTATTATTTTTCAATGTACTATTTTTTTTATTTTTTAAATGTATTTATGTAATATAAAAAGAATTAAAAACATACAAGAAGAATGAACAATACAAACAATGACATTATACAAATAAATTCAGTAATTTTCAATTTATATGTTATCGTCTGCCACAGATGTGATTTTAATCATCTTTATCGCTTTATCATAAACATGTAATTTGTTTTAACTGATGTAATTTCTATTATTAATTTTTTCGATATTGTATTATTTTATTGGTATTCATTAAATTTGACTAAAGGCTTTAATTAAAATACTTGTTTTCGGGAGTTCCCCGCCACAAACATGTTGAATTTATTTAGCTGTAATGTCACCAAGTCCTTATCTGTACTTAATGAAAACGGAAGGCTAACAAAGAATTTATCATATCTTATGATATTTTCTATTGATTTTATATATAAATAAATATCTAAACATATAATTATATTTTTTATAAGGTGTACAGTGTTTTAATACAGTTTTTTCGGTGATTTATAAAGTTTAAAGGTAAAGTATTTTAGTTTCTTTAAGAATTTATTATTTCTATGTTAGTTATATGTTTTCGTTTCTCTTTATTTTCAAATAGAAAATGTTTGTTCCTATATTATTTAAAAAATCAAATTAATCATTTACTCTCACCTAACTGTTAATATAAATAACCATATTTCCTTTTTAAAAATTTCTAGTGAGCAAGAAAATGTCTACTAAAAAGAAAAGCAGCTTAGATGCATATTTAAGTGAAGTATTTAAGCAATTTATTTCATTGAAAGATGCCGATGTAAAACAATCTCAGGAGGTGTTAAAAAGTGTCTTCGACCAATTTAAACAGAAAATGGGTGAACAGTGCAATTATTTTGGCAAATATGCCAGTCAAGTAAGAAATTTTAATTAATATTACTTGTTATACTTCTAGTGGACAACAATATCATAATATTATTTTTAAACTCACAAGTCTTACATATATACAGAGACTACTAAAAAATTAATAAATATCTAATAATGTATTTTATATAAATGCATATATATAAATAATTTATATAAATGCATATATATAAATAAATGCATATATATTTATATTTAAATATAATAATACTTAAATGCGAATAAGAAACTGAATATTGTCATATACTACTTTAGTTTTCTCTGCATATTCAAAAATCCTTTTTTTAAATAGGCTGTTAACAAACACAGATCAAAAACTTAGGTAAATTGTCAGTTTTGTATGCCCTTTAGGATGCCATTTATAATTCAATATTAGCTTTCCTAGATACTAAAAATCTTAGATTTTCGCGATTTTTATACATTTTAAATGGAACTATTTTAACCGGATTAATCGCGTATATTTTGGTATTCAATAATACATTTTGGACACCCGACATTTCAAACACTTTACTAGTAGTCCATGAGTCTACCTGTGACCATGGACTACTGCAAAGTGTTTGAAACATCAGGTGTCCAAAATGTATTTTTGAATACCAAAATATATGTGATTAATCCGGTTAAAATAGTTTCATTTAAAAAGCTTTCCTAGATATTGTTTTTTTTATTATTACATAAGGAGATACAAATATTCTTTGTACACATATAACCTGTTTTGACTATACCTGACATTAAACAATGAAATCTATCTATTATCAACAGTATTTATGTAAAGTTTGCAAGTTAACTTCATTCTTTCTAGAACTGTAAACAATTCATTTGTAGCTTAAATTTTAAAGGTTGTATCATATTGTTTTTTTTTAATTAGGTTAAGTAGAGAGAGTAAATCAAATAGAGCTCTATCTGAGCCTTTCGTTGTAAGTTCCAGGTAATGCCCGATGCTCACCTTTTCTCAATATTAGTTTGCTATTGTATGTAGAATTCATTATATGCTGATGATTTGTGGTTTTTGTCGCACAAGTAACCTGTATTTTTTAGTATCATGTTAAATAACATTTGCAATATTTCCTTTAGAGCAATTGCTTATATAGTATATATATATTTATATAAAAAATATTGTTAAAATATATTATGAGTATGTCTTTTCAGTGAGGAATTGAGAAAGAGGTTATTTATCAATAATTTTACAACCCATTTTTTTTCTATTAAAATTGAAAATTTTAATTCTGTGTAATCTAATTTTAAAAAAATCGATCTAAAAAAAATTAAATCTTAAAAAAAGTTTTATGGATTATATAACATTTGACATTTAATAATGTTGTAGTACAGATAACATTTTATAAAACATAAAGAAAACAAACTTTTTACTATTTTATTAAATGCCTTAAGGCTTTACATTATAAAGAAGAAATACACTAAATAAAAATTCTATTATTCTTTTATAAATTTACAGGATATTTAACTTTTCCAAAACTCAATTATGTTTAGTTATTTGTATATTTAAATAATCTTACTTACCTTTTCGTTTTACTTGCCTCTTCTGATAAAACAAAAAGCAATGTTATGTTCTGCCACTTAATTAAAAATGTCTCTAATATGGACCAAGAGTCTTATGACACTAGTTATTTTATATTTATCATACTGTATGAAAAGACGCATAAATATTATCCCTAAATATAATAAACATTTATTTCAAGTAAGGACCCACGCGAGTGTAAAGACAGCCCAACTACTACCATGTATGGGATTTCCCAATAAGAACGATATTTTTTGAAATTGAAATAAAACATGTAATATATGTTCAAATTTCGTGCTCAATAGCTTTATCTGATAGGAAATTTTATGCTATTTATGATTTAAACAAAATATTGTTCAAATAACCGCTACGACTTTTTTTGCACTGGTGAATACGATCGGTCCCATTTTCGATGACTCGGTGCAGCATTTCGGCTGGTATGGCCGCTATAGTCGCTCGAATGTTGCGTTCAAGGTAATTGTAACTGATTTATTGGCATACACTTGAGATTTAATATACCCCCACAAAAAATAGTCCAAGGGTGTTAAATCGTATGATCTTGGTGGCCAATTGTGAGGACCGTTGCGAGAAATAACCGACTCACCAAACTTATCACGCAATAAATCCATTGTGACGGTCGCAATGTGGCATGTTGTACCATCTTGTTGAAAATAAATATGGTTCGCATCTGATTTCATCAGTCTTCAGGAAAAAAAAATCGTTCAACATGTCACGATAACGGTCGCCATTGACAGTAACAGTCCGGCCTTCGTCGTTTTTGAAAAAGCACGGGCCAATGATTCCACCGTACCATAATCCGCACCAAACAGTCAATTTTTCAGGATGTAATGGTGTTTCATGAACCACTCTTGGATTTGACTCACTCCAGTAACGACAATTCTGTTTGTTTACATAACCATTGAGCCAAAAGTGAGCCTCATCCATATTTAGCACGAAATGTTCTTGGAGTAGAGACAATACTTTTCGAATTTTGATAGAAAATTTGCACAATTTCCAAACGTTGAGGTAACGTGAACTTGTTCATGATTGAATGGCAAACATTACTGAACACAAAACAACACAAATGTCAAATGTTAAACAACCAAGATGGCGGCTGTGAGCTATCAAAATCCTATCATCCCTATTGGGAAACACATTACATAGAACATATATGAGAAAAAATATTATTTGGGGCATATTTTAATTTTTTTTATTATTATTTTAAATTTTTTTATTTGTGTGTATGTTTGTCTGCGTGTTTGTGCACACTGATCTTAGATTTAAATGTATTTTTTGCTATAATATTTTGATACCCATTAGCTCTTCAGATTTATCGTTTTGTGTTAATAAATAAGGAATAATAAATATATATAATAAAAATATTTCTGAAAAAATTGTCATAAATGACCAGATATACATACAGATATTTAAATATATATACAGGTAGTCTACGGAGGCAGCGTCGCCGATGGCATCAAAGTAAGCAAATTAGACGAATTCGACATGGACATTATAATTCGTCTACCAATAAACTATGATGATGGCGAAAATGGAATTATCATAGAAACAGACACGCCTGGATATGTTAAACTTAAAATTACTAAGGAGTTTGACAATTTGGATAAAAAACAGGTATGAGAATATGTTTAAAAATATTTTTGCACATAAAATATAATATAATATATAATAAATTTCTTAGATTTTTAATTTTAATCTGAAATATCCGATTAAGAAAATACTATAAACAAACGTACAAAGGTACACGTAGCAAGATTTCAGCCTTCTAATAAGAACACTGAATTAGTACAACTTCTTTAATAGACATTAAAAAGCGAATTAAGGCCAGTCATGGCACAGTGGGACAGCGTCCAACTGTAGACGCGATCGGTTGTGGGTTCGATTCCCACTCTGGGGAATGATTATATTTTAATTATTTTCACTTTCACGCTCTGATAAGACAAAGCGCGGCGTTGAGTTCCACTACTCAACACGCAATGTCCCGAATTCGGTGGAAAGCTAAGTACAGAGTGTCTTGACACTAGATACTTTCTGCCTACCCTGCTATGCGGAACATTATTATATATGTGTAAAAAATACCATTACAAATTTCCTAGGAATGGGAAACGCATCACAAAGTAACTAGAGATTGGCGTGATTCGGAGAAATATTTCTTACAAAATAAATTCAGACAATGGCTGCACGGTATTGTGCAAAAGACTATCAATGAGCTAGATGGAAAGGTAACTGTGAACGGCGTTACTTACCTCATGTCGTATAAGCCCTCCGGTCCGGCTTACACTTTACATGTACGAAACGTGGAGGGGGAAGACCCCTTCAACTTGGACGTGGATTTAGTTCCTGTTATTAGGTTTATGCTGCCAAGATGGCCGACTGGATATAGGTATATATTATTTATTATATTTTAAAGATTTTTTTCTTTATCTACCCAATTTTTTTAGGGGGGGTAGGTGGAGCTGTGCGAAAAAAAGAAAATAGAATCGTTAGCTGGCGGAAGCTGGCTGGAGACAGCTAACGACAGAGAATTATGGTATGGTACAATACCTTGGGAACGGGGGAAACTTTTACCCCCACGGGGTTACAATTTTTTTTTTAATATTCATTCAACTTATCAACCATTCTAGAAAATAAATAATATTGAAAAAAAAAAATATTCTAAGTGGATCCGGGGCAAGACACATTCCGACGGTGCTTCCCGCCTAAATCTAATACAAATTAGGTGGAAAGCGAAGTACGGAGAATCTTGACAATAGGTATGCAGGATAAAAGCGTAAAGCTAAAAAAGCATGTATTACTTAAAAGGATGTAAATATAAACGTAAACGTTTCCCCGAATAGGAATCGAATCCACGACCAATCGAATTTACAGTTACGCTGTACACACTGCATCTTAATTATATCAATATTGACAATGCTGTATAAAAAAATGTTATATTTAAATTCCAGACAATTACAGCAAACTACAGTAGACCAGTGGCTGGTCGTTCCTAAACCCCATAAGTCGATTCCAGACGGTGATCTCAAAAATCGCCTTTGGAGGCTTTCGTTCCAGGACTTTGAAAAGGAAATGATAAAGGGCTGTCAACTACTTAAAGTTGCTATACGATTAGTAAGTTACAATAGTAATAATAATTTTTCCCTGTGAGGAGACGGTAGAATATAATCCCCCCCCCCTCCGCTGCTGGGTAGCGTCCCGTAATAGGCGGGTATTCCAGTAATTTGGTGGTAGGAGGTTGGTTCTTCGACTGGCTCACGACCACTATCATGGCAAAAACGATTCGCCAAATATCTGGTGATGTGTTCCGGTTGTATGTCGTGTGAGCCAGCTTTTCCTATCCCCACCTATCCTTTCCCTCATCTCCTTTCACTTTCATCCCAAGACCGGCAATGCATCTACAACTCCAACGTTGTAAATGTCCATGAGCGAAGGTGACCACTTAATATTTTCCATCCGTATCCGTTCCATCTAAAGGTTGTCCTATTGCCCGTTTGCCTCCTTTTTCTAGGATTAAAAAAATAAATAATCACAAATATCTTTATTGCAAATTACATATAAATAAACATATTAACAATTTTACTTATGATAACAGCAAAAGACCTTGAAGTGATCTCTTACAACCCTTTCATTGGTTCTAGCAATATTTTTTTAAGGTTACAATTAACAATTAACTTAACATCCAATTCTTTGTTTAATCTGAAAACTTTATATCACATATACAACATAATCGTACAATTTGTCTTTTTTTTACTCTTTTATCCCGCATGGCAGGGTAGATAGAAAATACCTAGTGTCAAGACACTCTGTAATCCTCTTTCCGTTGAGTAATGGAACTCAACGCCGCACTTTGCCTTACCAGAGTGAGGAAATGCAAATTACTAAAATATAATCACTTCCCCGAGTGGGGATCGAACCCACAACCGACCGCGTTTACAGCCAGACGATGTCCCACTGCGCCACGACCCGCCTCATATGATGATTAATAGTCAATTGTAAGAATTTTTTTTTTTATTTGTAATCCGAATAGAATACCCAGTATCAGACCATCAGATGTTTAAATACATTGCAAAACCTACTTTGATTTTTGTTCATTTCGCTATTGGCTTTTCTTGAGTAGTGTTGATAAAATTACCTTTTTATTTTTATTCATATAATATTTAACGCACTACAGATTGCGTCCGTGCATTTCCTTCCTTATAATTATTTATTTTTCATTTACATATAATTATAATCAGCTACTTAGAACTAAGGATCTATGTTTAAATTTAAGCGAATTCTTGACACATTTCATAATAATAGCTTAATACTTTATATTTATCGTTATATTATAATCAAATTAAACATTGTCGTTATAAATTGTAGCCCATGCGTTATTCTGCTGAGTTTTGTCCAAATCGATTCAGTACTTTTTACATGAAAAATAAACAAACGTACATGAAGATGTATTTTATATTATTATTATAATTATTATAATATTTAATACAGATATTTGAAAAGAGCAACTTTTAAGTTTCTCGCCGGCTCTTTATCAAAACTGCCGTCCAAGTCGGTGACCTTGTTATGTTCATTTAATAAGATTTGATTTTCCTTTCATACATTTTAAATGAAACTATTAAAAGTGGTTTAATAGCGTTTATTTTGGTATTTGAAAAATTCATTTTTTGAAAACCCAACGTTTCGAACAGTACATGGTCCATGGTCACGGGTAAACTTATGGATTAATATAACATATCAATGTATGATCAAACACAATGACTATAAGAGCGAAGAGAGAACAGTAGACTTTTCACTTGAATAACTTGAGACATAAAAATTTAATTTGATAAATATTTAAAAAGCATTAACTGCTCCATGCTTTATGCCGCATAGCAGGTTATTCAAAGACAACCTAGTGTCAAAACACTCCTTTCGTCTTCACCTGAATTCGGAGCATTTCAGTGCCGAACTCGACGCTGCACTTTATATTATAAGAAAAGAAAAATGAAAATTATTAAAATATAATTATATCCCTTAATGGGAATCGAACCTACAACCAATCGCGATTCATCAGACGCTTTTCCACTTATTTTACTTATAATTTCAGGTGAAGAAGCTGCGAGATTCGCTCGGCATGAAGGCGATCGCTAGTTACTATATCAAAACATTAGTACTATGGAAGGTCCACAATGTTGAAGACAAAAAATATTGGCAGAAAAAAATAAGCATCATCTTCAAAGACATGGTCGAAGATTTATGCAAAGCTATTGAGAAAAAAAATATTCCATATTTCTGGAACGAAAATAACAATCTAATTGATGGTGTAAAGCCGACCGTGCTACAGGAATACGCCCGCAAACTGAATGCGGTGCTAAACGCCATCAAAGTTAACGACGTCGACCAAGTGGCCTTTTCCCTTTTGAATACTGATGAAATAAATCAGTTCAAAAACTCGGAATTTTATAAGAGCCAGGAAGTGCTGCCGAGTCCCAAGTTAAAAATTAATCAAGTCAACCCACTGAGCGAAGTATCTGCGATTAAGATAGTTGATAAAACCAATGAAGATATAATGAAGCATATAAAAGATTTATATTCTAAAATCGATCGTTTAACAGTAGAAGTTAGTGAGAATAGAGAGGAAATTAAGAAGTTAAGGGAAGAACTATGTGATAGGAAACGAGAATCTAATTCAGAGATAAAGTCTAGAGCTGTGAAAAATAATGATACATTGCATGTTAACATTGAAAATGAATCGGATGATTTATTGGTGTTTTAAGAATCAATTTTCAAACACCCCAAGTTAAATTTTATTCTTGATAATAAAGAAGCGATTGTCAAAATTTTTAGCAGGACGTATAAAATGATATAAAAAAAAACAGAGAAAATGATCTATGACACAGTAAACAAGAACCCTGTGAAAATTCTTTATATGATTGGAAACCGAATTGTATGAATATATTTAGGAATATTTTAACTATTTTTAAAGTGTTATTACACACTTTAAAAATAATACAATTTTAAAATAAATAGCAATATTTTTTGCAAAACAAGTATTTCTTAATAGTCATTGAGTAGCAGAAATTTGTAAAAATTTATCTACAGAGATGCTTACAACATATATGAGATGTAACAAAAACGTATAAGAGTTTCGAGGCATTTGGACGTAGAACGCATGGCTTAGCGATCAGAGCACTTGGACGGTTTCCAAGAGGCACTGGTTGAAATCCAGCTCTCTGTAGGTATTGACTGTACCTTATGACGTATCTGGAACAGATGAACTCTCCACCAGTATCTGCCCAGTTATATTATAAGACATTATTTTTAATGAACAATTTATTGATTCTATTTTTATATCTCAATTTATTATTCTATTTAATTTAAGTAAGTAGTAATCCAAAACATTTTTAGCTTCACGCTTTCATCCCGCATAGCAGGGCAAACAGAAGGTACCTAGTGTCAAGACATTCTATACTTCTCCTTCCAACGAATTCGAGACAGCTTGTCTTACCAGAGCGAGGAAGTGAAAATAATTTAAATATAATGACTCCCCCGAGTGGGGGTCGAACCCACAACCGATCGTGTTTACAGACGCTGTCCCACTGCGTCACGACCGGCTCTATTTTTAAGTTATTTTTAATACACATCATTAATCTGATAAATTTATTTTCTTTTAAAATCCATTACATACACAAGTTTAATAAAGTAAGCTTGGAGTTAATATTTCCCTGTGTATATTCTAAACGAAACAACCAGACAACTTCCTTTGTTGGACCTCTTACAATATATTTTTTAAATTATTCCTATTATTATTATTATATTTTTTTCTTTAAATATACTATTATTAAACACAGTCTAGTTGATTTAAATACAATACGTTGGGTCATGCAAAAGAACTTTTTATCTTACATAAAATGCATCAACAGAGAAACAAAGCTTAATAGAGAACACTGATTAAGCGCTACTTATAAAACAGTGAGAATTTTTTCTAATATTTTTGTATGATTTTTATAATTATTAAATACTTTAAATTTTTCATTAAATTCATTTTAGACTTAACCTTTAAGTGTATTTGAGATCAAAATAATGACCTGACAATGTAAATCTAGGCTAGACTGGTAAAAGTATAGAGGGGTCAATTCTACACTTTGAAAATATTAAAAAAATATATAGCATGGGGTGTTAATACATTGATACTGAACACAAAATATGATTAAAAATTTTTATATCTGTCCGTTTGTTTTAGCATCAGACAAAAACTCCCGGTTAGATTACAATGAAATTTGGTATAATTATTCTTTAACATATTTCGGGTACTTTTAAAAGTGTATGTATTAAAAAAACAAACTTAATTTTGCAGCTCCATCCACAGACATGACTACTGTACTTACCGCAGATAATAATTTTGTCGTATGTTGCGTCACCCGTATTGGAATTTACTAACATTACGCTATGAATGTACGGCCAAATGTCGAATTTTATAGATGAATTAATTACTTGAAATAACTACTTTAAATAAAATAATAATATGTTTTACTTATTTTTTATTTTCTCATTTTATTTTAAAAATAATTTTAATTTATATTTTAATATTTTTTTTCAGTTTAATATTTTTTTTTAATAATGAATATAATTTTAATTTAACAAAACTATATACATACAATAATAAAAGACTACGCATTTTATAAAACATATAAAATTGATTATTTGATGATAAAATAATAAGAGGCCATCGAGACGCAGTGAGCCAGTATCTGTGGTAACGGTCTGTAAATGGTCGTGAGTTCGATTCCCAATCGGGGGAGTGATCATATTTAAATTATATTCATTTTTTTCACACTGCTAAGTCATAACGCGGCGTTGAATTCCACGAGCCAACACGCAATTGCTTAAACTGAGGCGAAAAGTGGAGAACGAAGTGTTCTAACACTAGGTTCTATCTGCGTACTCTGCTATACGGATTAAAAAGTCAAGCTAACAAAAAGTGCACACACAGGTACATATTTTTTCTAATAACTACTTAATAATATTGGAAAGAAATTTGCAAATAATCAACGTAATCTGACGGTGTCGGTTGTTTTCTTTTAATTTTTGCTACAGGAACTACATTGAACATAAGAACGATATTATGATATTTTTAAAAATTGTTTCTTTTCGCTTTTGAGCTCTGAGACTCGGTAAGTTACTGGCATCCAAAAAAAAAACACTTATCTATGCCGTAATTATTAGTATGACAAACAATTTAATGTATCGGGCTTTTGTTGCGAAAACTATGTATAATACCACTATAAAACTACCGTATATGCAATTCCAGACTATAAATTATTACTATACCTACGGTATACTAGCGCGATTGGTAGAAACGGACTCTCAGACAGACAAAAATTCCACCGTGTGTATTATCGAATATATATATATTAATATTAAACGATTTTATTTAGCTCACCCCGTTTGTTTGTTTGGGTCAAATTTTTCATAACTTAAATATTTAATGCACAGAATTCTCTTTTTTATTATATGTGTTTATTTAAGTTGTAGGTCGTAGCGATTTAACTTTAAGAGTAGGTTGGTTGGTGGGTTATTTCCTAGGCTTACTATTAGTTTTACAAATCGATAAAATTATTAACTGTAGGAAAGTTTGAGATATAAGCGGGAACGCGGACAGATGAAAGAACGATATAGCTATAGTTGTAGTTCGCACGGACGAAACCGCGAGCGAGCCGCTAGTATTATAAAAAAAGTGAAGAAAAAAACTTGTCAATACATTAGAAATATTTTCTATAAATTTATTGAGGACTATCAAAAAGCTGATAAAATATAATATAATGATTGTTAGAATCTTTGGCTGTGTGTGTATGTATATATATGTATGTATTCATATGTGTGTATGTATATGTATGTGTGCATGTATATATAGTGCATATTAATTAACATATAATAATAAAAAAGTCTGGAACGCTAAACACCACATTGGTTGAACTAAATTATGAAATATGTTTAAGATAAAAACACATTACTAAAAAAAGTTCTTTATCATAGACGGACAGTTTTGGATGAAAAATTATTATCATTGGAAATAGGGGAAAATGGTGGCGATAAAGCTTTAGCTTAGACCTTTATTACATACTAGTAAATGCCCGCAACCTTGTTTGCGTGGACTTTGTGCATTGTATTACTATACTGTATATAATAAAGGTCCAAGTTAAATCCAGGATAACCTTAGTATATATAAAAATAAACACGAGGTAAAATAAAAATACACAATTTGAACATAATTTAATATTTTCTTTCACCACTATACTGATTTGTGTCATCATAGAAAAAGAACATTACAGCCATGTGACTAACCCACAAGTACAAAAAGATATATATATCTTAAACAACAAAATATTTAATTAATATTTAAAATGTGAAAAAAAATTACCTATTACTAAATTAATTGAACAAGTAAACGTATTCAGTGAATTGTCTTTTCAAACAGTTCCCACTTAATGGGAATTGTTGTGGCCAAATTAACTATTAAATTTTAATGTTATCTATTTAGGTAATATTTGGACATGTTATTTAGTTATTTAAGATATTTATATCGTGTATTGTGAAGTATTACTTACTATATATCTAAACAGTAACAAATTTGAAGCACTAGCGCCCGGCGACGTGCGTGACAAGTTGACAACTGACGTGACATCTTACGGAACAGATTATAAATCCAAAGATAATATTACCACACTACCTTTCTATTTTGTGGTATTTAAATTTACTTAACGTCAAAATATTTTCAGTGATTGACCAACTCTACACTCTTAAATTTCCCAATCCTTCATATTGCTTTCAATTTTCCCAATAAATTTTTTTCGAAAAATAATTCTTGTCAAAATTGTTTGCCGCGTAAATGCGCTGACGTTAGTCTATTAAATATTATCTATGCGTAGATTAAATAACTTATATTATAAATCGAGAGTGTAGAGTGAATTGACCTGAAATTATGTGCAAAAAGCAATATTTATAATAATAAATTTCAAAAAAAAAACCTAGTGACTGGAAAATTCGTCGTGTGAGTCTAATATTAACGGAGCTAGGCGAGAAGAACGAATGTATATTTTAAAGATTTCTTAATTTTGAACATTTAGTTTGTTTGTGATATTAATTCTATATAATTTGGTAGAATTTGAGAAAAACGACGAGTTATATGAACTCGTAATGGATTTCATTATGAACACCACAATTTATCTATTCCTTTCATATACTTAAAGTATGAAGAAATATTTGAAAGCCTACATCCATTCTCCTTTCACCAAAGCTTCCCTCCGTCTAACTGTTGACTTAAAAAATATTAATAAATATATGACCTAACCAACACATAACAAAATTTTATTGTTCTTTTCATATATACAGCTATTATAGAGCAAAATTAGTCTCACACGTATATTATAATATTATTCAACTTATTATTTAGCTAACAGTATGAGATAAGTATATTTATAATGTATATATGCTAATTATCAGAATCTAAACACTCTAATAGTACATACAAATCCTCCTTACGCGGCTGATAGATTGATCTATCTGATATACGAGTATGGCAACACTATGTCCACAGAATAAAAAGAAAATATAAATATTTTTTTTTTATTTAATTGGCGTGTTAAACAAAAATAAGATATATAATGCATAAACATTGCAATTTGTTAATATAAAATCAAATTATATTAAATGTGAACACATTTACCATACTTTAAATATTTACTAAGAACCGCATATATCGCCTCATAAACTTTTTTCAATGTGGCAATACCTTGCGTTCATATTTCAATATAATATAAGCGCTCAACAAACTTGGCACGAACAAACTTCAAACAATGAATACAAAATAATGCCACATAATTTATAGAGTACATCGACTCAAGCTTATTTTTATAATTTTAAATAATTTTAACCTAGAAAAGTATTACACTCCCGTCGAACTACATTTCGGCGATGACAGCTCGTATATGATATTAAAAGCACTTGATTTTCAAATGTCCACTTGACGTTTGCTATTAAAACAAAGTGTTTACAGATAATTAAAGTTTGCGCATATTCTAAATTCAAATTTGAGCTGACAGGTGTTTGATAGAAAAATGACAACCAAAATGCAATTCGATCGGATTGTTACCGTCGAAATATCTAGAATAAAGTATAAAAAAAATCTTTTCCTATTTGACCTTTAGTAGTTGTTCCGACGGTATAAACTTGCATATAGCATATTAACATTCGTTTCCCACACTCGATAAGGCGAATATTTAAAAAATTGATTGAATTACAATTTGTAGTAGGTTTACAGCTGTCAGTGAAAGAGTGCTAATTCCACAATAAAAAAAATACATTTAAAAAAAGTATAAAAAAATCGATATTTATTGTGATTCGATTACGAATCGATATTTTTTTGATGATTTAATGAAAATTGAAACAGATCTCTTGCACTGACCGCATTATTTATAAAACTATTAAACGTACTAACATATATTTATAAATATGTCTAGCTACCGAGAACCGGGGAATGCAGAAACTAAACTTTTAAATTTTATTTTTGTTTATTTTCTTTTTATTTCTTTATTAAACTTTAAAAATAAGCCTGATATTATTGTTCCGAATGATCGCCATTTTAGGCCCGATATTATGAAACAAACGTTCACAATTAAAAAAAAATATAAATAGAAAAAAAAAAGATTTCATATATTATATTTTAAAATAATATTACATACTAGGTTTACAATTTTTTTGCTAATAAAAGATTTTTCTTTTTTTTTTTAAACAATATTGTCTGTCTGTAATTTAAACAAATTAACTAATACAACAAAAATATATTCCTTTTATAATGTTTCATACTAAAAAATATAAAAAAAATCGATCAAAATAATAAACAAACATGTTTTTTTTTAATTAAAAAAAAAAGAAACAAGCAAACGTGATTGAATTATCGAGCCTAATGATATACCGCCATTAATT